>VWZO01008443.1:836527-1160818 GCA_013396975.1 Bucco capensis
ATAAAAAGAAAAATCTCGGATGGCAGTTTAAGAAACAATAGGACGAACGGGAGCTGCGGCAGGCTCTGCTACATCAAGTGTCATTTTCCAGTGACAAGAGAGGCAAGTTCCCCCCCCCTTTTTCTCCCCCCTCTCTCTTTTCTTTCTTTCTTTTCTCCCTCTTTCTTCTCTCCTCTCACAGCCGAAGCGCTCTCTCCTCCCTCCTTCAGCCGCGCAGGAAGCCAGTTGCCGGAGCCGGGCGCACGCCGGGAACGGAGCGAGAGGGGCGAACCCGCGGCGGCGGTAGCGCAGACGGACGGACGGACAGAGGGAGACCCTGGGGCTCCCGGTGCCCGCGCCCCCTCCCTCTCCCGCAGCGCCGGGGCGGACTCGCCGTCTCTCCCTATGGGAGCCACTTTGACTGTCCCCGCCGCCGAACACGAGCCCCGCAGCCCCGCCGGCCGGGGGGCGGGGCCGCCTGAGTCACGCCTCCTCGTTTGCATAGCGTCACCTCTCCCCCACACACGCCGCACCGCCTCAGCCAATGGTCGCCCACGAATCGCCGCCGCGGGGGCGAGGCCACGTCCCCCTCGTTAACATAGCCCCGCCCCGACGCCCCGCTCAGCCCCGGGGAAAGTTGCCCTGGAGCCGCCCCAGGCTGGGCGGGGGGGGGGCAGGGCATTCATACAAACACGCTCGCGTCTTTGTTCATTGGGGAGGTGGAGGCGATGGTAGCTCGGACCGCCCCATGCCAGGTATCTGCATGAGGAGATAACGGGGAGTGGGGGACGAACACCTCACCCCGGACACCGACATCCCTTCTCTCCCTCGCCCTAGCGCTCGGCAGGAGCGCACCGCGCTCCTCGCTCCCGCACAACACAGAGCCTGCGGGGACAAGCAGCAGCGCTAATTGTGAGGGTGGCGAAGCCCTCTCCCCGTTCCACTGGCCCCCCCGGTGGGTCGTCCCTGCCCCCGCCAGCGCCAGGCTGCCTAGCCCTACTGCCCAGAGCTGGGGAGGCCCTGCCAGCGGTGCCCCCAGCCCAGGAAGAAGAGGCCGCCGCACGCAGCGGGGTAATCCCCTGGGCAAACGCCGCTGCAAACACGTGTGGGGCTGTAACGGCTCCGGGTCCCATCAACTTCCCCGTTGCAAATCCCCAAATCTCCGCTGAACCCCCGACCGCTCGCCCCCGTTCCTGCCCCGTTCCCGGGCAGCGGTGCGCTGCTTTGCGGCAAAAGCACACAATTTCCGAACAGGACAGTTCGTGGAGAAGGTCCGGTATTTTTCCCTAGGAAGTTCAATTAATTTTTTTCTCTAGGGAAAATAATAATAATAAAACCAATTCTTGCCCTGGCTGGGGAAGCGCTGCTCTGGCTGCCCAGAGGCGGAGCGGGCTCCCGGACTTGCCACCCGTCCCGTCTCCCCTCACTGGCCCCCATCCTTCCCCCTGCGCTACTCGCTTCTCTGCCGAGCCGCTCCCCTGCGCACGGGGTCGAGCCACCGCCTCCCTCACGGAGCTCTTCCCGCGGAAGGGAGGTGGCTGTGCCTCCTGCGTGGGTTATGCCTCCCCAAATACAGGATTGCGAAGCGTTTGCAAATGCAACAGACCAGAAGCCGATGCCTCCCGCAAGGCGGGCTACTCGCTCTTCCCAGGATACTGTCTCCTCACCGAGGCTCGAGGGAGACCCCTTGGACCCGGCTTTGGGAAGAGTAACTTCTGAAGTGTCTAGGTTATCTCTGAACTGTTTCTGTGCCCCTCTATCGTCCCCCGAGTTGCGGAGGATGCTGCCCCAGGAGCGGCGCGGAATGGCGGGGCGAACTGCTGCTCTCGCCCCTCCTGTCCGTCCCTTCCAGGGGCTGTGCCGAGCCCCGCAGAGGGCAGCGGAGCCCACTGGGCAGGGATGAGCCCGTAAACACTCCGTTCACAGCATAGCTAAGGGCCCGGAGCCGGCCCAGAGAACAGACAGCCCAGATACAAAACACACTATGAGCACCGACATACAGCTCCACAGGCACCCTAAGGAAATCTTGACAACTCTACAGGACCCTCTTCCAGCCACCTGTGCATCATCTGGTGTAAGCACACAGCTAAACCCGGGCCACAGAGCTCTGTCCCCAGAGCAGGCACACAGTCCACTGCCAGCACCTTGGTGGCAACGAGAAACTGCACCCAGAATCTTGGCTCTGGGTGAGTCCACGCACAAAACATCCACATCCAAAGTGTGTAATGTCCCACAAAAACTGTCAAGAGAGAGCAAGTTTTCACATTCCCTGAAGATGATATTTGAATCTTCACATAATCCTACTGTGTCATATCTCAGGGATACGTGGAAGAACACAGACACACAGCCATACATGAATATTTAAGCCATAGGTATTGCATAGGAGTAGTTTGGCCCCTGCATTGCTCCAGCTTATTGGTCTTCAGGCTGCTGCTTTATCATTTGTATCATATCCAGCCTAAATGCCTCCATGGTGAGATACATTTTGCAATTAAAAGCTATTTGCACCTGCACTGATTGCTCCTTTCCCAGGGCAAGGATCTGCCCAGGGAGGAATAATGCATTTGAATCAATATACTGAGCAGTTGGCAGATTTTGCCCTTCAAATCTGTTCAGGGGATCAAGAGACTGTTTCCGTGCCTTTTCCAGGATGCTGAAGGGAATAGCATCCCAGCAGCAGTCTGAGGGCACCTCCACTGGGCAGGGACAGCCAGTCACAACAATAAAAGTGACAAGATCTCCACTACTTCCCTCCTTGTACAAATACACACACGCCTCTGTGCCCAACACACAGACAAGCTCCTGGAGCCTCCTGCCGAGGGCTGGGGGAGATGCCCTACCTGGGGCTTATGGGTAGACTCAAAGCCACTAACTAACTGGTGCAAGGACGAAAGAGTTAAAGACTGGCTCGACCCCCACAGGAGTGTGAAAGAAAAGCAGAGCTGAAACAAGGAAGGGCTGAGAAAGTTAGGACTTTGGGTGGGGTAAAATAAAAAGGAGAATGAAGTAGCGCTGGCAGCAGGCAAGGAGACTTCTGTGCTCCATCCACCCCAAAGAGGCCAACCCTAACTAACTGGGGCTTTTATTTTAAAGAATTTCCAGTTGTCTTTAGCACTCACTTTCTCCATACTGCCTTGGTCTGGTCCTTAGACCATCACCACCATGCTCCATTGGCTGCAGCAGAGCCGCTCCTGCATGCAGACCACTGTCACACTGGCTATGAGGCTGAAATGCTGGAGTGTACTCATGTGGAAAGCTGGGTTTGTTCTTTCCTCAGCATGGCAAACGGAGCTGGAGAACACTCCATAGCCTGCCACCAGGGAGTCCTTGGTGGGCTGACTGGAACTCGTTTAGTTCATCTGCTGCAGAAGAAAACTCATGCATGTTGCAGCAAGGCTTCTCTGCAAGCCACAGTTAAATGTTCTCAACATACAGTGCAGAATAAAACACACATAGACTTGCAGGCTGAGATTTGCTCCTAGAAGTGAGTAAATGCTTCGCTCTCAAAACAAGTGAGAGCCACACAGGGTTGAGCTGTGGATTTTATCCCAGCAACGCAAACCCATAAGCTACAACTTTGCAGCTCAGGCAAGAGCAGCTAACAAACAGGACCTGGTCCTAGTGTCACCAGTAGTGACAGATAGCAGGGATGGGGCAACACTGAGATCAAAATGCCAGTGGAAGAGAGAGGAGGAAGAAGGGGGGGGTCCCTGACTTGCTCATCCTATATAGGAGAAAACAGGGCCTAGGGAACAGCTGGTTTTGAGACCTTTGAACATGGGGGCCATAGAAGGAGACTTCACTCCAAAGGACAGTTACAAACTCTATGAGGCTCGAGACAGAGGTTCCAGAGTGCAGAAGACTCCTACATTGAGAGTAGTGGCCTCTGCCTTGTCCTGAGGTGGTTTCCAAGTGGGCCCAAGGCCTCTCTCACCTCTGACCTGGAGTTTATCCAGCACAATCCCCTCCTCCTGCCTCCAGTCCCTGCTCCCCATGCCCTGGGCTCTCGGCACAGGGGTAACAGTCAAGCCACACTTCCCTCTGCCTAGACCCCAAGGGAGGGAAGAAGTGGTTGGAAATGGGAATTTCTGAGAGAAAAACCTTCTGCTCCCTCCTCCCTGACCTTTGCAGCTGGATGAGGCACCCCCACAGGGACTGTGCTCCTTCCTGCCCTTCTAAGAAGGCAGCAGATGACCAACAGACCCATGCCGATAGGGCAAAAGGGAAAAGCAGCCTCTCCTCTCAAGGTGGAAATGAAAGCAGAATACTTGAGGTCTTAGCACATACCTGCACTTTCTGCTGATGCAGAGGTGGAAGGGGCTTGAGGTATTGGGAACAGTTTACTTGTGTCATGCCCAGCAAAGACACTTATCGTATCTTCCTTATGGCCAACAGGCTTCTGTGTCAGTCCAAAGACTCTCCATCCACAGAAAAATCCAGTGTCTTCCCTGGCAAGTGATGACACTCATCAGCTACTTGGGATGTTCTGTTTCTCCTAAATGGCTTGTTCCTGGGGAGAAGGAGAAGTGAAGAAAAAGGCTCAGAGGACTAAGGATTGGGATACCATGCTCTTCCTGCCCTGTTCAGGAGGAAGAAGTCTGGATACCTCTGAGAGCAGACAGAGGATCTGTCCACAGCACAGTGATGACAGAATGCCACTTTTACACTAGCTGCCATGAAGAAGCAGTAGCAGGCAGCCTAGATGGAAACGTTTCACCCTGGAACTTTTCTCATGCCTCTCCTGCCCCTTGGGCACTGGAGCTGGTGATCCCCCGGGTTGGCCGCTGCCGGGATGGGGCACTGGGACTCTCCCCTCCGGGCAGGGGAAGGCTGTCAGCCCTGGGGCTGGGTTAACTCCTGCCAGTCGGAAGCATCAGGGCATTGCGGAAAACATTTGCCCGCCCAGCCTGCAGGGGAGGTGGGGCAAGGGTAGGGTCTCACCTCGGGGGTGCCTGGGAACATGCCAGACTGCGGAGCAAGGGGGCCGTCAGGCGGCAACGAGAGTCCGGCGGAGCGCCTCCTCTCCCACGAACCCATCAGGAAAAGGACCACAGGACGGAACGGGTAGATACGAACCCCTGAGCCGAGCCCCCTCCCGTTACCACCCGGGACCGGAGTCCCCCCGGCAACTCCCTAAGGATAGGGGGCGAGCAGAGATGTGGAATTACAGTTCTGATGCAAGCCTCGCATGACGGGGGAGAGGGAGGGCACCCACACCTCTGCTCTCACTGGCCGTGGAGTTAGAGGCGAAACCCCCTCATTGCCCCCCCACACCCCGGGTGCCGCCGCGGGGGAGGAGGCGGTGCCGGAGGGTGCCGCGCCGCGTGGCCAGGGCGCCACCTGGTGGCCGTGCTGTGGAACCGCTCGGCACCGGGGATGCGCAACACCGGGGACGCGCAACACCGGGGAGCGTAAGGCGGGAGGGAGAACAGCTCCCACAGCACACCCTCCCGCCGGGATCTTTCTGTCCCAGGGGGTTCCCGGGAGCTTCCGGGGGGGACCCGGGGGACTTGCGTCCCCACGCTGGCTGCAACTCTGAGCACGGGCAGAGCAGATTTAGTTACCCACCCGGCTCTGGGGGAGGCTGGCGGCCGTGGGACACCCCGAATATTAGAGGTGTTCACACAGCCTCAAGTCGCTCCCGGGCTTGTCGGCTATCGGAGTGTTAGTGCTGTCCACTACTGCAGGTGTGGCTGAACCACAGTGTGACTTAGACCATGGACTGTTAGTGACAGGGACCTGGTGGCTCTGGTCCTTTCAGTCCTAATGCATTGCGGAACCCTCCTGGCAGCCCTACTCGTGCCAAAAGGGCAAACTGCCCCTGCAAAGGGGTCACACCCTCTGCTTTCAACTGGTATGAGCAGATGAAATCTGTTCTTTTAGCGTATCAGTGGAAATTGCACTACACCATTGATGAAGAGCTGCAGACTTGCATTCTCTACAGCACTCACACAAGCTTACAATACATTTAATTAAGGCTAGCTTGCATTTATTTGCTCATTCTGGCAGCCACTGGCCAGATTATGGTTATTTTATCACACAAAATCTTGCCATGATTTTTACATTGTCTGTTCAGCAAACCATGTAAATGTATAATGAACTGCTATTGGCTTCAGGGAGATGTAAGTACTTGTCTCCCATTTAAGTGGGACAGGAGACGCCCAGAGGCATGTAGTCCCTCCCTCTGAGAGGATGACTTTAAGCATATTACAATATAATGGATTTAAACATCTACAAAAGTTGTCACACATTTTGCCGAATCAAGACTGAATATTATCAGAAATATTTAAGTGACTGAGGAATCTATATCTCCTTTTAAGCATTTAAATAAACTCTGAGGACTTTGGGATTTCAACTTTAAAGGTGCACAAGATGTTTCAAAAGGTGTACTCCAAAATCTCAGGCTCTTCCTTCAAACAGGGGAGTGATAAGAGAGACACGTGACTTGATGGTTAGCAAGCATCACATTCTTTATGTCTAGGACTTGATTTCTCAGGATTGGGCTGCTCTTTTTGTGATGACCATTTTGAAACCTGTTTTCTCTGACATTCACTTTAACATTAGAAAGTCTTAGGATTTCAGCAGAAGCAGAACTAAGTTCATCATATGGGCTCTAGACATTTTGCCTGGAGTCATACCTTTGACCAGTGAGATTTTGCCAGAACATAGCACAGAATTGCTTTGGTTGCAATGAAATTTAAGACCAAAAAAGATACTCACTTTCATATGTACTTTCCACTGCTTTGGACAACTTGAAGTTCATATCCTGGGTTTTGTGTGATCCAGAAGAGGGGATTTCTTTGTTTTTACTTTTGTCCAATACCTGTGTGACCCAAGGCAGACCAAAGATATCCACCTGGACTTCTCATGTCCACTCTCAGGACCTTTTCTCAAAAACATTCAACCTGTGTGAAAAAATAATAAAAGTTCTGGTAAAGAGACAACCAGATATTGCCTGTTACATGGGAAGTGCTATATTCATTGGGAACTCTGGGTTATCCTGTGTTAGGTAGAAAGTCTGTACCTGTTTTAAAGTCTGCATTTTGTCAGAGCTAACACTCTCCTGAACAGAAATTGTTTGGAAGTTGTTGTTCACAAGCCAGCATTTGTGCAGGGAATGAGACATCATAGTCCTTATTCAAGAACAACTCGCACTGATTGCACAGGAGCAGGGTAGCCTGAGTAGGCATCTGTGTGCATGTGTGTTAGTTCCATATGCACACACATTCATTATGGATGATACACAAATGCTGCTCATGCTGCCCAAGTAGATTGTTATGGTAAGGTTCACATCCTACTGAGCTCACTGCAGGGCTTAGGAAGCATTCTGAAGCCTCCCAAAAAGCATTACAAAAGATGTATGGAGAAATCACTTCCTCCAGTGCTGAAACAGAGTCATTGTCACGGTGTGATGAAGGAACTGTTAAACAGACACAGCAACAACACTGCAGCTGGATTCTAGCCAGAGTATTTCAAGCAACTTGTAAAAAGTTCACTGATTCTTAAATGACTCCACCTGGTCAGAGCAGGACCTCTGTTTTATGTGCCTTCCAGAAGATATGTTGCAAGAGAAGTGTGTCTTAGACAATATGAATCAAACCAGTACCTCTAACATCATGTTGGTCTGGAATAGCTGTTGACCTGATGGAGTGTTAATGGGAACATTTATTTGTTTCTTTATCACTACAAAGATGTCATATATACTTACCCTGCTGCTGCCACTGTTCCCAAAGGGCTGTCAGCACAAGAGCCATTATAACAGGACTGCCAGAGGTAATTTTCTTTTTCTCCTTCACACATTATTTCTTCAAATGATTCTGTAAAAAGAGAAAGAACTTGGATACAAAAATTGCTGGTAAAAGAACAGTGCAGTGTGACAGGAGCCAAAGGAGCTTTTCTAAACCCCTGTCAGCCCCTGTTTTTATTGCTTACAGAGAGCAATGTGTGCAAGGCAGCCTGGATCTGTCTTTGCATGGGGTATATATGCTGCACCTGGCACAGTGAGGATGGGATTTGCCACTGAGACCCTTCACACTCTCCCCACTCATTGAAAAAAAAAAATGGATGAAGTTTGTGTAGCACTGCAGGACCATGCAACTACCCTGAGCAGAGAGGCTGCATCCAGGTGGTATACCCCATCTTTCTGTTTCTTCATATCTCTGGCTTATGCAAGAGCACAAAGTGTTAACACAGTGTTTTGGTAACACAGTCATTAGTAAATAAAAATTAGGCAGAAACCCACTGCCTTCACCTGTGGAAAAAAGAAATCCTATCACATTTCATTTGTGTTATGCAATGACTTGACAGTTTGAGGAAATTGCTAATGGGACCTTTTACTGCTAGGTCACTAGTTCAAACCTGGCTCTGTCAGTAATGACCAAGAATATCTGATGAATGTTTGATGACGTGAGATTAAAATATGAGTCTCAATCCATTTATCAGTAGAAAAACCCTTCAACAACTTGAGCCCCTTAAAGCTAATCCCAATAGAAAAGCCTGCAAGGCTGGAGCATGAACAAGCCCCCCACAACCCTACAGTAGATCAAGGTCAGGGTAGGGGCATGCAGATGGAAGAGCTTACAGCAGTGATGTCTGGGCAGAACCTTTCTGTGCGTAAACAAATCTACCAGTTAATGCACTGCAATACTCCAGAAACAGCACAGTATGAGAGAGCCAGATCCGGTATTGTTCTCAAAGGGAAAATGATCCTAGTGTAGGGTGGAAAGACGCAAACATTAGGAAATCCAGAATCAAGAACCAGCTTATACTAGTGCCAAAACTCAGAAATTCACAGTTTTGCCAGCTGAACACTTCTGCTTTAATTTCTCAATATTGTAACACTACCACAAAGTTGAAACTCAAATGCCAAAGTAAAGGGTAAGGAGTTAGTAAGTGTCCTTACTTATTTTGATGAGATCAACAGGAAAATAAGTTATTGCCTAATTCAGCACCTCCCAAACATGCCCCTTGCTCTCAAAACCCATAAAGCATCACTGGCAGAACTTGGCATCTGCTGACAGCAGAGACCAAGGGTTGGTGTCCAAGTAAGATACAGCAGCCTCCCCCTCAGAGCCCAGCCTGCCTCCAAGTGAGCCCTGGGCTAGGTGCACACACCAGACGTGGTCTGTAACACACATGTCCAAGGTCCAGTTCAGTAACATTTCCAGGACCTGCTCTGTATTCCCCTGAAGTCCCTCAGTGCTTCTCCTTCAGGACTCAACCCAGAGAGCCAGAAAAACAGAGGAAGGCAAGGGAATGTCCACCATAGCCACTGGCACCATCCAAGAGTTCATGCTGCACACTCCCAGAATAAAGTGCCAGGAAACACTCACATCCTTTGTAAACTCACCAAGTGCTTTCAGAGCGTTTACCAGCCCTTTAGAGTAAAATTTAAAAAGCATGAGGGCCATCTGGTAGGAGTGGGAGAGGGGGTTGGCTTTACCTCATTGTTCTCCACATTTTTACCAGGGGCTAAATCCAGCTGCAGAGACCACTGGGTGGATGCTGCAAAGTTGGGGAATGCTGGCATCACTTACCTCTTGTGACACGCCTTGCACCTCAAAACATCCTTTTAAAGGGAATTACATCTATGATGACTATGTCACTACCAAAACACAACATGCTTCTGTCAAGTGCTTTTGTGTAAGGGATGGAGGCAGCTGCTGGGGCCTGGGGCTGGTGTACAGGAGTACTCCTTACCTGGAAAAAAACATGAGCACTGACTGCTGCAGGCAGGTGAAAGGCTCCTCCACACCATTTACAGGGCCAGAGCAAGATTGTTTCTGTCCATTAATGATCAGCACTGACTCACTGAACTCAGCAGCATTTACCTGACCACTGGAAATCCTGAAGGACTGGGACTGCCTATGCCTGTCATGTCAGGAGGTATAGTGCACACTAGATGGGAGTGCTGGAGTTACAGATCCCAAGCTGTAGCCTGCAAACACCATGCCCAACAGAACAAATCAAAACCCAGAGTTAAAAAGGCTGTTGTGACTCTCCAACTACATCACTTTGCTTCAGTGGTCTCTAAGGCTTTAGAGTTGCAAATATAGAAAATTATGTTTTCATTTTAGTTTTTCTGTTATTCCCCACATAATATTTTCTGCAGCAGACTCTGTTCCTGTGCATCCTTATACTTTCTGGGTTTGATCCGTATTGATCCACATGTGCTTCTGCTAGGATCTTTTAAGGCTGCAGAAATGACAATTTCCACATTAGTTACAAAATAATTACCCATAATAATTTAATAATGAGCTTTCCCTTTAAATTATTAACATAGGTAGCCAAGAAAATTTTCAATTTTAACAAGTTTAAATTCAAATGATAAATGCCAAATCTGTGTTAAATGAGGCCAGCAAATTAGCAATTAAAATATTTATGCAAGAAGGCAAAAGATACTGTATTCAAGGAGCTGAAGAGCTGTCTCCCATTGGAGTATTTGACAATGGTCTGTGTTTGCAAATCTCAGCTCTAAAACCCTGTACAAAGGGAAGAGGGAAAAAATCTAAACCCATAATTGAAGCTGGACAGTGTTGATTGGCACCCAGTGGGATTTCACCAGAATCTAAGCAATTCTCAGAATACCCTTGGGTTACAGTGAGAAGAAATCCTGATCCCAATCAAATTATTTCTGTCATATAAATCTTTATCTGTGGCTAAGCTCCAAAGTTAGAAAATTCTTTGTGGCACCTAATTGCTTTGTCACTGAGAACAGACTCGACTTTTCTGTCTGGTTTTTAAGAAGGAGGGGGGGAAAAGGTCTTCCAAGATGAAAGAAAAACACCTATGTCAGAGCAGATCTGATCCCCTGTAAGGGCAAATCCCATTTTCCTCAGCAAACTTTGCAGGCACGAACCGTCCGTGGAGCATCAGCACCGCAGGAACGCGCTGGGACGAGACTCCACTCCGGAGTTAGTTGGTGAATTCAGAGGTGGGGGTTTGCTGTGATTATTTTTTCCCTCTCTCGTACTATCTCAATTCGCAAACCGCCAGCGAAAGGCACTCCCGGTAGCCCGCCCCTCTCGTCCCCCGCTCCCGCCGGCGGCCCCCGTGCGCGGAGCGGGGGTNTGCCCCGCCGTGGCCACCGCCTGCACCGGACCCGCCAGCACTCAACCCCGGCGGCTTCACCGCCCTCCTCCTGCCTCCGTCACCTTCATCTGGTGTCACAGAAAAGCGGAAAAGACAACCCTCTGGAAAGGAACCCCTGGCTTTGGGGGGAATTTGGGTGCCGTTGCACGGGGCTGAATTTCATCCCGATGTTTACGCAAGGGTCAGACCATCTCTAGGGACATGCCCTCAGGACTGGAGCACAGGCTCACTATGAGTTTTCTACCCAGGGAGAAGTTGGATCCTATAGTCTGATAGCAAGTAACATCAGAGGAGCACGAACCTACTGCTCCACCCATAAAAGCACAGCACAAACAGATCCATTTGTGTCTGAAACCAGAGGGGACAACACAGGATCCACCAGTGCACAGATAGACCAGGCTAATAAAACTCCACAGGCATAAGAATTGTATTTTCTGTTACAAACAAGCCTGAGGAGGAGATGCTGGCAGCCCACCAGCAGCATATCAGCCCTAACCTAACAACTGCCCCCAGGGTCAGACAGTTTTCAGAACTGAGCTTATATTCCTTGTCCATACCAAGGGGAAAAGTGACTCTGCGGCTTTCTTTTCAATTTTTAACAAGTTTAAATTGAAATGATAAACGTCAAATCTGTGTTAAATTAAACCATCAAATCTCCTCTCTAACTCCATACCTTTAGAAAAAAGAATGGGGAGCTGGAAGTCACCAGAGCCATCTTAAATGCAGTTGTAGTTCTGGTGACAGACGCCTGTGCAGATCCAGTTTTTGTGACAATGCCTCTAACCACTTCAGACAAACATGATGGCCAGGTATTATAGCAGGACACAGACCAGAGCCTCCAGCTGCACCCATTGAGCTCAACAAGGAACTGACACACCTGGTTGCATCTTCCACAGTGCTTAAGATTAATACTTAATCACATCAAAGTATAGTGAAGAATTCCAGTGATATTCAACAGTTGGGTTTGAGGTTCTCCCACTGATTGTATCCCATCACCTGTGCAAATGAAGATCTTTACTAGCCTTTCTTCCAGCAAGATGACTAGATCAGCTATACCCAAACCCCAACTATGGGTATGCTAAGATTTTTATCTTGAAAACAAGATGTATCTTAGCAGCTTTCAATTTTTCATTTTTCTTTACTTATAACCACACACTTTCTAACATGGAGGGCCTCTGAGAAATTAATTTCCATCAGAAATCAAGCAAGGCCTGAAACAGTTTACAAAGAAACCATCTTTCAAGGACATTTTCTTTTAAATTGCACAATGTGGCTCTTAGCAAGGAAAATAAATTAAACTTAATCCCTCTGCATTCCAGCTGGCATTTTTTTTCCAAAGCTGGAAGCAAACAATCAATTTAAAATTAAGGAACTGCGTATCATTTAATTTATAAATACCAGATACTTATTTAATTGATTTATTCTTTTCTTTATCCAGTTAAGTTAGTTTTACACTTTAAATTCCTAAGTCATTTATCCCCATCTCAGTCCTGGTAGGCTTTTCACATCTGTTGCTGCAAAATTCTGCACATCATCTGATCTTTGGCTGTTGTGTCAGCCAAGCGAGTTTCAGCTACCAGATTTATTTAAGGATGTGGATTATAAGCCTTCAGCAAATGGCAACCACTGGGAAAAATTGTGTCTAATTACTTGTAATACACAGATTATTTTTTGTTAATTAATTCGGGTTGGCTGCTTATACATGTGAATTGTTTTTCTTTCACATCCTACTCCTTTAAAGCTTTAGAGGTATGCCAGATACAGTCTCTTAGCATTAAAACATTCTGAGTTGCAAAGAGCTTACCAAGAGTTGCAGCCTATGTTTTTCTCTACAAGACAGTGTTTGCTTTCAAGAGAATAATCAATACCTTAGAGCCACCGAATACATTTGCTGAGTGGTTTATCAATTGAATCTTAACTTCCTTTATGAAAACTGATGGAATTTCCCTGGCCAGTCCCCACACTGGCACCAGGCATTTCCAGGCATATCCATCCAGTGCTGCAACTGCACCAAGAAGAGAAGTCACCACACCTCTGGCCTTGGACTAGCAGGGTGCTAGGAAGTACAATAGCCACAGCTAAAAGAAACAGACATTTTCAAAAAGAAAACTGGTATCCTCAGGGTGTGGGGGAGTGAAGTGTGATCTTTAATGTGACTGTACCTACCTATCAAAGAAATGAGGACCAAATCATTTCTAAACTCACTGAAGTTACACTAAGAAAAACTGAGTTTTAAATTGCATTTACTGAGACCTGTATAAGTTCAAGTAAAGCCAAAGTGATTAGTAGGGAAATGTATTTGTCTGGCATCCCCACAAGTATTTTTGTGAGGTGACGTCACAGGCATATTAGCTAATATTCAACAGCTCCAGACACTGCAGAGACCAAAAAGTGGTGCTGGGAAATTACTTACAGGTCTCTTCATACAGTTTTAACACAAGAGAGGAAAAAAGCCATCACCAATCCACAAGTCATCTCCACAGCCCTTCCTACAGCAGTTGCAACCAGCAGTGGTCCATGGACCATTCCTTCTTGAGAACTTCCAGGCCAGCAATCACTGTGGTGCAATGTACAGCCTACTCCACACCAAGTGGGCTTCCTGCCTTTTGCTCTCCTGACCCCAACAAGCCCCAGCAACACCAGTTTCACTCTGATTTGATTACTTTCATTCTGAACCCAACTGGCCACCAACAAAACATGCTTCAAATAGCTAGTTCTCCCTCCCAAACATGGTTTGTTGGCTGGGTTTTTTTTGTTTGGGGCTCTTTTTGTTTTGGTTGGTTGGATTATTTTTGTTTTTTAAGACACTGATATCAAATTTCTTGTATTTTATATTTTACTTGCTAGAGATAATTTGTATTTTGAAACAACTGAAGGCAAACTCATTTACTGGTCCTGTCGGCCAGAAAAAAAATGTTACAAGTTTGTTCTCAAACATTCAGATAGTTTATCCCAAACTCTCATCTATTTTTGGAAGAGGATTGAGGTAACTTTGAAACTGATTTTGAAATGAATCAGGAAAGAAAACTCAGAATGAAGAGGCTTTCCCATACTGGAAAAATTGTGCATTTCAAGAACTGTCTGCCTTGGCGTAAAATGAAGTGCTTCACTAGGAACAAGGAAGGAAACATATTCTTCTGCTGCAAAATAGCCAAAAGTTAAGGGAGCTGAGAGCAATGCAAGTCAAACACTTTCAGATCAAATTCCTAGCCACAGACTTGTTTACTCTTCTCATGGAGTCATCTCACCTTGTGTAAATACATTTCCCTGAGCCCAAAGCAATGCACTCTGTAAATCAGCAGCACTGGAATACTCAACAGAACCGACCAGACACCATCACACCATGTGATCAACATTCTTATTTCCAACAAAAAAACCAACCAGCCATAAAATTCCCAACTGTTCCCTTTATATTACACCTAGCTGGAAGCATCTTGAGTCCAAATGTTTGTCAATCACAGCACCATCAGGAGAAGTCCACATGAAGATGATTTCAAGCTGCAGCCTACAGTTATATCCTGATCATAAAACTCTCAAAAAGCATTTTTTCCTCTTTACTCATGCACAGCTGCAGAGAAGAAAGTCAACTCAGAGCAAGCAGTGTCCAAGAGGGAGTTCTGCACCAGACAATGCTCTGAGGTCAGAAGTGTTCACCCAGATGCTCCAAAAGCACTGAGACAGTTCATTCCATTCCTTACCTCCCTGTTTGCCCACGCCAGCCTTTCCCCTTTTTCTCCTGGTCCCTTTCAAGTTACAGTTTATTTCTTCTGCAAGATCTAACTTGGCATGAGCTTTGGCAGTTCTCACTTCACCCCTGCACTTCCTGACCCGTAAGCTACAGCCTGCTTGGCTTATCAGTATTTCTTTTCCACCCACACTCATTCCTTGCAGGCTTATTTTTAAGTTCCTTCTACAGCTAGCTGTCCTTAGTTGTTCAGAAAATGGTATTCTGTCAAGATTTTTGAGTTGGAAAAAAAAAACCCAAAACAAAAATGAACACACAATCCCCTTGGCCTGTTTAGTCCAGCTGATTTTACTAACCAGTTATGCCTGCCTCATGAACCCTGCAGCAATGTACACACTCCACCTCGACCTGCTCTTTACAAAGAGTTCTTTGTAATGGTGTTGGCTCCTAAAGAAGGTAACTTCCATCTTCCAAGAAAATCCCTGTCTCTATGAAGTCTCCAAGCTAGCAGTCTCCCCTTCTTTCTCTCCACTCCCTCTTGAAGACACCTCTTAGAGCAAAAAAGGTATCAGAGCTGTTTTCATCTGATCATTCCCCTCTTGCCAGGATATAGGACTCTGCGAAGATTGCCTGAGCTCCCGCATCTTTGAGCACTTTTCTCTAGCACAGAATAGTTTCTTTTGGGTTGCTCCAGTGGGAATCTTGCAGCATCATTTCTCCTGAAAGACAGCACATACCTTCCTAGTCCACGAGGCTCCTTTCCAGTGCCACATCCACGTTTATGATCCGCAGTCCTGGCAAAGACAGTGCTTTTGTTGAACTTGTCCTGGACCCGTTGATTCTTAATAAGCAGTCTCCAGGCACACTTACCTCTTACCAATATTGGTGTAAATCCACTGGCCTTTCCTCTAGCTTTTGCATTACCAATTAGCTATGAATAATTTAGGGTAGAAATTAAAAGGTTAATTGCCAAGAGATCAGTCAGGCTGAGAAACAGCTTCTCAGCATAAGCAGTGAAGACAAACCTCATCTGTTACTTTTTCAACACGTCTTCCTTTATTTATGAACATATGACATACATGATGATGTGTGCGATAGCAATGAACTGGATTCACACCCCTGTGATTCCCTTCTGCCCTACTGCTCATGTGAATTCTGTAGATAAGCACAAGTTCCTCTCTTCTCTCCCTTGCATTTACCCTGAGGTATGTGTGTGGTTGTCACAAACCCTTTCATTTCCCGAGACTGACCAGGCTAGCTAGTTCTTCTCATCTCCAGTTCCCAGTCATTTGGGGTACCACTTGATCCCTACCACAGAAGTGAAGGTATCTGACATAAATGAAAAACTTCCCATCACTGGCGTGAAGAACTTATGGAGTCATTTTTCCACATCCAGGGATATCAAGCTGAGTTTAACATCCTTCAAAAACACTGAAGAAACAGAGGGAAGCTTTGTTTCGCACTATTACACAGCACTCTGACAGCACTGCCCAGGAATTCCCCCTTTCCTGCCTCCAGACTTTTAAGTGAGGCTAGAATAGGAGTAGTCTAAATTACATAGTGCCTCAGTGTTCTGTTATTGTTCTGCACTGGCCAAGATCAGGTGGCAAGGAGCAGGGGAGGCCAGGAGGTACAACCATGACACACAGCACTGAAATAGAAATGGGGGACACAGAATTTCCACTCATCTCCAAGGGGAATACAGAGCTACTATTGCAAAAAGTTTTTTCAACACTACTTAATTCGTGGAATTTCAGTACAAGAATCACATAACCAGGAGTAAAAATTGTCAAATGTAATTTATTAAGACATTCAGCTATGTCTGTCAGTCTACATCCAAATTTACTACTAAAAATAAAATAGTATCACATTTCACATTAGGAATACCGACTTTGAAAAACACTTGAGTCAAGCCTATCGTATAAATAAGTGACTAATTTCTCTTCATATCAAAATTCACATAAAAAAATTGCCTGCCCCCCTACTCCCACCTATTTCCCCACCCCAGTCCCTAGTTCTACTTGAAGCTGTGATGCATGTAAAAATTTAAGTATGGACATGTCCTTGTCGAAGAAAAAAAGGTGCAAACCTATTAACAGCTTTAAAAGTGGCATTTGCGGAGTCTGATCATACACAATAATGTACTCATTCCCAAAGTGCAAATATCGCCAGAGTTTAATACTGTTTTAATTCAGCTGCAAGAATTAAACATTACACAGCACAGTACTGCAGGGCTTCTATCTGTGCCCTAAAACTCATCCCACTTTCCTCCTGCATATGGTAGTAGAGGTCAAAGTGTTCATAAGAGCTTTAGTTTACTTCATGCAGCCCAGACTGTGCCCATTATTAGGAAAAGTTTCATATACATCAAAATATTGAAGACTCTGTCATAAAAGTCAAGAGTCACTATAGATTACATGAATTCAAATGCGACTGCCCCACCAAGAACACCCAAAGCATACACATGACATATTAAGAGTGCTTTCATCTTCTAGTACAATCACTGCTGTTGAATCTTTGATTTTTGCTTAGGCGCCATAAAAAAATTGTCAGCAACCAAAGCTGCACCTCAGAGACTAGCAACTCACTGCATTTAACACCTCTCCAGTACCCTGGGACATGGCTATATGCAATACCCTCTTCCTGAGCAGAACATCTGTCTACAACCTCTGACAGACCTCTCATTCCTCTTGTCGCTCAACTACACCTTGAAAACACTCTTTCACTGCAATTTATTTCCAGACATCCTTCCTATGCCCACAGTTCAGAGAGCTTCTGGAGTCATTTCTACTACATCTCACTGGAGTTACCACTACCAAGCAGCCCATAAAATCAGCATGGGAGATTACATTTTGACCAGCATTAAGAGCTAACTTCTTTCACAGCTGTGGAAGGATAGGTTTTCTTCTGAGTCTGACTTGGATCTCTGAAATGTGTTTGTTCCCACATTGTCCTCTGTCACCTTAGAGCTGGACATGAACACTTAGATCTTGAGCAGGGCACCCCTCTGGAGCTGCAATTAGTTCTGCAGCACAAGTTGCATCCTGGCTGGCCTCACACGGGCTTGTGTCACTGTCCATGTTTGGAGAAACCTCTATGTCAGCAGAGGCCTCCAGGCTGTCCTGTCCACCAGCAACCTGTCCATTGCTCTTGCTAGGGCTGTCTTTCATATCCGGTCCATTGTTCTGTTCAATACCAGGGGGCTCAGCTGCATCTCCAGCTCTGATATTTTGCTCTGCACTAGGATTTGGCTGTTGAACTGGCTCTGGTCCCAGTCCAGGTAGCTGGGAAGGGCTCTTAAGTTGGCAGTGGCACAGAGGGCAGGTTTCTTGCACATACAGCCATTTCTTAAGACAACCCGCATGAAAAAAATGGCTACATGGTGTGATTACAGCAGTTTTCATATCCTGAAAGACACAAAAAAAGAGATCATATTACTTGTAGTCCCATTCCTCTCACCCTATACATCTAATAGGTCCACTAGCCACAGAGGCAGTAAGAGAATGTTTCTTCCTTCATACCAACAAGCCTCTAAATTTAAATACACAAGCATTCAAACACAGGCCAGGTCTGGTTATTTATATTACAGGGATTAGAAATGAGACAAAAAGCTTTATTTATAAGATATTATTACACTTAAATAAAAGGGGTTTTAGGATTAGAGTCACAGGATTAGCTGGATTAAGAAACAATTGTGCAAGTCAAAAACAGCACTCTTACAGATACAGCATGTAATAACAGCAAACCAGAAATGAGGCAACACCCCTAACTCTGTCAGCTGAGACCCATGTATTACTGCTTCAAATGCTGTTATTCAACCTGGCACCGGTAGTTTTACTCTTCAAAGAATATGTATCAAGTTTAGAGTCAACCTAATTGCACTACAACTGCACACTACTAATCTTAGGGTGGTTCCTCCTCTGTCATATGTAACTATAGTTTCTATCCAAGAGAAAGATTTTGGAGCTGGAGGTATGATAAAGATACTGCTTTCAGGATTGATTCCTAAGGCCTTTACATCTGCTCACTTACATCAGAAAGATCCTTTGTCTTTCGGTAATTAGGTTTTGGTTATCAAAAAGACATTGCACATGGAGTAGAACTACTGATGTCTGTAGAGACTGAGTTGCTTCTATGGAATAATCATAAATCAGCTACTGAGTATGTATTGTCTTTCAGTAACAAAATCTTCAACAAATGAGGAAAAGGCACATTTGCTGTTACTATTGAGACCAGCACAACCCAGACGTGAAAGGTTTCAAAGAAACTCAAGGACACACTTACGTAACTGGATAAAAAAGAATAAAAGCTTAAACACATTCAAACTAGTTTTTTATGAATAAAGATAAACTTCAGCATCAGCCCTCCAAATCAATTTACACAGAGCAAAAAACTGAGTAACTCAAGTAAATTATTCATTAAACATGATTCTAAGTAACTTATTTTACTAATTGCAGACTGAACTTAACAGTCCAGAGGTATTTAAGTTCAAGTCAAGACATTTCCATTCTTACCTGGTAGCAGATGGCACAGATATCATTGTGTTGCTCCAGCTGCTCTTTTGTGGCAACAGGCAGTGACTTGATCTTATTCACAGCATCTCTACGAAGAAGGAAACTCTTCCAGCCCAGCTGGGCCCGCAACCACACGTTGTAATAGGAGTGAATGAAGATGATCACAGAACCCATCACAGTCCATTCACCAAAGATGGTTTCCGAGACACCGTATGCCACCACACAGAGAGCGACGAGGAATTCCAGCAGTCGGTATGTGCCATTTACATAATAAATCACATCATCCATATTTTCTACTGGTTCTTTTCTGAACTCCTCCACCATAAACAAAACGTAAATGAAGAGTGTCCCAAGCACCTGTAACACAGTGCAAGACATTAAGCTCAGCATTTGATTTTTAACTGGAGCTTTAGTCATTCAACGTTGTTCACCAAGCTCCATACACACAGAGGGCACACAAGCACCAAAGTAGTAAAATGTTCTTGTCTTGAAGTTCAGTCACTCTTTCTTGCAAAGTATTTAAGCTTACTTCCAAGCGCTTCCCTTTCTGTACTCTCCTGAGTCCAGAAGATAGCAGAGTTGATTAAACAGAAGTGCTGAGCATCATGGAGGGGAAACTTTAAAATTTAATAATAATAACAAAAAGCAAGTGTTAAGCATAGTACAAAACTCTTCCTGTATTTAGACTGCTTGTTTTGAATACTAAATTACTTTTGAAGAGCCATAGATAAGTAACAATACACAAATGAGTGCTCTGGAAAAACAATTTTTTACAGTGACGGTTATGCCCTCAAAAGCCTTCTGGCTTTACAATCTGAAATGGATTGCCATTCATCTATGTTCTCAGCCCACCCCTAGGAGCTCATTAGCCTCCGACACACGATAAAGAAAGAGATTTTATATCATATCTTGTACTTCTGTCCTTCTATCATCCCTGGTCTTTTCCCATCATGTATTTCTCCTCGTAGAGGAACAGGATCACAGCTGATGCAGGGCTTCACAGCTACTACAGGGCTAACATTCTTACCTGAAGAGAGGTTAGAATACTGCTGGAGATAATGATTAACAGCCAGAAATCCATGTGGAAAAACTGACAAATCATGTAGGCCATGTACGCAGGAAACACGAGCAAGAACAAACAGAGGCTGACTGCTCGGAAGTGCTTCCACAGACTCCTGCAAACAACACAATAGGTTTTTATTTTTCAAGTCAGATTTGAGTGTCAGAATAAGAATAGGCTGACTGCTGGATATAGGCACGTTAGATGTTTGCCCAAGGCTTTAACTTGCTGAAAGGAGTTTCTATTTAACTTGGGCAGTCTCATACCCAGCAGGCACACCAACAACAAATACAGTATGGGAAGTTCTCTCTCATCTGACCTTTGCTGTTTTCAATACAAGAACAAAGATTAAGGGCAAAAACTCACCTACTATAATTATCACAATGTCACAAAGTCAGTGGTTAGACAAATTAAGTACCTGAGATACTGAATGTTTCAGATGAAAATCCATTAAAATAAATTATTAAATATGCATGTAACTTTGTACATTCTTCAATATAAACAGAGTTCTCCCAAATTATATTCTATTACATCTCTTATATGTCTTTTTGCAAAACGCATAGGGCAAAGGTATTTCCTTTCATCACTAGATTTAACCATGCTGGCCTTTAGAAGTACATTCCTCAATTCGGGGATCACAAAAGAAGAAATGTAGCAGGACTGGAACATTCATCTCTGCCAGTCTTTACTCTGCTCCTATCATTTACTTCTTCCTAATCTCCTCCTCAACCTAAACACACCATCAATCATTTTACACATACCCATTTGTGAAGGCTTTCACAGTATCTCCAGTAATTCACTATACTACCTCTACATGTTCCTTAGGTTGTATTTTAACCTCTTTTAGCTCTGGAAATGAGGTACAGAAAAAGTGAAAGTATTGGGGATCAGGACAGCAGCTGAAACTGTCTCATTTAGCACAGTCTGAAGAAACATCAGAACACTACTGTGAGGTCTGCAACTTTGTGTTTGTGGGTGAGGGAGAAAGGAAGAGCTGAAGTGGAATTTATCTTGATCCTGGTTGATTTAGAATGGTCTCGGAGATTTGCAAAAGAGAGTTAAAACCACAGACTACTTGTTCAAACTGGTCAGATGCTCATATCCTAGCTCTGCTCCCTTTCTTTCTGCTACTATATTTGAAGTTAACTTTGCTGCAGGCAGAACATGCTGGCTACAAGTAGCCTTTAAACTAAACGAACTCTGCACATAAATAAATCTCTCATTTCTTCACTTACAGGTTATAGAAAGGGAGAAGACACAAGCAATTAACAAATATATAAACAGATTAATTCAACAACACTACATACTAAGACAGCTCTTCAAAACACATATTAAACGACAACAACCCCACATGATCAGAACATCTGGTACACTGATGCAAGTCTTCCACCTCTTACTTTCTGCCAGTAAACCTTATCATTTTGGGATCACAGCCTCACAAAAGCATAGGTTTCACAATGTCTAACACAAGGTCACTCCTAGAAACTTCCCATCCTCAACAGCTGTCTCACATCACTGCATTAGAGGGAAATCTATCCAACTGCAGAGGAGGTTAAGCAAAAACATTCTGCAAATCCACACAATGGAGTGTGGGTGGGGAAAGCACAGGCACTGGAGTTCTGGATTGGCTTAACTAAGACCACTATACACAGATACTCTTCCTAGGGAGAAAAAACACTTAACAGCATGATACTCAGAGCAGGCAGCCAGCAGCTGCAGAACAGCATGGTCTTGTGCAGGCTGGATGGATGCAGTCCTGAGCAGGAGCAGGTCACCAAAGTCACCTCACTCCTGTTTACCAGCATACAGCATGGTGAAAAGTGTTACTGTGTGCTCTTAAGAGTAGGATAAAGAGAAAAAAATGGAGAATTCAGTCGAGGAAAGAAATCTGCACACAGAAAAGAGAGTAACTTTACAAGCTACTAAAATTCCAACCAGCCCATCAATTACTAGTTTATCACCTCCTAAAACAACACTGAGTAACTTTCAGTTTAGGAAAACAGTATCTTACTTGTCCCTTGAGGCTCCCAATGCCAAGACAATAGGATCAGCTATTTCCAGCATGGACTGAAGTATGGATGCCACCACAATAAAAAGAATAATACTGAGCAGGAATGCCCGATGCACAACTTGGAGCTCAATCAAGCCTGTCTGCACTGCCAGGATCAGAAGCGTGACTCCTTCAGTCATTCCCCTGCAGATCAACACAGAAAAAGAACAAGCACATCTTACTGCGTGCCAACATTAGTTCAAAAATACATCTAGAGACACCAGGAAATAGGCTGTCTGTTTTTGTCACAACCCTTCAAATGTCACTGGTTTAAGCTTTTACTATATCCCTGTTAAGGCTTGAATCAGAGAGGAATGTTTTCAGAAACACTGAAGTGTTGGGGGTCAGGAACTAGCAGATTCCAGAACCCTGCTCCTGACTAGCAGCACATGGGCTACATCCCACAGCCCAGCAGACACTACCCAATGACAAGGTCTCTCCAGCATAGAACATTTTAAGGACCCAGGTTGTGTCTTAAGAAGAGGAGACCACCAGCCTCAGTGTTGCCCACACAAGCCTGACGCAGTCCTGCTGTGTCTACCCCTGGGCAGCAGTCAGCCTCATTCCTAGATCTCCATGAGAACCCTCTCCACCCATTACAGTTACCCAGCACCATCCTCCTAGCTGTCCTTTGACCCTGGGGAAACATTCCTGGCTCAACACCTCACCCCATGCTCAGTTTAGGCAAATCAGCAATAAACCAGTAATAATCTCTGTACCCATTCCAAATACAGCTGTCTACCACTTTTCAGCTTGCAACCTCAGACTGAATTTAACACTTCCAAGGGCCACAATTTAGCACCAGTATTTGATGCAGTTAAGTACCAATTACCCAGCACTGTATGCTTCCCCAAAAGATGCTTTTATGTAGAGTGCTCCTGGCCAATCCCAATTTATACCATTTTTGCTTCCATGTTTTGGAATGCAAAATGTAAACCATTCATTTGCATATAGTCTGAATTTTCTGAGAGTTAAAGGCTGCAATAACTAAGAACAGTAGCATCACACCTAGGATCCCAATTTTATATTAGACAAGTTGGGACAAGTGTTAAGAAAAGGCAGTTTCTATATATGCTGGCTATTTCCCATAGTAATGTACAGGCAATCCATACAACACTGTATTTTAAGCCTCAAGAGTTAGTAATGTATCAGATGACTAAAGGGTCAATGATGGTAAATGAGGAAATGGAAATATGAAGTGTTTATATTATCCAAGCATGTGAAAGCTTTCCAGTGCCTCATGTAAATGAAAGCACTGGGAAAACCAAACTTTGCAATTATAAATCCCAAATAACAGCCCTGAAAGTTACAGAAATGAACCATCTCCCAAGAAGTCTGTGACAAGCTGTATTTTCATCACAAATCCTTCATAATTCTCACAAAAACTGGCAAAAAAGAAGCCTGTCAAGGCTACCCAAGAGCTCTTCAGTTAAAAAAATTGCAGTTGTGATCTGTATATTTCCACAGAAATCCCTTTTTGTCTGCTTGTTTTTAGAAAAGGCACTAGACACAATGAGGTACTTACCTGTTCATAGCAGGATCATTCATAAATGCTCGGTAACCCTGCAAATAAAACTTGCAGAGAGTCAGGACTCCCAAAGCAACAAAAGAGACTGTGAAGACCAAGCCCAGCAGTGAGTATGGAGTGCTGCAGCATTCGGCAATACTGCCAGGAGAGAGGGGAAAAGAAAAAAAGAGAAAGTTCATCAGTTAAAAGCAGTATGATGAGCTCTCCTTTTGGCCTGGTAACTGTGCAAATTGGTTTTAAAGCAAAAATGGATTGCTTTAATTAAAACAGTAAAAGCTCTACATCACCATGAAATCCTCCTATGAAAAGAAGTAGTATTCTGTTACTTCTTTCCAAGACACAACTTCAGCTCCTCAGCCAACGTTGCCATCAGGCTGGAGCTGGGGCTGTGCTATGGTTTCTCCGGTGCCCCTCCAACGCTGTGCCACACGGTGGCACTGTCCTGCAGGCGTAGGGTTTTCACAGCCTAACGCCAATCTGATAGCCAGGTTATATGCAGAAATCTCAGCCAGCTACCAGAAACAGAGTTAAAGCAGGTGGACTTCCCACTCAGATCCACAACAGTGCGTGCAAACATCAAACTGAAAAAGTTTGGAGACTGGGGGCTTTTTGATAGCATTCACATCAAGTTCTGGTAGGCAAAACCTGTCTTTCAAACAGCTGAGTCAGAAGCAACAAAGCAAGACAGTGAAGAGTATTTCCCATCAGCAGGCTTCCTCCTCTTCTGCTATAGTAGTGAAATCCCAAAGATGGAGACCCCAGGATACATGTGATGATGCTGAGAATGGAGCATTACTTCAGCTCACTCACTTTAAGGCTGCTCTTCTGCTGACCCTGGCACTCCAATATTTGGAGCAGCTTGAGCCTCAGAGCATACTTCAACTTCTGAACAAGGGGAGTGAAATGCAATGCACTCATACACCCCCAACACTTGGTAAAGAATCAGCTGTCAGCTAAGCATTACAAATCTGGAAATCCTCATATACATAATCCAAGGTAATACATTGACACACCCCATTCCTTTAAAAAAAATAAGAATTAGAAAAAAGCATTTGTTTGTTCACCAGGATAGTAGTCTTTTGAGAGAAATTATGGTGGTAAAAAACATGTCCTGCTAATTAATCAACTGAAGGGTGAACTAGTTCAGCACTCTGACAAAAGAGTTTTGAAGAAGCATATGCTTCAAAAACAAAGTTAATCCAAGAGACATTGTCTCTTTTAATGACTACTTTAACTGGAAATCTCATTTGAAAGCAGTTCACAGCAGAAAATGTGATGTGTCTGCATATACTATTTGCAGTGCTTCTGGTAAATCTTCAGAGTCTGCCTGTTTACCAAATCAAGCAGGGTTGAAAAAGCTTTTAAATGTTCCTGCTGGTCAAGTGAATGAGAAGGGCAGTATACAAAGCAGGTATTTCTGTAAGAAATATGAGGAACACTAAGCTTTGCTTCAAAATAAATCATCAGAAATCAAGAATCTTGGCTTTTCTGCCTGATGCTCAATCTTTTTTGTCCAAGTAGTTTTAGCACCCTTCTTAAACTTAATTTCAGATTATGTGCTATGTAAGGGTCCCAGAGGAGCCTAAGAGCTCACAGAAAAGCCTTGGGAGCTCTCAGTGTTATGTTTATATGTTAAACATAAGTTTTTAAATTGTGTTAAGGAGCTGAACTCTTCAAAAAAATCACAGCAGTTACATACTCATGGAAAAGACTCTGAGAGGCACAGCAGGGATAATGAAAGGTAGAGCAGTTTTTAAACACCAAAGAGCTGTTTACAACCAAGAACTTTCCAGTTGGGGAAGAATAGCCCTATACTACTTTTGATTTTAGAGAAAAGAACTGTTTGGTCTTCCCCCTACCCTCCCATACATTGAAGGCACTCATTGAAACTATGGATTCAAATAATCAAAATAGATTTTTCATCATACAGACCAAATGAAGCTGTGAAACTCCTTGCCTCAAGATCTTTCAAATGACTCAAGTGTGCATGGGTTCACGGGCAGAAAGCACTGATGGAAGAGAAGTCTTTTGAGGGTTACTGAACATGAATTAACCATATCCAACTAGTGGAGCCTGACAGCCAAAGTTGGATGTGGGACTAGGTGAGTACTAGGGAACAACCTGTTTGCCGTATTATGGGTAAGTGTTCTTTTCAGGCACTCATTAGGGCCTGCTAGAAACTGGATCCTAGGCTAGACCATTATTTGGTCTGTCTCAGTACAGCCAACTCTGATATTCTTATGAAAATTCTGTACACCCCAAATTCTCTTACCTAAATTCCAGCTACTCTATTTTAAGCAATCGTTACACTTAAAGGGCGCAGGTGCAGAATTCACTCACTTTCATACAAGAGCACATCTTTTATTCCATTTTGTTAAACAAGCAGCACTACATTATTAACTGGCCTGACAAGGTATTTCACCTCCCTCCTAAGGTGTAAGAGGCTATTAGTAGTACCACCTGAGTTTGTAACTTTCAACATGAATAAGCATTTATTATTCTTCTACTATGACAGGGCTGAGAATACTGAGAACATTTGCATAGTTTTTCTATATTTTTTCCAACTGCAGGAAGAACTTCAGAGATCAGATGGCATTCATTCACTCAGATCAAGCCAATGCTCTAATTATAGCTATGCCCTCATCAATATTTTGCTTTTTTGGGGAACTCTCCCACAGTTCTACCTAATCTGTATGTTCTGAATAGGATCCATGCTTCTGAAGGACAAACTTAAGAGGGCTTAAATATACGGTCACTGTGACAAGGACAAATATTTGTTGTGTATCCCAATGCAATAAAGGCAATCTATACGTCAAGTCTGTAAAAGAGCACACACATGCATTTCAGAAGACAGTCAAAACAGAAAATTGACTATTTGCGATCAGTTAATTACCTTGTCAAGAAGAGGAAGAGGAGTCTCTCTCTTGAGGCAGGCTGGTCCCGTGTACTGAAATAGGAATAGATCTGAAGAGCAAATAAGACAAGCCAAAACACCATGAAAAGAACTGGGACAACCAGCTGGTTCCACAGAGACATCCCCAAAGCCAGGAGACCATATACTTCCACTACCTGGGAAGAGAGAAAAATGCAGTTTGTTATTGGTGATTCAGTAACAAAAGGATACTCAATGGCATAGCCACAAGAAAGCTAATGATAATTCACATGGTATTAGCCATCCCCAAGGATAAGAGAAGGCACATCAAACTACAGATCAACAAAGGGAGAGCCCAGGTTCAGCAGTGACATATCACCTCTGTCTGTCTTAAAATAGGGACAAGCACCTGACTGTGCAACAAGCTATCAGACCAGCTGAATGCCCCTTCCTATGAATAACTTAGCTTGGAGCTGCTGTCTGCAGTCTGCTCACAGCCAGCGGGGCAAGGACACGTGCCTCCAGTTCTTGCATAACCCTCTCAGACCTTTTTGCCTAGCTTAAGTCGCAGCAATGCTGTTTTCTCTACAGCTACTGCCAAGTCATTGCACATAGTGGATACTGAAATCTGAGCCACATCACTTCAGCACACTACATCTGCTTTGCTGAACTTGTTTTAAGGAAAAAATACCTCAGACATTTTATGTTTGAATATCTCAAAAAGAACATGTACCAGACTTCTAACTGTTCCTAATCCACCAAGTGTTTTGCAATTCATGCTCAAGAGTTATTTCAAAAGAATCTGAAGCTCAAATTACTTATTCTGTATTGCAAAGACTAAGTCAGAATGCAGACATTTCCAACAAGGTGGAACTTCATTTAGCTGGTCAAAAGGAAATCACTCGTAACTACTGTTTCCCACAATGACATACAACCCATAAGGGCTAGCAAATGTTAAAAAAGCTGTCTGCTTAGTCTTTCATGACGAGCATGAGGAATATTACGTTCACACGACCTGCTGCAGTACATGACTGATCACCAAGCAATATGCTGCTGACAGTGATATGGTGCCAAGCTCCAGCTTTTAGCTTTGCACAGAGACTTGTGAAGGAAGTGCATCTGCCCTCAGGAGACTCCCTTGGCCTGGGACCAATGTAAGCAATCCTATGCAGCTCCTGGCAGGGTGCTCCACCATATCAGAAAAAGGGTCATGCTACGCTCATAAAATAGATTCACAACCGTGAGGTATTTCTGGCATCTTTTGCTGCAAGTAGGCAGCTAAGATTCTGGACCTGCTCTTAAATTATACCATTAGCCAAAGTCTGAAATATACACAAACACAAAAAATTGCCTTGGTCCACCTGTTAGGGCTGTTTTAGGCAACACTCCTGGTGTTTAGCACCCCAATATTCACTAAGTTCTACCACTGATATCAAAACAGCAATCAAATCTAGCCTAAAACAGTAGTAAACTCAAGAATACAAGGATGAAGGCATCACTGAAAACTAACAACTACACAAAGTTATAGCAATGAAAATACAAGTAGGAAAATATCCAAGACAAAACAGCAATATCCTCCTCTGGAATAAGCATACTAACCCTGTTTTGTAGTGGAGCTGCAACCAATTATACGAACACACTACGGGCCAACGCTTTTTTCTGTTCTGTTTCAGGAACAGAGGCAAAAAGAGTAGCAAGCTCTTAAAAAAAATTTTTTTTTTTTAAAATCCTGTTTTCCCATATTGTCAATACGATGCAAAACTCACTCTCACACAGCTTTTCATTTCAACCTGCTCTCTACTACATGCATTTAGAAAGGCAGCTATTATAAAACCAGTACCATAATATAAAGCTGCTGCCATTTTCTCTGTATTTCTAAGGAAAAAAACTTTATGCCTTCTGCACAAAAAGTCAGCAGAATAAGTATGATCAGTGTCCAAAGGCCACTTCTTCCTCCCAATTACAACACTGTAATGCAGCCTGGTATTTAAAGATTAGAAGGAGAGTGGGGGTGGGCAATGACAGAAAGATGACACAGGACATGACACAAGCAATACTAGAGATGAGCAGACTTGTGTAACTGCTGTATTTAGAATAAAACTGACAAACAAGAACACAAATCAGCAAGAAACACCTATTTCCCCCTCAACCTGCAATGTATTAAACATCTTACAAAAGTTTTAGTTTTTAAGTGTTTTAAACAGATAAATACATGACTCTCAAATCTGCATCTGATCCGAATTTGATCACAGAAAGTTAAAACTCTGCATCCAGTCATGCATGTGGCAAATGCAAGTGCTGGTTCCAACTTGTTCCAAGTCTTCAAGCTGTACAAAGCTGTGCAACTGTTTTACACCAAATGTTACCAGTCTAAGTACAGTAAGCACAGTTTTCCTATTCTCACTGGAAAACAAGGATATTGAAGCTTTGCCAGTTAGCTCCCAAATTAATCAGCAAATCTACAAGTTAGTAATGGAGGAGATCAGACCATGCTAGATACTGCACAAACACAGAGGGATAATCCAGCTCCAAAGACCAATTACATACAAAATAAATAACCAGACAGCAATGATCAACATGACAGGCTGAGACCTTGGCACACCAGACACCTACTGCTGCCAAGTTTTTGTTTGCGTATGACAGATATGACAGCAAAGGAAAGGTTTAAAGAGGGCTTTGAAAGAGCTTAACAAGTTAGTTTTCAGACTGCCTCTGGACTGGAGAACAGAAGGCAGAAAACCAGTGGCTTGGTTTGAAAAATATCCAGCAAGTGTTAAGAGCTGCAACAGCAAGTCAGAAGTCAAGCAAGCATCGATCTTTTTATATTTAAACATGCAGAAAGATGAATATACACATATATCTCTTTTTTATATAAAAACTTGAGATGTGATGTTTCTGCTCCACTAACAAGGTACCTTTTCAAATAGATATCAGATATCAAAGCATTAACAAAATGGATACACATCAGATCTCTCTTCTGTTTCTGCCAACTCTTTTGTTAGAGGTCTCAGCAATGCTGCTGTTCTAAAGAAAATATTAGTCCTTTTTTAATCACTGTCTGCAAGTTAGAAATGACTAAGTCAGTGATTATTACTGTCAAAAATCAGCTTTAGTACTATTCACAATTTAATGTTACAGTAACAAAAACTTTTCATACAGAAGGCATTTCTTGAAATGAACAGTTACTACAATTGATGTATGAGAATAACCTTGTTAAATTACTCAGGCCTTAAATAAATGCCATTCTGCCACAGTCTTGTCTTTTAGTCTGGATTTGGGAAGGATACAATGGACATGCTCAGCTGTCCAGGAGCATAATTCAGGCTAATGTCTTAATTGCTCACCTGTACAAATTATAAGCTACCATAAACTGAAAAAATATGATGTCATGGACAGGAACATGCTTGGTTTGCTAAGAAAGCATGTGTTAACACACACAGTTGCACAGAAGACGATCAAAGTATTTTTTCCTCTTTCCTGCAAAAAAGGCTCAGGCCAAGGAAAATAAAATTGTCACAGACACTGTCTTACCTGAACAAGTTCTCTGTATGCAGATTTCGCCAAGTTATAGGGCACCAGAAGATTAGATGCCAGAAAGTAGAGAACTTCCAAGCCCGTGAAAATCATGGCAAATTTGTTGATGACGACAATGGTTTCCAAAGGGACCAAGCAAAGTCGTGCCAGCAGAGGGAGCATGTGAGCGGAGAAAAGCCAGATCTGTTTCGTTTTCATGACGCAGGAGCAGAGTGTACATACCACCAGCTGACCTGAAAACGGCATTTTATAATCAAGCTGATTATCCCCTTCAGGAAGAAACATCTTTTAATACGTTATCTTTCCATAACACAGTTATCAACATCCAGCATATTATGACAGTTCTAACTAGGACATCTCTGTTACGAAACCAGGCTCCTCCACATCTTCTGCTGGGTCACAAAAGTTACTATTTTCAAACTACACAAAATGCATGCTTTCATTTTACAGATCTAGTGAGATGCAAACCCAAAACACATGCAGAATCATATACAGACTGATATGAAGCCCCAGGAATAAATCATGCAGATAACCCAACAAGTCATCCCTCTTTTTAGTTAACTTCCCCAGCTCAACTTAAATCCCATTTAGTATCTGTATACACAGCAGCAGCTTTTCTGAAGCCCAGCTATACTATTTCATCCTGATGTATACAAAAAAGTAATCAGAGATCTCAAAGAGCTTTCAGAGTAACAATATTTACACTATCAAGAGGTATTAGAAGCATACAGCCATCCAGGTCGCATGCTGCAGGGAAAACCAGAGCCTTTCCCTGGAAGCAGGTGGCAATTCTGAGAACTGCTGTGTGCGCTGTGAACAGGTTGAGGACTTAAACTGCTGTGTTGCAGAGCTGCAAGAGGTTGTAGAAAGATTGAGCAGTATCAGGGAGGCCAAACAGAAGCTTGACTGGCAGAGTCAGGTTTTACCCTCCCTGAAACAGAAATGGTGGCACCCATCTGATAGTTCTCTGGTTCAGAGGACCCCTGTATCCCGCCCCTGCCAAATCAGAGGCAGTAACACAGATATGGGGAGCAAATGGAAGCTAGTCCAAGGTTGAGGCAACAACCAACCTCCTTCCTTGCCCACCTCATCCCCCCAGGTGCCACTAAAGAACAGATTTGAGGCTCTGGTTGAGACAGATCTGTCTAATAAAGACATGGATGATGAACAGTCTACAATAGAGAAACACCCACGCTCAAATAAGCTCACTGCTCCTATCACAACAACAGCCACAAAGAAAAAAAAGAAGGCAACTCCCTTCTGAGAGGAACAGAGGAGCCTCAAGGATGAGAAAGCAGAACAGAGCTGGCAGATCCTGTTTGACAAACCTAGTGGCCTTCTACAATACTGTGACTACCTCAGTGGACAAGGGACAACCTGTGGATGTGATCTATCTGGACTTCTGCAAGGCCTTTGANGAGCCCTCAATACAGAAGGACATGGACCTGATGGAGCAGGTCCAGAGAAGGGCCACGAACATGATCAGGGGGCTGGAACACCTCTCCTATGAAGGTAGGCTGAGGGAGCTGGGATTGTTCAGCCTGGAGAAGAGAAGACTTTGGGGGGGGCCTACTATTGACTTTCCAGTACCTAAAAGGAACTTACAAGAAGGCTGGAGACAACCTATTTACAAAGGCCTGTAGTGAAAGGACAAGGGGCAATGGTTTTAAACTGGAGAGGAGGAGATTTAGACTTGATACTAGGAAAAAGTTCCTTACCATGAGGGTGGTGAAACACTGGAACAGGTTGCCCAGGGAAGTGGTTGAGGCCCCATCCCTGGAGGCATTCAAGTCGAGGCTTGACAGGGCTCTGGGCAACCTGATCTAGTTGGGGATGTCCCTGCCCACTGCAGAGGGGTTGGACTAGATGACCTCCAGAGGTCCCTTCCAACCCAAGTGATTCTGTGATTACTGGCCAAGAACAGCAACAGAAGAACAGCCAGGTCAGCAGCTGAGACTTCAATAATTTCAGAATACCCTGAGGCAGTTGCTCAAAATTATCACTGAAGCTTGCAAGTGACAGATAATTAACAACTAAATTCTCTTTTAACAGTTGGCAGAGACACAAACATGGGCACATCTCTCCCACACACCCAGAGATTTGGAGGGTGGTATTTCTAGAGCAGACCACTCCATTATAACTGCTCCCATTAGAGTCACTGGAAGTTACCTTGTTCACCATCTATGTTTGCTTACATCCAAAAGCCACAACACGTAGTACTAAACCCAAATGCTTATGCTCTGTTTTGAAGCTTCCTCCATTAATGTTTGGATTTCACAAGTCTTCCCGAAACAATGAGTTAGCCTTAGCAAAACACAAAGTAAAAAAATCAAAGCTGTTAACATGGCTAGGTCAGCGCTAATTCCACCTGTTCACATAAGCTTACTGACCTTGTAAGCCCTTCTGGATGGGTTGGGGAGGGAAGCTGCAAGAGGAGAAATAGCAGTAGCAGCATTTTGCTTTCATTCTGTCTTCCCAAGCTAGGAAAGGATTTCTGTTTTCAAAAAATAACTTCAACTGATCTGAAAGCAATCTCTAATCTCTACTACGTAGGCATACAAAGTTCTTCCACGATCACACTGTCCTCTTTCAAGTTTAAGTCCTATTGTCAATTTGCCAGATGTATTTTTGAGTTCGCAGACATCTTTTCAGAAAAAGCACCCCTGCTCTCAGCAAGACACTATCAGCATACTGAGTCTTGTAAGCCTCAGAGAAAGTTACTCTACTCATCACTTCAGAATTTCAAGAGATTCCAGCTCTGAAGCATTCTCCCTCTGCTTTGTTGTTCTCTGCCCACACACACGTTGCTACAACCCTATTTCAGATACCACCAGCACACTGCTGTGCTGTAATATTCAGGTGCCTGGCACAGTCAGCTTGCAGGGATTTCTGCGACTCATGGTAACTAAGGCAACCCAGTTTCACACAAAAGGGACACAAATACCAGCATCCATATGTTCTAAGAACATCGTCATCTGAAATAAAATATTGAGACAGCATCATGCTAAACAATCCAGTACTCTTTAGGATTACTCTTGAGCTCTCCAATCACAGAACAGGACCTCTGAGCTCAGTCTCACCTCATCCAACAGTAAAACCTGCTTTCTTCCAACAGCAATATACTCAGTATTCTGGTCATCCCTGCTGAACTCTCTCACCCTCCCATATTTTTCATTTAAACACCAATCAATAGGTACTTGTCATGGGAAGGAGAGCTGTACACCATCAAAGCAAACACAGGGAGTGCTTTCTCTAGAGGCCCCAACCTCCTTACTGAAGTCTGCACCTTGTCAATTCTCAACCCCTTCAAGGAGGGCCTGAAAATTTCTGCAATGGAGCTTTCAGTGTCTGGTACTTCCTCCTATTTTAAACTGAGGTAGCAGCACCATAGTTCAGGACAGAATCTCTCTCTGCAGTAATTTATCTCTAAGTGGGGGCTGTACACCGTCAGTCATCACATATAACATAGCAGGATCAAACAGAAGAAATTAAGTTTGTACCTTGATCAAATCATAGCTAGAGCATTAAAATCTTTTTATCTGCTAAGATTAGCAAACCCATATGAATGTTTGCACTCTGTAAACTTAAATGTTGTGGACTGAAAACTGCCAGACATAGCTAATGAACCTGACAGCTGGAATCCTCCCTGCAGGACACCAGGCTCCTCTGCTAGGGAATGAGGCAATAAGGAAGAAATCTATTGCCTGAAGTTCCTGCTTATTTTCTTCCCCTCCCAAAACCTCCATGATACATTAAATGGTGCTGACAGGTAGCCAAAGCCTCCCAGCTTGTAAGCTAATGAAAAATGTGCAACAAGAAACTCTTAGCAGTACAGCCACTGCTCAAGCCACCTTGAGAAGGGAACTGCCTTTAGATCATTTCCAGTTTTAAAAAGATGTTAACAAATTCCATGGCTGCATCATTAAAATTGTTATGCAAAACCCAGGATGCCTTAAAAGTTTATATACAATCCTGTTATTGTGCACGAAGAAAAAGCAAATTTTCATAGCAGCATCACTTCACACAGTTTGGTAACATACACAGCTGACACACTCACAAAGTGGCATGCTCATCCATGAGGCAGTCTTCAAAGACATTTACTTCTTCCATCAAGCACTTAGGAACATATTAGTACCCCTAGTCAACAGTCAGACTGAATTAGATGCAGGGGAAGAAATGACTATGAGAGCCCATTCAAAAAGCACTAATGAGTAAAAGCATTAGCAAGGATTAAAGTTGTGAACTGGCTGACATACTGTACATCATCCTCTTAATTCTGACCAGAACTTTTAGGAACCAGAGCTGTATCAGTAGCACCACTATTCCCTCATGCACCTGCCTCAGTGCCTTTGTTAACAGTGCTGCAGTACAACACTCTGGCAGAACATGGAAGAAAACGGTGGAGCAAAGCACCTGTATGCTCATTTTGTGGTGAAGGTGACACAGTTCAGTGCAGTATACTCCCGAGACATGGCAGATTGCACTGGATAAAAACATTTGTATGTAACAAATTTGAGAATGTGTTTCATATTTATACAAAACACTGTCCAGCCTCATAGCCCACTTTCACAGGTCTTTCCCTAAGATGAGACCATTTGCCATCAAGACTAAAATTACACTTGCAAGTTGGCTTTAAAAGAAGAGGTGAAATTAATAATGGTGCTATCAAGTATGTTAATGTACACATATTTGCTAGTATAGTCAAGTATCTACTTCTGAAAAACAATTACAATAAGAGCCTGACAACCAGTACAACCCCAAACCATACTGGATAAAAACAGCTACTATCTTTTTCTCACTTATTTTTAATTAATATGAAAATCTAGATGAAGCATAATGGGTTGACTATCAAGTTTAATTTCTGTCTAAATGTTACTGAATGACACATTGCCTTCTGATCTCTTTCATGCCCAGACCTGCCTGCTGTTTTGTGAAGCCTTCTGAGGTATTCTGCTTTATTATAGGACCCTGCATTATACCTGAAGAGATTCAAAGGACTAATTTCAAGTGTTTTCTCATAGCAACATGCCACAGGATTTTGCTGCACTTTGGTGTCATTAGACAAGATAGCAAAATATATCTAGAAATTCAAAAGAGAGAGGAAATGGTATCTAAAAAAGAATTCCTTTGCTTGAAAAAACCCCCATGTTATTTCTATTGAAAGCAAAGACAAATGCTACATTTGAAAGTGAAGATGCAGGCAAACAGATAAATCAGATGTATATATTCTGGTGTATCTAACATACTGCAAAGAAGTAAACTCGTATCTGCCAGTAGCAGCTGCAAGTAAACAGAAAGCAGCTGAGTTTTGCCAACAGCACATGGCTGACTAAATCTGCTGATAATCTGATGAAAATCATAGATCTTAGTGAAAGGAATTAAGGAAGATTTTTCTTCCAAGCTTGTCTCAGGCTTAGTTTTAAAATACACATGGTTTGTGTCTATTCCACTATCCTCTCAGAACATATGGTATGGCATAGCAACCCTAATGCTGAATTTATTCTCTTCCAGTCAAAGTTCAAAGGGTAAGGGAAACAGCTACAAAATCCAATTCTTCACGATTTATTTGGAATTTTTAGGTAGAGAAGTCATCTCTGCCATTAATCAAACAGAATTTTAATGTGCTTTTGACTTCTTACTCCTGTAACATTAATTAGAATTATCCCTGAGACTCTCTTAAAAAAAAAAAAATAGCCTACAGTCCCATGGACACATCCACAAATCTACTTCACCAGTTTTCTGTAAAAGAATGATTGTATTCATGTATAAGGTAAATAAAGAATAAGTACCTGTATAACATTTTCATTGACTTAAGTGCCACAAATACACATTACTATTACAGTTTCTACAGTACTTCCCCCCTAAAAATTAAGATTAAGCCAGTCCTGAATCTAATTGCAAGTCTGAGACTATCACCGGGACAAAATACAACAAACAGACCTAGAAAATACTTCAAAGCTGCAAGTAGAGGAGTATTGATGAATCAGTGGCAGAGAAAAAGCCAGGCAGGGTACACGTCCTCTTCCATGCCTCTTGCATATTAATAAGAATCACAGCTACTAAAAGCAGTAAGAGAAATTTGAAACCAAAAGGTAAAACATGTACAGGTTTCAACAAAGAGAATTAGGCAGAGCTCTCTCCTGCATCACAAATATTTAAAGCACTTACCTATTAAAGCAGTCATGAAACGATTCATAGAGAGAGGTTCCAAGTACATTGGCCCTTCATATCCTGATTCCAATTCACTCCTCACATAATCCCTAAGAAAATAAACCCAGAACTATTAAGGTCCATCAGACATGAAGCAATTTATTCATTCCACACATATGCAACTTCAGTGTGTGTCATAGTCAATTACCTACATTACAAAAAAGAAATATTAACAGTACTGTTACAGCAGCCTCACTGATGTAAGGCTCTAACTGAGGCATGACTTAAGCAAGAGAAGTATTACCAGTAATTAGACTCACTGGCATAGCTGTAAAAATCCTTTGGGACATCCAAGCCGTTCTTCACAGCATGGCCTGAAACTGCTTTTTGACAAAGCCTCTTAAGTACCATTCCATTTTTAAGTTTCCTTATTAAGTGTTCTTCTTCCTAATAATAATAATTTCTTATCCCACCAGCTAAAATTTGCAAGCTTGACATAGAGGTTTCCCAATTTAATGCTTATAGTATTTTGCACCTAACAATCTCTTTGCATTACCTAGTTGCATATTAAAAAATACATATGAAGGAAAAGTGACAGTCACAAACTAGAGTGAGGAACAGAGTTGCTTCATAATCCTTTTATCCAACATCATTTAAAGTTTAGCTCTATCCTGGGAAACTGGGGGGACCAACCAGATACCCTCCAACTGAGAGATTGCTATGGACAGACACAGTGAGATAATCTGAAAATCTTGACAAGGTATTTGTAACTTCTCTTAGAAAAGGTTGACTGGGAGGCTGGGCTCAGGTAACCAAAGAAAAAGGTAAGAACCCGAAGAGATTGAGCATTTATCAGTGTTGGTGATCATCCATCAGCTCTGCCTTCAAGTAGCCTAACACATGCAACAGTAATATAATTCAAATAAGAACTTCATAATAAAAGTAAGCATTTTGCAATTTCAGAAGGTGATCCTGGAACAGCATAGCAGCAGTTCTGTAGTGGCTCCTTATGAGATAGCAGACAATACTCATGACCCTTTGCACCCAGATCTCCAGTACCTTTTTCTGCCTTGCCCTGCCCTTTTTTCTTCACTCCCTTCCGCTGCTCCACCCTTGCTAGGACATTACCAGCTCTGCCACTAGCAGCATAACTAAGCCTGTGCTTGTATCTGGCTGATACTGTACAGTCATTCATGTCTAGCTGCATCATGTCCCAGGAATGCCAGACAGACACACTTGATCTGACCTCATATGAAGCTAGCTGAGTCTGTTTGCTCGAGGGACATGGCACTTCATTTATTACATATTTATTTATATCAGTGAGGCAAGCCATGCTTGCTGGGAACAGATGCAGGCAAAGCTGAAACCACAACCAATACAAGAACTGTGCTTTTTATTTCAATGCAGAAAAATATGCAACCCAGTGCTACTGGAAGCATTCACTTCTCCCCAGAAATGTGGAAATACACCCTTCTTCTAGTAATAGCTTGCTACCCAAAGCTAAGGTAGTCACATTTTCATTTGCAAAGAATCTCTGGAATTCAAGACATATCTCTCAAAGTACTAAAACAAACACTTCAAAGCCTGTTCTCCATAGCTGACAACCCTGCCTACTCACTGTAGCTTTTCAAGTGTCATAGTATATGTGAGGTATGTTGAACTGGGTTCTTTATACTGTAACCTACAATTAAAAACACATGAGGATTGAAAAGACACCTAAGCCAACTGATTCTAGACAGAACTTTCTTCTTTGTTATCAAGACAGAGCTAAGCACAAGTTTTTTTCCCATATGGATGTAACCTTTGGGGTAAAGTTGGCTATACTTTTTATTTCACGTGAACCTGCAGGAAGCACTTTATGGAAGTGTTCAAAAACAGGATAATCCATCAGGGTTACAAAGGGGGGAAAAAAAGCACCATTTACAACATGCTGAAAATGGCCTTTTATATTAGCAATATCATGCTCCATCCTCAAACTTAGGGTCAAAATACGAGCTATTTCTGAACTGCTAGAAGGAGAGCAGTTAAGACATCAAGTTTCTTCTATCTGTCAGGAAACAGTTTACAAAACCAGAATACCAACTCTAGCAAGATGACCTCACACAACTTAGCTAAGACATACCAACAAAGCAGCACTTAACTGTTGCTTCTTCAACACCACAAGCATGCCTGGAGGTGACCCAAATTCCTTCAAGCTACATTTCTTGCTGTTGTCTATCTGATCTAGTCACCAACACAGAAATCTGTACTTGGCTTAATTTTTAAGTAACTCTTCTTAATTAAGTTTTAGATTTAGGAGCTTGGAGAAGTAATGTTTTAAGATCTAAATTTTTTAAACAGTATTTGTGGATGATGTCTGAGTAAGGGAAGTCAAAGCAATGATTCGCTTATCACAAGTACAAACACAAGGATCTTTCAGTACAGACACCACTAAGGAGATGCCTTGAACAGCTGCAGTGCCATACCAGATGCTGAGAAAAGCAAGTGCCTGCACCCAATTTTGATCAATTAAAGCTGTATTAAGCTGCAGCTTTTACATTTGAGAATTGTTCACTTTACTGCAGCAATGTAAGAAAACAAAAATGCTAAAATCATTATTTACTAGTTAATGAAATGACTGAAACTACATTATTACTGTAGAAAATTAGGCTATAAGAATAAAGCTTAGATCAGATTGCCTGCTGTTCATTCTGTAGATGTATTCCCAGCCTCATTGACTCAAAACTGCCGGACTGTTAAACACGCTCATGGACAGTCATGACTAACGCTGCTTTAAAAGGGTAAAGAGATACAGTGCTTCACACGTGACCATTTTTTGTTACTGAAACTGCTGAAAGGTCTTCTGTTATTAAAAATATGCTTTGTAATTGACTGACATAAGGCACAGTGGTTGTCTGACCTAATTGACTCTACTGCTGACATTTACTTTGGCTGATTAATCTCTACTGTCAACATCAAACACTCTCATAGGTTTAAACTTCTACAGACAACCTTAGAACTAAGTGTATTTTAAGACTGTCCATGAGAAACAATTCAGTCCCTTGCTCCTCCCCCATTCTTCTCATTTTTTTTTTTTTTGCATCAATAGTGTGTTTAATGGCATCATTTCTTTTCTCATAACTATCTTTTATTTGCCCAAGGTTTTTTGTTGGAAATAGGGAAAAGAAATGTGATCCTTTTAAGCAAGACATCTGAGCAGCTACATAAAAAATAAAACCAGCATCCATTTTCCTTGTAAGTAAGTGCCAGGATTTTGTTTTTTAAAGCTGGTTTCTCCTTTTTCCATGAACAGATGGTGTATTATCTCCACTAAAGTTGCCATACAAATGTAGCATCTTCTTGAACTCTCCAAGTGTTCACAAACATTATCTTATCTTTACACATTAAGATAATTCTCAGTCTTGCAGATAAGGAAACAAACAAAATGTTAGGTGACTTGTCAAGGTGACATTGATGTGGAAGTCTGAAGTCAGAGCTCAATGATAAAATTCAGATATTCTTATTCCTAGACTTGCAGCTGAACCACGATCTATTTCTGGGATGGAAAAGAGCACTGAAAGCTGAAGTCTTCCAACAGCTCAGGATTTCCAGGACACTGCAGAATCACAAGTGCCAACTGATTCTGGTCTTGTTCTGTAATTTGCATTAACCAAACTGGCCTCAAATATGAGACCTTTTCATCTGTCTTAAACAGCATCCCAACTGGTAGTACATGCAAGCAATTTACAGAAGTTTTCAGCTCTTTTCAGAAATCTTAACAAGAAACATTAAGGAACAGTTTGCACATGTGACTATGTCTTGTTATGATCAGTCTGCTAAACAGAAACATCAGTTGGAATTGGATAGCTTTGGCAACAAAAGGAATAGCTCCAGTGACATTATATTTGTGTGTCACACTTCACAATTTTCAGTAAGAAAATTAATGGGATTAAAAAAAAACACTTTTGAAAAGCTAATGCAAGCGTCCCTCTCCACATTAAAAAAGGCTGCTGCTAAGAACCCCTTGCACGATGCTTCCTTCCAAACCAAGTCAGTCTTATATCTAGGGAATGGGTAAGCTCACTCAAAAGTGTTAGCAACTACATTTGCTTTGCAAAATAGCTAGGGAATACTGCTGGACTATTTGAATCCAAGACATCTTTTAATTAAATACAATTTTTCGTGCCAGTCAATGCAAGATTTAATTAAAGTCTTTATTAACTCACTCCAGAAGCATCAAGCAGAGAAAGCTTAGTAGGAATATGTCAAACAGTCAAAGTAATAGTTAGATAACATTTCAATGAAGCCTATAAACCAATCTCACAAAGCAATGTAAGTCACAACTCAGATTACATGAAAACAAAAACAAATAAGGTATTAAAATCAAACACAGTGTTATCCCTTAACGTATCAACCAAAAATCCATACCATCTCCCTTTCTTTTAAAAAAATGTGAAGATCCAGAATGGCATGAAGATCTCTAGCTGTAAAGTGTTCTGGCCAAAGCCCTGTATCTGATGGGTATTTTTTAGTAGGCTTTATTTTTATTTCAGCACAAGTTCTTAAATAATGTTTAGGTTGCTTTTTCTAATAAGTAAGTCTTCAATCCTGTAAGAAACATCCACAAACTGCATCTATAAAAATTCAAGACTCCCGAGGATGGTAAAACACCCTCTTTCCTTCCAACCCACACAATAAGAGGCCATAATTCCTCTCTTGCACCCTCATCCCCTCAGGAAATCATTAACTGCAACTCTTGACAGCCACAACAGTGACACCTCAAGCCACCACAAAACCTTCATTAATGCTTCCCTGAACTGCAACATACCAAGTAAGAAATATTCCAGCAAATGCTTTAGAATGATTTTGATGCAGAAATAACAAACCTATTACTTCATTTAAATCAGTCAAAAGCACACTTTTAGATGTATCTCATCAGCAGGCACCAAAATAAATCAGGCTCAGGTCCATATTTTTCAGGACTTCCCATGTAAATCCATTAATGTGATGGCACTCTCCCTGGTTTCAATTAAACTTCTTGTCAGCATGACAGTTTACACTGGCTTTCAACAGATCTAGCTGGAGCCAAATAAAAATGATTGACTCCGTCTTGTCTGACTCAAGAGTTCTTCAGCCTCTTGCTCTGTATTTTCTACCCAAAACACCTTTATTTTTGTTTTCATTGTAAGCAAAAGAAGAATAAATTCCACTATTACTTTACTTATACTATATCTCTATTTTCTCTCTCATCATAGGTGCCAGGAATGTCCTGTCTGCTTTTGTAGAATGCTCCAGTATCGAAAACATGTTAGCTGACCCATTGAGTAATGCAGATTACTACATCAGAGGCCACATTTAGTCTTGTGGTAAATGTTTTTATCTCCTCAGATTAATGGACATTACGATCTACAGAAATGTAGTTCAAAACTCTTTTAAGTCAATGAAAATACCCCAGAACTACCAGACTGTGTATTTAATTCTGTAATTTTCACAGACAAAAGAACAGCAAGATATATTTATGTCTGGAATAGAAAAAAAAAAAGGCCTCCACAAAACCAGATCTATCCCATTTATACAAGATATTAACAAAATATCAGTCCTTTTCTAATTTCAAAACCAAGTTAACAATATTAACCCATTTATTCTTACCTGGAAATTTGGTGCCCAGCATAGAGCAGTAGTGCAGTCAAAAAGTACAGGTAAAGCTGAACCAGGTGTTGCCTTGGTAAAGTCAGGAGTACAACACTTAAGATATAACCTGTAGCAAAAAAAAAGAGGTTAGAATTTAAAACAAACAAAACTACAAAAAACCCCAAACACTAATTTCAAGTTTCTTAACATGAATTAACGTTCAAGTTGTTCCAATCTCTTTAACCACCTCTGTTTTGAAACTCATTGTGGATTTAAAATTCATGCACCTACATTTTCCTCTCAAAAAAACACAAAGCACCTAAAAAACCTACCACTTCCCCCCCATTCCTATGATCATAAATAGCTTTACCAGCTTCTGTAAGATTACGTCTAAATGTCAAGAAGTGGACTTGATTTACAGTGTTTTAATAACTTAATTAACATAACCTATGTAACAAAAGAGAAAATAGGCCTAGGTCTCCTTTTCCCAAGTGAAAGCAAGGTTCAGTCTCAGGAAAAAAAGACGATCCATCCAAACTCAGTCAACTGATGTAAAAAATCCTTTTCTTCAAGCGAAGGACACAGAATACTTTTCCATACTGATAGTGCATTACACATTTTTATTCTTCCACTGTATCCTCATGGTTTAAAGACACATTTATGCACACCCATAATTTGAGATGGGGACACACAGGGTGTTCTCCATATCAGTAATATTAAAGCACATTCAAGCTATCAGTGTTGCATAAATCAAAGACAATACTTGGCACAGACTAGGATTTGTAGGCATTTACATCAGCAGCAGCTCCTCTACTTCTTAAAAGACCCAATGCAGATCCAGCTTAATTCTTCAAGACCATAGCCTGGCTGCTCAGCAGCCTCTCCAACAAGCAGAACACTGATCCTTCTTTTCATACCTGCTCTCATTAGGATATTTAAATAAAGCACTACTTTGAAGTCCTCTTCACAACTGGGTAGTACAGGTCCATCCTCTTTCCTGGACAGACTGCAGGTCAGAAACCCAGCACATAGTGCCCTTAATCTTTATTTCCAAGCTCTCCATCACAGTGCAGTGCACTCATGCTCTTTCTGAAGGTCAGCTCAAGTGCCTGGCACTGAAATCCATTGAGGAAAAAAACCCAGCAACAGCTAACAACTTCCCTGCAGCTAAGAACAAAATTCTATAGAACTTGTCCTGACACTTAGAGCTATGCTAGTCATGCTACATTTAAAGTTTCATTCATCTATTCAGCATCACTAGGCACAGCCTTCTCAACTGAGTTAATTTACACTTGGACCTTTTCAAAAATACTTAAGAAAATGATGTAACTCTAGATTAGGCACTCTTAAGTGGACAACCAGTTTCTACAAACCAGCTTGAGAACACAGTTCCATATTTGAAAAAGATACAATTTTGGAGTCAGTCAGTATTTATGTAGAACTACTTCAAGGCTACTTAATATCTGCCATCTTCAATAAGCCATCTCTAAAATTCTACCAATAGTTAGGTCTTCAAGGGAGTAACCTGCAATATGTTCCAAGGAAAGGCACTAGAACCACAGGATGCAAAGCAAACATCAATTCAGATATGCTAGATGACAGGAGTGATGCTAGAAAGACAAAGTCTATTTACTTACCTTTCAAAAAATAATAGATATACAATCTATGCATTTAACATTAGAAATTTTTCAAGTACTTTCATACAGTAGACATGACAAGTTGTACATTTGTCTGAGGATGTGCCTTTTCAAAAGCTGAAATAATTGATAGTTTCTTTGATTAAAATGAGATATCACACAAGAAACCACCACTAGTTTCTCTACAGGATCCATTTGCTGATTTATAAAAACGATCAGAAGGCTGGAACACCTCTGCTATGAGGACAGGCTGAGAGAGTTGGGGCTGTTAGCCTAGAGAAGAGAAAGCTCTGGGGAGACCTTATCACAGCCTTGCAGTACTTAGAGGCCTATAAGAAAGACAAACTTTTTAATAGGACTGGTAGCAACAGGACAAGAGGCGATGGTTTTAAACTAAAAGAAGGGAGATTCAGACTAGATAAACGGAAAAATTTTTTTTACAGTCAGAGTGGTGAAACACTATCACAGGTTACCCAGAGAGGCAGCAGAAGCCCCATCCTTGAAGTTGCCACAGTCAGTTTGGATAGGGTTCTGAGCAACTTGCTGTAGTTAAAGTCCCTGCTCACTGCAGAGGGGTTGAACTAGATGACCTGTAATTGTCTCTTCCAATCCAAACCATTCCGTGATTATATTTTATTTTGAGCTTTTAAAAGGGTCCTCAAACACAGCATGACAACAGCTTCCTTCTAATGACTGTTTTATACAGAATAGCATGCTTCTAGTTAATACAACACAGCAGATATTTTACATTGTCATTTTTCTTAGCAAGCATCTGTATTTTATGGAATTCATCTTCTCTGTTCACCACTCTCCTTCTACCAAATACACAAACTCCTTGACAGAATCTCCATGCAGATATTTAACTACTGTACACCACATTGCAGCATCATGAGCCAGCTCCAGCAGCTCTCACACCATTTGCAGACATTCTTAACACCTCATCTCTACTGTATTCACCACTTTCCCTTGATTGCTTTTAGGGACTATTCTCTCTGGGGCCAATTCTCTCTGCAGAACTACCTACATGGCAAAACCTTGTATCATCCCAGCACTTGAGCTGATGTCTCTAAATCCTGCCTTCTCACTCTAGCCCGTGACTCACCTTCAGGTGGAGAACTAAATGGAGTTTATTATGCAGTCTTTTATTCCTTTTTTACTCTATAAATAGTCTAAAGATACCTGTTTACTGTATCTGTACTTAATCTCTGCCATCTTCTTTACCTTATTCTATCACATTAAAGTCTGCTCTTTGGCTACACAATGATGTATTTGAGCAGTGCTGGGATAATTTCTGCAAAGGAAGACATTTTAGAGGGCAGTAACTGCACTCCAAACACAGCCATGTTACACTGGAGTATTTTAGAAGTGACTGAAGTTCATTCTTCTCCACATGGTCACAACTTTAGCTAAAACATAGCACAATAGATTGAAAAAGTGGAAAAAGAATGTCCAAATACAAATCAAAATATGAGAAGATTACTATCACACCTGTGCCTTTTAAACAGCAGGCTTCCAAACAGCACAGATGCTTGGAACACTGCACCAGAAAGCAGCATGAGAGCCAGACAAGGTTACTGCGGAAGCTTGAGCAATGAACTTCACTGTTCCTGAGTTTGGGCTGTAATTCTAATGTTCACTTTGAAGCAGCTGTTCACTCTCATTGCTACATTTTGAAGAGGAGGAGAATGAAAGACATTTAAGTTGTTCCGCTCACACTTATTTACAATTCCCTCTTGTGACTTGATAAGAAAGAGATTTCAACACACTTCATACTGCAATATTTGCATTTTTACTGCAGAGGCCCTATTCCCAAAGTGGTATCAACCTCATTTTTATCGACAATGCCAAAAAAAAAAAAAATTCATTACCAAACTGTCTCATTGCAGAAGAAAGGGCAGACAAGCTCAAAATCAGACAGACTTGCAGCAATATTCTATTCCCTTTGTTCTCACCCAAATTATGTAATTAGTGTATGGCATAAACAAGATTCTTCTTCAAAACAAAGGACCAGGATATGAAATTTCTCACAGCAGTTTTCTCATCTAAATCATTACATTCAGTTTTCATTTGCACCTCCTGTCTCAGAGGAAAACATGACGTAGAGAACATATATCCCTTTGGACAGATTCTCTACATGCAAGGATTTACAGTTTAAGAAACCATCACCTTCGTGGGTAACCTTCAGACATGAATTAACAGTGACTAATGCCCACTTACATCCAAAGCTCTCTGAGCTCTGTGTCTGCAACGAACACTCACCTTCCTTGATTTAGATCATGCATGCTATGGTCACTCCTGGGACTTGGTGTATTGTCCCTTTTAACTCATCAAACACCTTTCTGTTTAAGTGTAGGCAGCAGGCTCAGTGCAGCCCAATTCCTCCCCTAGCAAAGNCCTGAATATAGTGGTAGTGCCCTAGTGCTAGGTGACCAAGAAATGAATTTGCACCCTTAGGCTTCCAGCTATTAGGACCACTACAGAAGACCCATTCTGCCAACCTTACAAACACACAGACCCACCATACATTCAGCAGCGCAAGCACTGAACTTCTACTGCCTCTCCTGCAAGAAAGTACAGCTTTGGGCCCCATTGGAGAAAATAAACTCTGAAAAGAATCATAAGTATAAAAGCTAAGTTATACATTGCTAGACAAGAATACATGTATTAACTAGCTCATGACTTCATTTACAACTTGCTGATTCAGCTAGATGAAAACCTCTCACTGTGCAATGCTCATTGTTACAGTAAGCAGCAGCTCACAGATTGCCTTTCAGCAATCTCTATTTGTGTACCACCAAGGTATTTCCCAGCTTTTCTTATCCCATATTCCCTCATTGTCGACTCAGGCGTCTAAGCTTTATTGACATCCTGCATACAACAGTGGCTTCTGGATCATGATCAAAGTTGTAACCCATCCTCTTTATGAAATATTTTAGTGCTCATTTGCATGATTACAGATCCCTTGTGTCCACTCTTCATTATTACTCAAAGTTTCCTGCCCGTTTAGTCTAAAAATGAATACTTTGCACATGAAAGAGTTCGTAACATTTCTTAATAAAAACCACACCATCTCCTGGAGTGCCTGAAAGTAATAGTACAACTGCTTGGATTTTACCAGGAAATTAATTTAAGGAGCTCTAACTTCCCACTCGCCCATATCCTATAAGGGTAAAAGTTCAATCTTACAATCACTTGCAAAGTCTGCAGAATCTCCTGACTCAGTGCAGGATCAGTGCACACCAAGTTCAGCATTTCATTTCAGCCTAACCCTTGATTGTCCTCATTTCAGTTTATTCAGACAACTACCTGGCCACAACATTAAAGTACCAATAACACAAGACAGATTTCTGAGAGACTACTTGATGTGGCAGAAGAATTAGAACAACCATCGGAACCTTTAATTTCGGTGTGTCTAACTAGTCACTGGGCTGGTTACACAATTTATACAGAGATTTAATAAAACATCTATGTCTAAATGTTGAAAAATTAGTCCTAAACTGAGAAGGCACACATCTAAACACAGGAGCACACAAGGAAATTAGCATTTACCCAGTTGTGGCACAGTGCAACCATAAACAGAGATCAGAGAAATCCTGTTATCAACAGCTGCGTATCCCAGTGAAAATAATGCCAACAAAAAGTGTAACAGATCAGGCATGCAAAGTATAAGTAATCCAAGAACCGAGTCCCTGACAGAGATCTGCAGCATTGTCTGAACAAATAAAATGGGACTTTGGATTCTCATTCTGCCGTATCATTCGGAGGCTATTTCTATAATACAGCATATCTAATGATCAGAATGCTGGGACAAATTACAGTCATGGAAAATTTGAAGAGTACTGGAAAAGAGCATAGAAGTGGAACCATAAAAATAAATGTTTCACAATGTATTCTAAATTATCAACACAAATTGCCATGTTGTCATTAGACTGGTACTCAGAATCAGCTGAACCTCAAAATTTTAAGTTTTTAAATGAAAAGTGATGTAGGTTGCCAAAAAGATACCAGCTTTATGGATAAAAGTTACCATATGCTGAGAAACCTGCTTAATAAAAACCTACGACACTAAGGAAAGAGTATAGGAATTGACAGTCTATAGAGCCAGAAAGAGAAAAAAGGGCACGTGGTATTTGGAGCACAGCATACTCTCTACCCTCTTCTGTGACTACCAACTGCAGCATACAGTGCATTTTATCCTATAATAAGAGAGTATGAAGCCATAGGAAGTAATTTTTTTTAAGAAATAAAGACACAAGTCCATGTCATGAAATTGCATTTGGTTAAAAATAGCCACATTTTAAAATAGTAACACTCAAAAAATACTTCTATTACCCATTTACCTAAATGCTGCTGCAGGAGGGAGACAAACATGGGGGAGAAAACTCAGAGATCCTGAATCTGAACAGTACCTCATTTTTGTGTACATTTACACATTTAGTCATGTATCCTCTTCACACAAGTATAAGAAATTTGTTTCTAGAATGAACTCCTTCCTTCTGACACTGAAGCTTCACACAGCACTTCTCATTATGTTTGTATCAGGGTACCATATCTCTCTAAGAGAAAAGGCACCACAAAAGGGCAATCCAAATAAAAGAACTTCTAACTAATGCACAAGAGCTTGAAGGAAAGCAAGCAGACCAAAGTAGAGAGCAAACACACAATAGCAGTAAGTTCTGAATGTTTCTCCTCCCTCAAGCCCCCTTTTCAAAGTCAGGATTGTAACAAGTAGTTCACACCTAGAAAGTGATGTGACCAAGAGATTAAGGTATGAACCATACAGTTCAAGAACCTGTGATTACAAACAGAGTTGTGAAAGATGACACACCTTCCACCTTCTTAAGATAGAAAACTGCTCTTATTTTTATTCTTAGGTAAGAACACACTATGTATTTTGTGCAATTCCATGCCTCCAGTGCGATAGTGACTTGAATTCAAAGTCTGACTATGATTACAGGTTAAGCTCATGACTCTCCTCCTCCCATCTATCTTAGAGTATTTACCAGTTAGCACAAACAGCACTGCTTTGCCCTTCATAGTAGGAAATTACATGGTTTCTATTGTTTCCACCTTCTTCATCAAAAGAATGACAAAAGAAGTGACTATCTTCTCAGAGCTATTCTAAAGTGCAAAAGAAAACCCTACATAGAGCTTTGAGATAAAAGCATTTTACATAGCACCAATTTTTCAAAAGGAGAGGCTATTTGAAATTTATACAAAATTATTTTAATGAAATTGTAATGAAACCATATTTTACCTGTAACAGGTTTAACTGCTGCAGCCCATTCACAGGCGTTGTACACCTGCTGAAACAGTAACCACAGTGCCATGTGACAGATAAAGTTCATAAATAAAATTACTTGCAATTTTTCCTGCATGAAATTAATCTGTTTACACTCACCAATTCTCCTTTATGTATATTTAGTTACATTTCCTGCAACTGAACTTGTGGCTGAGTGGTTATCAGAACTGAATGTTTTCCTTCACTGAAGGAGATAAGGGCTGTTTCGTGGAAAGATATGAAAGGGAAAAACTGTATCAAAAGACAGATTGCACCCTAGAGGCTTTTACTATATACCCACATAACTGGAATGTGAATCACACTAACATCACTTCACTTGATCAAAACAACTAGCTTTTCAAACTTTAAGCCAAATGGATTGAAGAAAACAAGTGTATTTCAACAGCAAAGATACTCCTGGTAACCCCTAGTCCTGTGCAAATTTCCAGCTTTGGATCCCTAGTTCAGGAAAAGGTTCACAATAGCTAGGATTGGTAGAGTTATTGTCTTTTATGGCTCTCTAATCAAATTGTTCCTCAATCAACTACGCAAGATAGATGCACCCAATTTCCTAAGCTGCTAGAAGCACTTTCATGATATGGTATCTTACCCTGCTTATGTTAAGAAATTCAGCAATTGTTTGATATTGCAAAGCTGCCATTTGCTGACATTATTTTGCCTAACTGCAAATAATAAAGGATTTCTTTTTCCCAAATAAAACAGATTAGCATGTTGAAACATACCAATCATAAGATGTTATTTAAATTACATACTGGCTGTTAATTTTCTTTGACATAGCTTCAAAGAACCTTAATTTCCCAAATAAGCAGAAAGGTACTTTGTTTTCCTTATCAATCCAATTTATATATTTTGATATGTCATTTTAATTAAGGTTATACCATAAATTAATGCAATTACATCTATACAAAACCTTGTATAGGCATGAAAACTGATTTTGTCCAGTCTTACACTGACACAGCTTAAAAAACTCACCAACCAAAGAACTGAAACAAGTCAACTTTATTTGAAAAATACTAGGAAAGTTTTGTCTCTGAAAATTGTCTGAAAATCTTCTAAAGCAAGCAACTTGTTTGATGATCTAGAAGCCCTTCTTGATTAGCAAATGCCAGCTGGAGCAGCAGAAGTACAGACACTCAATACTGTAAAAGCAAAAAGTAAAAGAATTGCTGAGTGATTGTGTACCAGCACAGAAGCACTACTTGTATGAGGAATGCAAATTCAGAATCCACTGGTTTAATACAAAAATAGCATCCAGATGAGAAATATTTTGTAACAGTACCTACCCTCTCTGTAGTGTTTCTTATTGATATATCTCAACGTAATTCAGGACAAGATTATCAAATTACTATGAAGAGGGGCTATGTCACAGCTGGAAATTACCCACTAGCATCTCTATAGCCTACTGCACAATTCTTAGTTCTGTATTAGAAACTGATCAGATAACTTGAGTGCATAAAAGTGCAGGAGAAAGCCAGCTGCAGCTATATGCCACCATGGTACTGTGTCACATTCACCACCAACAAACAACTACTCTCTCCCACAAACATAGGACATAGAACTGTAAAACCAGCTTTCACCACTAAAAATATGTTGCTATTCCAGCATGAGTGTAGTGGGGCCGTAATAAGGAAAGCCTTATTCGGTTTTAATGGCAGTAAACAATTTCCAGACAACATTTAATAGATTAAAAAAGTCACATGCCTACACTTAAAATGCAGTCAGGATTAAAACCCTGGACACATCACTTTGAAAAAGCCACAGTCCTCTAACTACTTGACTAAAGGGCGTTTCCTTTGGCTGACTGTAGTACATCTTTACTCTCCAAAGCCATCTGCAAGGAAGAAACCCTGCAGAATGGGAAAATTATATGCTAGCCACTTCTCTCCAAGCTAGGCAGTATTGAGGTCGGTCCTCATTGGCTATCAACCCCAACAGCCTGGATCCAATCTCTAATTAACTCCATGCACAGTCACTAGATGAATCACATACTCACCTGGAGAGCCAGTCCCACAACATTAATCCTTTCATCTCCTAAAAACAGATGTCTAGCATTCCAGAGCTAGATCTGCAGGTCAAGGTTCAAACCTCAGCTCCCTGAGCTGTTAGTAATTCTATCCATTTATCTGCAGCACAAGGACTTGTCACCTGCTCTAATCCACTGACAACATATATATGGTTCAAAAGGTTGTAAATTGAAGAGCCATATCCAAGCAGCAGTGAAAGGTAACTGGTGCTGTTGTGACAGTCCAAACTAGGCAACTTTTTCCCTAGTCTCTTGTTTAAAGTAAATGATGTAAGTTGCAATACTTCTTACACAGCAGCTTTCTCATCAGTCAGACACAACCTGAAGTCACTGTGTTACTCTTTCAGGGCATCGTGTTTCCAGACACCAAGTTTACTCTATTTACATATCAAGACTAAAAAACAAAGTTCAGTAGAAGACCATGGACAGGATTTCTTTACTACTAACATAACCAGTCCCTTAAGCAGAAGTGTAATGAGTATATTATTGTGCTATTTGTTGTAATCAGTATATTATCATACTACTACCAAATTTTTGAAATTCTTGTAATAAGCTAAATAGTATTTACTACAATATTGTTTTCTCTTGAGTACATGTACACTTACCCACATAATGCATATTAAGAGCCAAGTACTTGTACTGGAAGAGAGGGTTGTTGTGCAGGCTACTTCTTTGGATCTGCTGGAAGAATGAGCTGACATCCCATCTGTACAAGACATCCAACAGCATGATGCTTGGGACCCTTAGGGCCACATTTAAAACTGCCTCCAACTTCTCCTTTGCAGCCATTCTCTTCCCTTTCTGTGAACTGGCAGCAGACTGTAAATAGCACAAGACAGAGAAGAGTAATCAGATCAATCTCAGTATACAAACAGCTATTAGGCTTTGTGATCATATGAATGGAGCTTCCTGTGTGGCCACAAATGACTGAATAAATCAACTGAGTCAAATTCACATCCAGACAGGACAGCTTCTACTTTTGCTATACAAAGGTCCATTTGCTAGCAATTTTTCCACGGTAATACTGTAACATGGGGAAGGAGGAGGGGGCAGGTTAATGACAAAAATCGTCAAAGGGTGTGCATCAACTCATTAGACCTTCATCCTCATTCGCTCTATTCAAGCATCCAAGACCATAACGTACTAGGTACTACATAATAATTTAGACAATAAGCATCAGGGAGTAAATAATAAGCTTTAGAAAGCAAACACCAACAAAATTCAGATACCACCCCTACTTGGCTTAACACTTCCAATGCCTCTCAAATGAAATAACCACCAACTAAAATAGTTCTTGAAACATTTTACATTCACTTCCTCAATGTAAATTGAAATAAAAGATTTCCAAAAATCATTTATGACATTCATTACTATCTATGAATTTATGTATTTATGCAATTTCAGGACTGGGAGTTTTGAAGATCAGGACCCACAATCCAAATATTCTACTCATTTTTATGCAGTTCACCTCAAGGAATCATACAAACAAAAGACAATATCCTCACTCCAGAGTACTAGATGGTAATTTAATTTTGGAGCTAGCAATCAGAGAAGATTGATGATGTAAGACAAAGAAGGGTAACAATAACAACAAACCAACAAAAAACCACATACAAAACAACCCCATAACAACAGGAAAAAGTGCTGGTCCACAACACCATCTCGAAAGACATTTGGTCCCCAACATGACCATTTTAAAGACCAAAAGGATTGGTTTCCACATTCTGTCAGGGCACTGCCTTCAGCTGAGACTGACAGTTGCTTTTCAATGAAATGTGGTTTTACCACATGCCACCTGCCCACCCCAGGACCAGCATTCACCCCAGGATGTATTTGTGAGCCACCAACTATATACACTATACTGGAAAAGTGCAGCACAAAGCAGCCAAGGCCAAGGTAAGGATGATCCAGCAGGTTTTTTATGCACCAGCAGCCATACAAACAAGTGAAAACAATAATCTACAGTGAGATCAGTCCCCAGATTAGGTCAGACTCAAGAAAAGGCTCCCAATCCAAATAAAGGTGACACCTGGAAAGAACTGCATCCTGACCAAAGAAACAGAACACTCTGAACTCAGAAACGCACTTTTAAAATAAAGTTTTACAGGACTTTATTCATATTGCCCTTGTGTAAGTTTTAAAAGTTCTTGCAGTTGTACAAGTTTTACACTATCAAGCCAACATGAAAGTACAGCATGAAATGAAACCTCACCTATGTACAGAAACAAAATGAAAAATCTTCCCCCTTGTATGGGAACACACACCAACACATATAATCCTCACGTGAAGTTTTGTGTTGCCATGGCCCAGATGCTACCACACATTGTTCACATGCACACCTAAAGCTACATGGATGCTTGTCTAGCCACGGTGACATAAAATTAATTTAGCTCAAGAAATGAAGACAGATCAAAACTGAGACTGGCTCAGTAAACCACAGGTTACCATGCTGCTGCTTGTTCCCATCTAGCCCACAGTCTAACTTCTCAAGTTATGTAAATACAAGCACTTTTTAGAGAGCTCTTGCAACAGCTCTCCAAATCCCAAAGAGAACACATTCTTCCTCTCACAGAGGAAGCACCTCCCACTACGTCGGGTATCCCACACAATACCAGCATTTCACAATGCCTCCCCAAACTAATTAAAAGGTCAGCCAGAAGACTACAAATATTTAGAATGAACAACCAAAACCATTGCCCAAGCAGCTACTACAGAATGGAGACATTCAACACTTAATGTGAATAAAAGCTGGAGTTTAAATGTATGGTATCATACAAACAGAAGTTGGGAGCTGCACAGATTGGATATAATTTCACCAGGCTGCCTACTGAAATACAAGCCTATGCTCAGCACACTGCTTCAGGAATTCCTATCAAAACATTTTCAATGCCCTGGAATTTTCACATATCTCTAGTTTTTCCAAGTTCACAAAATTAATTAAAATTTTGAAATTAAGCTGTCTCCCGTTTTTTCCAAGGTTGTTTTTCCACATCGATCGGGGCTTGGGGGGTGAGTGGGAACTGAGTATTTTTCATTCTATCATAAAAAACATTCTGACAACAAACACCTGATTTCAAATTATATTCTTGGAACTGTCAAATGTTTTCCAGTCATCAATAACAAGCAAACACTTAGGACAAGAAGGAAACTTTCACTTGAGCTTCCACTTTCTTTTAATTACTCCAAATGCAGAATTTCATGGATGACTTCTAATACTGAAAGTTAATTGAGGTTCCACAAGTCCAAACTAAGCTGAAAAAAATCTGCCTCCCAAGTTCACACAGACATACTTGAGAATTTAAGAGAACTGAAAAGTGCAGCACTTACATTATCTAAGAAAACAATCTAAAATTCAAACCCTGTTAAAACAGAAGCAAAACAAACTCTGAAAACCACATTATGTCCCAGTGGATAGGCTATGAGAAGCAGCCACTGCAACTCTGCAACATATTCTGTCACTGACTGACAAAGCATCCAACACTAATAAGAAACCCTTTAAAATTAACTCCACTAGAAATGCAGATGTGTTAAATAAAGCCTCAGTTGTAATTGCTGCCAAGCTCTAACAGAATGCAACAGAGGCAAGCAACAAAGTCCATTGCTCTAAGCTCATTATATTGTAAAGAGCTCTCACAATACATTATTTTGATTGGTGTAAAAACAAACAAAACAAAAAAAACCCACCACAACGTTAAATCTCTAAAACCTTTAGATAAATGATGATGACAAGAGCTGCTGGATGCTCAGATGTTAGAAAAAAATAGGTCATTGTTGTACATAGCAAAAAAATGGACTTAAGAATAAGACTGGGAAGCCACTAGTTGGTGTTTCAGATTTTTTTTTTCCCCATGATCTCAAACATCTCCCTCTTCCAAATCAGAATACGAAAAGAACAGTCTTAAGAAGAACTTCAGACTTCACACCATAAGTGAGTGCAAACACAGCTGTACTACTTGACCAAACATAACTTTTAAAAATTTCCCATCCTGATTAATGTTTATTGAAATATTTTTGTCTTCTAACTCTACAGTGCTTTTCAAAAATTGTTCCCTCATCTGACATGCTCATTTTGTCAAAAGCATATTCCTGGTTAGCTTTAAAGAAAACAGAAGATTTAGCAAAACATCATTAAAAAAATACTATCATAAGTCTGTCTCAGCTTATTCCATTAGCCAAACAGATCAGCAGGAAACTAAAAAAAAAAAACCAAAAAAAAACACTCCCAAAAACCCCCCAAAATCCTCGAAGATAATATGTATTTTCCCTTTAACAGAATTTTCTTTCAGAAGTTTTGCCATCACATGAAGTTTTACCATTTCAGCTGAAGCTGTGAATTATGCCACTTAAACCAGTGTAACTGTTGTTTCTTACTGGCAAAGCAGTACAAGAGGTTGCATAAAATCTGCATCCATTTATCCATGCAAGCGCAAAACTACATTAACAGAGTAGAGCGTCTACATTTAGACAGGCATTAATTAGAAAGTTACTTAATAGTTACAGAAACATGCTGGAATATCTGCAAATTTAAGAGCTATTCTAACACTACTGCCACCAAAACCCAACACATAAAGATACAGTAATTCCAGTTGGGATCAGAACTTTAAAACCAGACTTGATCCTGAAACATTCATTCCAACATCTGTGAACAAGATGCTCATTCTCCTACAGGATTACAACCTAAGATACTTGGGAAGATTTACCAGAAACAGAGAATTTCAACTTCTGTTCCTCACATGTATGAAATTCTAGTTCCTTTGGATACGTCCTTTAACAAGCAAACTCTGATCTGTAGTCTAGTTTCCACTATACTTTTCAGTGCCACATTCTGAAACTAAAGCCATCACAAAGAGAAATTTTCATTTTTCTGTAAGTAAACTTTGCTAGATAGATCTTGCAAAGGAAAAAAAAAAATACACACCCACAACAAAATATACAATTCCTATCTGTAACTATAGAAAAGTCTAGTGTCACAGTTCAAAAACTAAAATTAGACTCACCAGCTGGGCTGCATTCATGCACTCCCCAGAACCCCTCCTTCTATATGCCTGTCCTCTTCTTAGGAGAACAAAGTACAGAAAAATCTCATTCTTTAGACTTAGGTCTTTGTATCACCAGTTCAGGAGGAAGAAAACAAAGAAGAAAAGGGAAAGAACAGGATGAAAAGGTTTATCAGATATACACTTAGAAAAGAATTTCCCTGTGTGAGTCTGCAGAAAAAAAACCCAAACCTAGAACTCCAGAGAGTGAGTCACTGATCCATCAAAACAGCTTTCCCATGCAGTCAGCAACAAAGGCAAAAGATGTCTTTTTCCCATACAATTTAAACTGGCTAACAAGGACAGGACTCAAAAATTTCTGCTGAGAAGGCCAGATAGAGTGAGCATACTAAGTGTACTAATAAAGCAGTGAAACACTGCAGACACACACAGTAACACTGTCACTAAGATTCAGTCAGCATTTCCAGTAACAGTTTTTGTAGTTCACTAGAGTAGTTCAGTAATTCCAAGTAATAATCAGACAGTATTTAGCTTTCCATTTAAAGATTCAGAGAGAGTCAGTCAGCAAACAGACTATCTTGCTATGTAAGAACTTCACAAAAATAAGAAGTTTTTTTGTCCTTTTATTCCCCATCTTGTCTAAGAGTATGGATTGCTGTAGAGCTGCTGTGGTGGTGTGACTAGAGAACTGTTATTTCTACTCATTCAGTTGTGAACAGAAGGCACAGCTATGGTTAATCATATCAAACAAATAACAACATACTTTGCAAAATACAACTTTTACTGCAAAATGAATTAGGTCAATCTTTTAGCTGTTCATAGGGACTTAAGTGAACATGCATTCACATTAAAGGCATACTAAAAATGGACAAAAACAACTGAAGACAGTTAACTATAGAAGAGAAAAAAACCTCTATTTCCAACTTCCATTAATTCTAATAAGTTTTATACAAGGCAGAAAAAAAAAACCAAAAACGTTCAGGAAATGAGGATACATAGCACATCTGAGAAGTTAGAATTTTCTTTGAAGATTTATTTCCGGAGTACACTAATACACTATGAGCAGTTCCAGTACACTCTCAACTATATAGCAAGTGTATTATTTATAGACAGCCTGTAAAACATCCTGTGTCTTTTATTTTTTATAATGATCAGATAAGATCAGGGAACTGAGCTTAGGGACTAACACATATTAACAAATGTTAACAAATCTACCAGGTATGTAACAAAATCTTTCTGTGGATTCTTACAGGATTATCTCTCTGCCTGTGTATGATCAGTTCAAATCTAGTGACACTAAGGAGGGGAATCCTTGTTTTTTGGATCACAGATTTGCTGGAATCTAACTAATTTAAATAAAAATATAAAAATTTATTTAAATAAAATCCAACAAACCTACCTGCTCTCAGGTCCTTTTTGACTCTACAGTTTCTTGACAGTCCAAGGTTTGGTTTATTAACTAGTTATTCAGCATTTTTTTTTTGCCATCACAGCCATGTTTGCAAGCCTACACCTACAAGCCTGCCTAACCACATTTATATCAGCACATTCCAAGAAAATCTGGGCAGCCATCCCAAAGTGCCTCTGCAGAGGACAGAATACCCAGAGGACCTGCACACAGAGCATTAATGATGATGCAGTCTGTGACAACCTACCTCAGAGAGCTGGATCACAGGAAGACCAGCCACACAAGTAAGGCTAGTGTACCCCATCAACCTCAGCAAGAAAACCTGCAACCCAAATGTGTTACCAGGATGAAGTTACATGACAGGATGAAATCTATTTCAACCTCCACAGTTGGTCATTTAGTTTTTAGCCATTTCAGATACAGACACAGCCTCTATTTAGATACTGTAATGCCAGTAACTAGTTACCTGACTAGCAGGAAGTTAAAAATCTAAGACTCATGATTTCTCTGGCTCAATACTGATGAAGTTTCCATTTCTGCTGATGCTTTAGCCATCTGAGTTGTAAATAAAGAGCATCAGCCTCCAGGCCTGTGAAACAGGCAGCTTAGCTTCCTGCAGTACTACACTGGCGCAACAGAAAGATCAAACAAATGGTAAAAACAACTTCGAAAGTCCCTTTTGAAGCATGTTCAAACTCAAGGCATGCAACCAAGACATTTTCCCAGAAAAACTCCACGAGATCAAGTAGTCACTTCTGAATGTTCCTTTCAAGTAGGCAACTAAATTACAAAGCAGTAGGGCTTCTCTAAAATAAAAGGAAATGTTACACAAGTAAAAGCGGGAGAACTGGCACAAGTGTCTGAATCATGAAGGTGCTGGACTTGAACATGCACTCAAAAAGGAAAACAAGGGTGAACTGTCCACTCCATAACCACATCAAACATCGCCAGGTCTATCTGGAGCTAAAAATGGTTTCGGAAAGACAGTAGATCACCACACAAATATAAAGAGTTACAGAGGATGAAGGAGAAGCTATCTGCGTATCTGTATGAGGTGAAGGAAATCTAGTTTAGTAAACAGATTAGAGAATGTTTCTGACAGTGCAACATGAAACATTAAGCAGGCTTATACAGTTTTCCATGACACACCCATTCATTCACATCTTATTGGCATGATGTGCCTTTCGCATCAGCACGATGGACTCCAGCTGCTGAAACAGAACAAGATCTAATCTCATTCCATCATCTCCAAAGGAAGGAATTCCCCACTATTTCTTCGAACGCACATTGCCCAGTTCACATCTCCATCATAATTAGGTTGCCCTAACATCATATTGACATAAACAAGGTGAATCCTGTGTTTTGGACAACTAACAGCTTTAAGTTGCTCTCTTAAGATTTTTGACAATGAGTTCACACAGTGGTGGTCAAAAAACAACTATTTCCTAACACTAACGAGTTTTGGAATTAATCAAATCTTTTCATAACATTATGGCAAAAAAAAAACCCAGCAGCTGATTACCACAGTTATTAAAACTAACTCAAAATAAAAAGAAACTTTCTCATGCACAGGCAGCTCGTTCTTTAAGATAACTAGCAAAAACAAGGCACCTTTACAGATAAACCAAAGTTACGTGGTACAATAGCTTAACAGCTCTCAATGTAGTATTTTTTCAATATCGAAATTTATCTTCGTTAACCTTCAAACAAAAGTGATCAAAGAGTGTAATTAAGAATTACAAGTTTCTGGGAAGAAATCTCTAAGGGTGCAATACACACACAAAAAACCCTAACACAAATATAACTAAAAGCATTTGAGTCCCAAGATCACAAAACAGGTTAACAGAAACTCTTGTACTAAAAATTACGGAAGAAATTAATTACATCAACACCTACAGACGTAAAAAAAAAAAAAGTATTTTGAATGAGATCATAAATATTGGCCACTTGTCAGTCAAGCATGTTACAGAAATCGTTTTTTACTGGTAAACAGAAGGCATATTTTGCCCATAATGTATTCTCTGTTGTTTATGCTCACATGCACTAAACAAAAAAATAAAAAAATCACCTTTTTTCATTTTATTCTCCCAATCAGATTATTTATGCACCAGGCTCCCCACCACCACCTCAAAAACGGTAGCGCAACCACAAGATAAGAATTCCTCTAAGACAGACCATCTGTCACAAGTGTACTTAGTACACAGAACTACTCTCCATCACAAGAAAAAAAAAAAAAGGTGAAAATTCTTATGACAAACCTTATTTTGAAAGACTATAGAAGTTCTCAGAAAATCGACTAACATGACATAAGTAGAAAGGATAGGAAAAGCCCTGCTCTTCTCGCTACGGACAGACTTCTTACATAAGCATTACCACATGCTTCAGGGCCCGTCTCCAGGAGGCAAGCCAGGCCTCCCTCCCCTCTTCCCACCTGAACGCGGGCACAATACACAGCTCTGCAGCTCACCCCTGGAGGCGTGCGGTGCCTGGCCACCCCCCGACAAAGGGTTAGGCGATATTCACAGTCGGCTGCAGACAGCAGAAAGTAAAGCCAGAGCCCGGAGCGGGAGGCGAGCACTGCAACCTCCCGAGCGGAGCCAGCACCCCGCTCCCGACTGCAGCACCCAGCAACTCATCCTCTGGGCCCCGATCCAGCTCCATCGCCGGGCTAGGCACACGTACGCATGCATGCAGGCGTGCGACTCCACGCGCCCCCTTCCCCTCTGCCCTCCTCCACGCACTCTCTCCAACCGGCGACTTATTTCTTGCTCGCCGTCTGCCTGGCGAAACTCCCGCACTCGTCCGCGGCGCTGTAAAGAGCCTCCCGCATCCTTCCCGGGGCCCCGCGCAGCTCCACCGCCTCTGAACTCTAGTAACCTCCCCGTGCAGCCTGCTGCAGGCCAGCGCCGGCGGAGGGCGGGGAGAGCGGCGAAGAGGAGGAGGAGAGAGTGGAGGATGAGCCGCCGTGCACAGGGCAGGCCGGGGAAGCCCCGCCACACAACCGGGAGGGCACGCTTGCGAGCAGCGGGGTGCCGGGACAGGCACCGTGGGCTGCGTAGATGTGCAGGGTGGGCGGGCGGAGGTGCACACGCGCGTCTCAGGCGGAGGGTGGGAAATCACCTGGGCCGGTAGGGGCACCGCTGCCGCCTCCTCCTCCTCCTGCTGCCGCTGCTGCTCTTGCCCCGGCTCCGCGCCTCACAGCGACGGCGGCGGCTTGGTGCCCGGCGACGGCAGAGCAGCTCCTCGAGGCACCATGGTCGCGCCGCCTCGCCTCAAGGCGCCGACACCCCACGGCCCCGTAGACGAGCGGCCATGGTCCCTCCGCCTGCGCGCGCGCCCCCCCCTATTCCACGCATGCGCGCCCCGCCCACCGGGCTCCAGGCTGGTCTGTGTTCGAGCGGCGCAAGAGAGCGGGAGCTGCGCGCTCGCGAAACGGATCCTTCTACCCCGCGCTATCCTTCTCTGCGGGCGGGTCCCGGGGGTGGGAAAACGGAACGCGCTTTTGGAGTGGAAAGCACCAGTTCGGACTGTAGGAATTGCGGTGGGGCGACTGCGCGCAGCTGCGCGCTGCGGAGAGGGCTCCCTGCCTGCCAGCGCGGTTTTGGCCTTCCCGGCGGGACAGGGCGGCGCCGGGAGCCGGCTCCACACGCTGTTACCCTTCCACCCCGAAAAGGCAGAGGGTTGGGTTTAAATTCCGATGGGAAGACTAAGGGCCGAGGTTTGGTTTGGTTTTGGGTCCTCCTGTGATGTGAAGGACTTGCCAGGGCAGCTGCAAGGCTGGAAGGTGACTCACAAGAGTCAGCAGAAAAATTTGAGGCAGTGTCTGGGCAAGATGTTTAAAAGGCAGCTCTGCTATTTCAGTAATATTGTACTGGCCTTGTGGAATGCAAAATGCTGTGTTGATCTACAATTTTAAACTTGACTCTTCTCTTTTTTTTTTTCAAGTGAAGTACTGCAGATTCCACAGTCACATAAGACTGACCAGAAAAACACCAGCCTGTTTGTTCTTCTGCGTTGTCATTTTTAAGCTGGAGACCTGTGCTAGGGGCACACAGTCCCCTGTGCAGGAGCTTCTTCTTTGCAGCCTGTGTTCACAGCTCTGGCATGGAAAGTCTCACTAATACTTGGTCATTCTGTAAAGGTTGCACGGTCAGGCTGTAGCATGCATTCCTAAGGGCTAAAGGAAAAAAGTGTGACCCAAGATGACTAATGTTTTTTATCTTAATGTTGAAAAACTACAAGGTAATGTTGTCTGGAACATGAAAAAAAAAAGAAAAACAACAAAAACCAAAAAAACCCCAAACAAACAAAAAAAAAACCCAATAAACCTTAGCTGCAGTGAGGAATGAAGGACTACACTGAACGGGAAAATCCTGTACTTCACAACTGTTAGCCTAGCCATCTTAATTGCTTTTTCCCTTCCATCTCTAATGAGAACTGGAGTGTTCACAAACACAGATATTAACAACTCATAGCCTCAACGCAATGTGTTACTGAAGTAGAGATTTGAAAGGGCTTGGGTGTCTGTACACATTCTGCTTTGCAAAATTATCCTTGTGTAAGTATCCAAAGGTTTTCAGAACACCAGAACAGGAGTTTGAACACATCTGTGTTAACTATTACCAAAACCATGGTTGGGCTCTGCCCTGCTGTACACTCAGGTGGCTGTATTTGGTGTTAACACCGGACCTGCCTTTTCCCAAACTCCAGTCATCCCAAAATACAGAAGAAAGGAGACCAAATACCATAATTGACAGAGGCCTCCCACATGGAAGCCTTCACTTAGACACTGTATGTTTTTTCACAAGCTTCAGGTTTTAATGCTATTTTAAAAATAATAGGCTTTTTATTGTAAAGTTTTTAATTTCAAGCCATAAGTTAAAGCTGTAAGTTAACACAAGGATTCCTGAACTCAGCAATTCTTCTCTTTAGAAAGAACTAAGGACATGCATATGCATGTGATTACTACTCAAGCACTCTGTGCTCTAGTCAGGCTTCTAAGGCTCATAGAGATCCTTCTGCACAGGGTTTCTCTAATCCACTGAGGTTCTCTCCTAAGCATTTATTTTCCTGCTTTGTGACTTAACAGGTCCCCAAATGAAAAGTGCTTGCAGTGCTTGTTTTATGCATCTTTTTATTAATAATGCTACTGTCACCTAATTCTTTTGCTGTATCTTCGGTAAACCCACTGCTGTCAACCCTGGACTCCAGCAGAGAACATAGGGGAAAAAAAGGCTTTCCCAGTCTCCAGCCACCCCATCGTTATGCCTGACTCAGCTGACTCACTGCTCCATCACTGTTCTCTAATATTTGCTAGTACCTCACTTCTTATCACAAGGAGTATGAACCAGCTGTCATATAAGGCATAAGAATTTCAGATTCATTTCTAGGGCCTGCTTGTCTTCTCATGCTGTACATGGAAGAGAAAAAAAAAATCATGAGTCACTTCTTTTCAGTTCTTTGTGAGCTTGGTTCAATGCTGACTGAGGCCAGGGGTGATGGTGCAGGATCTCTGAGTCCTCCTGGCCGTCTTCAGTACTGCTTCTCAGAAAGAAGACGGCAAGCAGCAGAGAGACAGAAATATATTTACAACTGTAGACAGTGACAGGTGTTTACAGGAGAGGGATTGGAAAGATCTATTATTATTTTAGAAGTAATTATATCATGTAAGTATTGTAGCAAATTACCAAAGTTCTCGCTTCAGTTTGCAAGCAAACAATAGGACCTGAATCCCACCTTCATTTCATTCTATCATCTCTCAGCATTTAATTCTGAAAATGCATTATTTCACCGAAGCACAGATTTTCTAACGGGCAGATCAGGTATGTGGTGTTACCACTGCCTTGTCACGCATGTCTTTTTAAAATCTTTCTGCTTCATTGCTCTGGAATTTTAAAAGCCTTTTCTGCATTTGACATCAGTGATTGTTTATCTCTCATTATTAACAGAGGCATTTATATTCCAAACTTTCAGTGATCAGCAACTGAGGGAGCCACTATGGTGACATCTCATTAAAACTTTCAAAAGACCTTCTCAGAATTCATATAATGTGGAAGCTTGATTTGTCCATGCAGATGGGCAAATGCCAGCACCCCAAACTGCTTACAAAGAAAATCCCTCATAAGAATTCTCAAGAGCAGCAAAATATGCTGACATAGAAGGACACTGCATGCCTACAGTAGACAGTAACATGGATAGGTTTATTTTAAGCTTTTTACAAGCCATTCAAAAATATTCATACATACATACGTAAAAGCAATGTCTTAACAAGCAGTTATATTGCATAAAGACAGGCAAAAAATAAATAATGCAAAAATTAAGATTATCTGCAAAACCTACTGTGGTGCCTCACTTTATAATACTGATGGTAGCTAGCCCCCAAAGTCTGTGTGCTATCTTGCAATTTCATCCCATTCGCTAAACAAAGGAATAAATAAACTTTAATTCTTGCAGAAACACGTACCCAAGCACAGGAATGGGAGCATTACTGGGTCCCACAATAGCAACAGAGCCAGTGCATCTCTTCCTCTGATTTATCCTACTCTCACTCTGTAGCCTCATCTCAGAAATTCCCCTGCTTTTCCCTATCCTTGACCCCATTTCCTAAAATTCTCCCCATCACTTTGCTTCTCATCTACCCTCACTTTTCCTCTCATTCTTGCTGCTTTTCAGAGCTCTTCCTAGTAATTCAGCTAGTTCAAATTTCTCAATTTCATGTTTATTTTTACTCTCTTCAGAAAACCACTTCAGCATCTCCAATAATTTTGTATCTCATATGACTATATATATTTTTACCACTTTTATAACACTGGAGAGCACTGGCTGATTCCAAACAAATACACAGCTGCTGGGATTTACAAGTTACCTAAAGGGAAGCCATACCACTCACTGTGTTGAGAAGCTAGAGAGCTGGGTGGTGAAGTAAGGAAAGTGATGAATCAGGTTTTGTTCAGCGAACAAAAGCATCACAGTTCTCTCCCAAGGTCCCTTGCCAGTGGGGCATAATCTAGAATACAAAGAATTAAAGTAAGTAGAATAAAAATAATTGGTCTTAATAGTGCCAGTGGAATAACAGTTGCATTCAGAAAGGGGAAAATTATATGGTATACTGGTACAAGCCTCTAGTATTTATAGCATCTCACAGTGCCAATATGAATTAAATAATCCTGAAAGAAACTCCTGTAAAGGAACTATATAAGTATTATTCTAGTCTCCACTTTACTGATAAGGAAACTAAGACAGAGACCTATTATATTAGTGATAACTTGAAAATGTGTTTAATTTCAAACTTGAGACAATTTCCATGTCTCCAGCTGAGCTGTCAGCTACTGAAGCATCATGTTATTGAACACTGGAAATTCAGCTCTCAGTGATTTGCCCAGAGTCACACAGTGACTCAGAATCAGAGCCTGCATTCAGATGCTCCATTTCTAGGGCACAGTGATGGCTGTGTCCACTAAACCATGCTGTCTGCTCTATTACACTGGAGTGGTCCTGAACAGCACAAAAGGCTTGCACACACATCTGCACTGGGCTGGAACCACTTGCATGGTACAGATCTGAAGAGTCTGACATTCTCATAACACCACTGCTTTTACCACCTGCTTAGGACAAACTATATAATGAAAAGAAGGGACTGGGAAAAACTATAAAGAAGGATTGTAGGAAATAGTAAAAAAATGTTGAGAGGGAACCCAAAAAGCATAAAACAGATTTGGAGTAAAATACACCGGTACCAAGCTCTATTTTCTATTCCTAGTGGTGAATACGGGCTCTGCTCTAGATTTTTTCCTAACATGGGTTCAATTTAGAACCCACAGGGTAGAGACTGGTGCCTACTCAAATGAGTTTTCTGCAGAAAAAAAAAATAAATTGCAAAATCCTGACATCTAGGATGTTGGCCCATTCATTGGCTGCATCACATTTAACATCCACACTGATTCTCTACCATTAAAGTCAATGAATATAATAAATATTTAGCATGTTTCAGCCCTACGATGTCACAAAGAGATACGATCAAATTTTTCTCTTGATTCTCAGAGCAACCTTTTGAGCTTTCCACACAGTTTTCAGTTCTAAAATATGACTTTAAAGGATTCTTACCTAGCATCCCCCAGAGCTGCTAGTAGGAATTTTGCTCTCTTACATGCAGCATGAACATCAATTTAGGAGATGAGCTCCTAGGCTTCAGCAGTTATGCACAGGAGTATATTCCTCCAAATGTTCAGAAATGCTTGCTGTGAACATGAGGTACTGGAAGGGAGCCAGCAGGCATCAATTTGACATGCAGTCGCTTTTTTATTTCACCCTGGAGCATCTTAGGATGTAGTGCAAATCAAGGTGAAAGGGAACATGCATTTGCTTTAAAATTTCCTTACTGCTTTTCTTTCCTCCTTGCTCTGCTAGATACAGTGTAAACCCAGAGAGTACCACCACAAAACCCCTCTACAAAGAAAAGATTATGCTCTTTGGGTTCTGCATCATAATTACATCGTCTTAGTGAAATCACTCTACTACTTTGCTCTTATTAATGTTAGGATTGAGCACCACCATGCGTTCTCACAGCTAAGTAGAATTACATCTTTAACCGTGCTACAGGAATGTTGTCAGGATCAGAGCATGTTTCAACAGCACCTAGCACAAGGATGTCCTAGTCCTAGCTTAGAATACTAAAACACCAGGGTCATACTGGAAATGAAATACACATAAATATTTGTTCATATTACTCCTACAAAACCAAACCAAAACAACCAACCTACTATCTCCTCTTCAAGAGAGCTTTTTAAAAGCCAACCAGAAAATAATAAAGAATATTTTAAAAAAGATTACAAATAGAGAGGTGATCACACTGTATAGAATTTTTGAACCTTCAATTTTTAAACAGGCCTGGATGGTGCATAGTTATAATAAGGTGTGTCTTTGAATTACTAGTTGCAGCTTTCCAGGAGTACTGTAATGTGCTGCCTCCATGCAGACGCCAACTGTGTCATTACAGGAAAAACCAAACCCTTCCTGACTGGGATACATACGTAACAACTGGTTTTACATGGGTTTTCATGCAGTCAGGAGCTAAACGTGACATGAACAGTCACTACAATAGTCTCCTATTTGTAACGCTCCTTTGGAAACCAAAGTGCTTTTATGCTAAGACCCAAATCTAGAATAGAACTCAAAATAAATATCCAGGCAGGAAATACATTAAATTCATATACACTCAGGAAAGAATCAGGCTTCTACAGTTTGTTTATACTGTACTTTTTCACGGAGGCTTACTTACACTAGGTATAGCTCTGCTCACCTCTGCTCTTCTGCTCCCTTCCCTATATATCAACAAACAAAACAAGAGAAAAATTCTCTCTACAGAGCAACACCTAATGTGAAGGACTGAAACTTTCATTTCCTCCCCAAATTTAGCAGCTTCTCTGTTGATACGAAACAGAACTGCAGTCTGCATCATCCCCACTTGACTTCACATGCAAGAAACCAGACTTTACTGCAGAACTTTTCCTTTGAACTATTTCTGCGAGTGCCAAAGACCACGTTTGTGCAAAAAACCTTTTTTTCTTCTACATTTGTTGCCCATGAACAAAACCACTGCAGCTGAAGCCAGTTCCCAAGAATTGCAACAGCAGCTGAGAGGTGGCCCGTGATTCAACAGACAAAAATACGCCTAGAAGAAGTCAGTGTAGAAGCTAAGGAAGTTTTGAGTCAGGATGCCTGGGTACAGCGCAGTCTCCTTTCAGGTTTAATAATGAAAAAGAGACTCTGGTGGCAATAGCTGCACACCGAAATTGCTTCCACTAGTCCCTCTGGAGCCCAAGCTGAGCTCTGGTGGGTCCAGTGCAGCTCAGCCTCGTGACGGCCATGAGGGGAGCGCGGGGCCCGGGTAGGTCCCTTCCTCGGTGGATTCCACCTTACCAACCCGCGATTCCCTGCGCGAACGCGGCAGGCGCAGCCCCGAGGAGCTCTCCTCAGGCGGGGTGGGAGAGGGACGCTGTTCTTCCCACTAACAAAGGTGAAACCTCGCCTCCCAGCCTGACCGGTAGAGAACAAGAGGATCACCTCGCCCTCCGCACCAGGACCGGGCCCAGCAGCGGAGACTGACAATTCCGGCAGGGAGCCAGGACCCCGCCGAGGGTCCGAAGCAGCCCATCCGCCCCGCGCTGCCACAGCGACACCGTCTCCCACCCAGCCGCCACTCCGCGAACATCCGGGTGGCTGCCAGCGCCGCGCTCTTCCTCCTCCCGCTTCCGGTGGGCGCCAGTTCCGCTTCCGGTGCGGCGGATCCCGGGACAGTGCCGGTTCCCCGTTGCCAGGGTGAGGGGCTACATCGCGTTGCTGAAGAGCGGAGGTTGGATCGGCGACGGCACTGCGACCCGCGGACCTCCGGGAAGGACCGTCGTGCCCTCGATCGCCAGGGCGGCCCGGTGGGTCTGATACCGAGCCCGTCCGTGTGCGGCGGAGGCCGGGTTTTACCGGGCCGGGGTGAGTCAGGGCTAGTTGCGGGGGAGGACCGTGTGCGGGCACTTGTCTCTGCCGGATCGGTATCCCGCTAACGTCTGCAGGGCGGTAGCGGCTCCCCATGCCCCGAGGCTGGCGGCAGCATGTGGGCTCTCCCCGCACGCCTCGCCCCGTGTCGCTGCTGTGGGACAGCCCTGGCAGGAGACGGGGGAAAAGCGAACCTCGGGCCGCGTTCCTGCGGCTTCTCTCAGACACGTGTCTGCGGTGGTGGCTGACAGCAGCTTCTGCTGTGAAAGCCTGTTCTCCACCTGTTGCGGTGCAGTGGAAAGCGCTGCGGTCCCATCTGCACAGCACTGCACTTTCTGTGCTTCGGGTTTTTTGTCTTACATAGTATGTCGTTTAGTAAAAATTGATGTGGATGTCTCTTTTCTAAATCTTTCAAGAAAAATGCTGTAATGCAACAATTTAACCACAACACCACAACTTTCAACACATTCTGACCCAGTGACCTTCCAACCCATAGACTGTTGGTGATCCAAGGGACTTGTAAAGGCTCTGAAAATGTAATTAACAAAACAAATTTTATTTCAATAAGCTTCACTTTCTCATGGATTCCAGCCCTGATGATAGAAACTTTGAAAATCCCAATGCCTTTCTCTGTTTCTGTTCTGTTTTCCTGTTGTCATTGATTCTGGTGTCCATAGTATCTTTAGTGTTTTGGCATTGAATAAAGGAGTCTTATTTCTGCTTGGTGTTTCTGATAATGTTCATCTTGAGAGGGTTGTAATTCAGTGGGGATAGATGGCTGATCAAGTAATGATCTTTTCAGTTTAGCACTGGACAGAGACCTGAGAGGTTTTCATACAGTTCTTGCCCTGTGTGTTTTCTTGCAGATCGATTTGAGGTGTATGGTACAGTTGAGAAAACAGACAAACTCTTCTAGTGTGGTGTCCTCAGCAAGCAGGTGTATCTAGCCCTCTTATTTCTCATCTGGTCTGAGCTTAGTGGGTATGCCTGAGAAATTAATAGTTCATTCCTAATAGACTATACTGTATAAATGAGAACTGTTTTGTCTGAGAGTAGGTAACATCTGAGAATATGATCGCAGAGAGGAAGAAGGATCAGATTTTTGGGTTCTGAGAGTTTTCAGAATTGTCAGGTCTGTATTTCTTCATGCAGTGCATTTCTTGGAAGTGGGTAACTCAGGGCTTTTTCACAGGTCTAGTCTCTCTTCTTTTCGAATATCAGTCTTTCGAGGACAGTCTCACAATCAGTGGTGCAGAGGCCTTCTCTGCATCTCCTGACAGTCTGTTACAGCCTTTTCATACTTTTCTTTCTCCTTGTTTTGTTTCAAAGCTTTGATAGAAAAAAACATCTTTTTCTTCCTTCTGCATAAAGCTAATAATCTTGTTTTTCGGTTGTATTTAATGTAGAACTAAGCTGTTAAATACAATTTATATAAGTGATGCTGTGTTAATTAAAGATAGTATAATTACAGTGGGTTTGTCAGCACTGCGATGAAAGTGCAGTTCTCACAGTGTAATTGCATTGTGTAGGTGTGTATTTTGGCTTTGTTTTTAAACTCCTGCTTTGATGTTGCTACAGTAAGATGTGACCTCGGGTGTGTATTACTGCAGGTATTGCACAGTGAAAGTGATTACAGAAATCCAATGCTAAAGATGCACTCCTGAGTTCAGAACTATTTTTATGGTTTTATGTGCTTTAGGTATTTCGTATTGCTGGTTTATTGTTACATGTGATAAGATATCCATGGCTGGTTTGGTTGCATAATTATTGCAGAGGACATTTCTGAGCTTTGAAATGACTTTTGTGATACTGCAGTACTCTGCTTGGCTGCTGGCTGTGCAGTGTGAACAGGCTGTACCTGCACAGAAAATGAGCATATGCTGGAGCAAACAGTGAACGTGACAATGCTAAATACACTGAAGTGGAACGTGAAGCCCCAGTTTTGGTGCTGCTCTGTCTCCCTTAGTTTCAACATCTTATCAACACATTTATCATCTGCTCATGCAAAACAAAACTCTTTGATTTACGGTGCAATAAAAAAATAAAAAATAAACAGACTGTATGGCTTGTCTTATGAAAAGAGCAGTTCTCCTGTTTTCCCCTTACATGACCATTGTATTTTCATCCTGCAGCAGATTTTTCAGGAAATAATACTGAACATATGCGTCAAGGATGTCTCTCTCTCTCATAATAAAATGGGGTGGACAGGAGTATACAATAACCTCCCTGTCAGAAGAAGACACAGTGTTGGATCTGAAGCAGTCTCTTAAAGGTCTTACTGGTGTGTTACCTGAGCGTCAAAAACTACTTGGACTTAAAATGAAGGGTAACTTCATATTTACTGTTTGGTTTGGATGTGCTTGAGAGATTTAAGGATGAACACCCTCTAAACCTAGTCAGGATGTTTATATTAACAGTTTTGAATCAACATAGGAATTCTATACAACACTGGATATTGTTTATTATTGATATATCTACCTGGTCATTTTTGAATGGCTGGCATGGAAGTATGACAAACATACATTTTAAAAGTTAAATGCTGCTAGCCAGTCAAGCACTGTATCTGTGTCAATGATACAGCTTGGGATGTTGTGTTTGACAGGTAGTTATTTCCATTAAGCACGAAATGTGTTGACAGTTTTCTAAAATCTCTCTACCTCATTAAAAAAAATATCTACTCATATTATAGGCAAACCTGCAGATGATGATGTTAAGCTTGGAGCTCTGAAATTGAAACCAAATACTAAAATTATGATGATGGGCACTCGTGAAGAGAGCTTGGTAAATATTTTACTTGTTTATTAGCTTAAACAGGAAAAATGGCTTATATATGTGTCTCCTTGTTATGATTTTAAATTATGAATATTCCAATTATCTTTTGGAAAATAGTACAGTAGATTCCTGTTGGCACTCATTTTTCTATGAAAAGTAAGCTTTTCTGCAGAACTCTGATAGCAGTGTAGTCATTAAACTCCTGTGTTGTTCTGTACTTAAAGTACAAACTTATTATGATATTCACTGACTTATCAAATCTGAATAAGCATTAGTATACTGTAGTAATTCTTTCCACTAGTAAAGTGAAATTATATTGATTATGTAGTTTTGAGGGTTGTTTTCCTCTAATTTGTGGGAACAGAAACTTGATATCCATTGCAATTTTCCTTTTGTGATCCTAGTTATCTTTTATTCTAATTCCTCTAGGAAGATGTCCTTGGGCCACCTCCTGATAATGATGATGTTGTCAATGACTTTGATATTGAAGAGGAAGTTGTCGAAGTAGAAAATAGGTTAGAAGTTCTAGCTGTTAAAACCCAGTCCTGTTATTGAATGTACAGTATGTATTGTCATTAACTCTTAACTTTTTGCACTGTTACATTAGGGAAGAAAACCTACTGAAAATTTCCCGCAGAGTTAAAGAATACAAAGTGGAAATTCTGAATCCTCCTAGAGAAGGAAAAAAGCTGCTGGTGCTTGATGTTGATTATACACTATTTGGTGAGATTTTGGTTTTGTTTTTTGTTTAAGAGGTCAGTTTATTTGCCAGTTCACATTTATTGATTTTTGCTTTACAAATCTATGTCAGTAACATGGGACTATGCTGTGCTATGTCACATCTGCTTTGTAATGTTTCGGGGTCTTCTGCTCATATTTTAAAAAGCATTGGGCCTTTTAAGTGTCACATATTGTTGATTTTAGTGCAGCAACTATTTACTTTCTGCAAGAAGACATAAAAAAGTAACAATTTAGTATTTGATCGTAATAATCTTTCTCTTGACCAGCTTGTATCTTGGATGTCACAGTGGCAGAGCAAGATATGGTAAAATAAACTGGGTCTGTACCTGAATGACTCTGCTTTTGGGGGCATGGGAGAATAGCTTCAGATTTAATTTCCAGTTTGTTACTAAACATGCACAAAAACATGTTCTACTTGAAAATTCTGTCAGACTGGTTGTTTTGGAAGGCAGAATTTTCCTTCTGACAATTTTCTGAGGTGCAGTTGTGTCATGACAGTTTGTCTATAAGGAGTAAATAATAGCTTGCCTTATTCCTTTTCCTTAGCTTTCCCTTTTGTTTAGATTTGTTTACAAACAGAGATCAAAATTCAACCTATTACTGAGTTTAAAATTTCTGTTTGGAGGTCATCTGTTAGCAGAATCTGACAGCAGATTTATGATTGGAACAGGCAATGTTTACATGTCTGAAGTTAGCTTGATAGGTGTTCACAAAATCAGGTGGACTAGGTTTGAAGGAATCTGTTTAATATCTGGGCTGTTACAAATTAGCTGAAGTGCACAGATTAACTATTTGGTCTGACTCTTCAAAGATATTTGGACCCACAGATCTCAGATTTAGTTATTAGCTAAGCCCTCAAATATTTGTAAGGATCAGCAGATAAATATTCCCTCTGCTGCTTCTCTCCTCTTCTAAAATGGGAATGGTAGTTTGGTATGAATTCAATCATGATTTTGAATGCCATAGTACTTCCTTCATTAACCTCTCAGGTCTCTTATTAGATAGGAAACCCAGGCTGAACTTCAACAAATAAAACTTTAATAATGATTTGTCTATCTCTTATATTCTTTTTAGACCACAGGTCGTGTGCTGAAACTGGAGTAGAACTGATGAGACCATACCTTCATGAATTCCTGACATCTGCATATGAGGATTATGATATTGTAATTTGGTGTAAGTTCTATACTCAATAGCTAAGACTTTATTGTATATTGTCCTTCAGAGCAGAGACTCCACGTGGGAGGTTTTTATATTACCTTTTAGTGTGAATCACAAAACAATACATGAGTGCTTAGCTGTAATACATTCAGCAAGAATGTTCACACAGCTATTAGAGCTATTTTAGAAAAATAGTAATTCTTAAGTGAGAAAACACCACATACTGCTCACATGAATGGGTCTAATCACAGTGCAAAGCTCAATATCACTTTACTGAGTGTTATTTTGTACAAACAAACAAGTGCTTTAAGTAACAAAGTTGTATAATCAACATTCAAACACCATTTGATAGCTATCTTAAATAATCCAATCTAGACAATAAGTAGTGATCTGCCAAATGAACCAAACTCTCCTGTCTACAGGGATAGTAGGTTGTTTGCCTTTGCATGCTGTTTCACTTCCTGTCCAACAGCTGAAGAACAGACTCCAGCCAGTGCAGGATTTAAACCATATAAAATTGTATGAAAAAAGTTTAGTTTTCATAGTCTGAAACAATGTTTCCACGTATTCTTACATCAGTGAGCAATGTAGATGCTTTGCCCTTTCCAGGCCTGATGTATTCTTACCATTACTTTCAAGAGAACATTCTGCCCAGGCAGTATGGTTCCTCAAAGCAAGTGAGGCCATCTTCTTATGGTCCTGCAGACTGTGTTCAGCAACAACTGATCTAGTAAATGGTTTAAATGCATGCAGTGCTTTATCTAGCTGTTCATTTGAAAACTAAGCTTTTCCAAATAAAAATAATCTTTCCTGAAGGAAGACTGTCCTCAAAGCAGTGAACCCTAAAAGCTGTAACAAGGATGAATCTTTCTGAACTTAAATTTCATGTAAAAATTCAGTATGTTAGGGTCTTGGCTATTTTCTCTTTTGCCTTAGAGTGACTTATTTTGATAAAGTATTATTTCTGTTTTCTCCCTTTTCTTTCAGCTGCTACTAATATGAAGTGGATCGAAGCTAAAATGAAAGTAAGTTGTTCTGAAAACATGACATTTTTTTGTATTCTTGCTAGCTGTTCCTAGAGTTGAACTCATGCTCAGCATTGTACAGAGGGTTAGCAACTGGGGAGGTTGTAGGAATCAAACCCCAAGTTTTTAAAATCTTCATAGTCACTTTAAATTATCTTTGCCACAAAACTAGATTAAATCTAACTTTAGAATTCCACACAACCTATGAGCAGTAGGTGCTAAATTTAGCAGAGCTAAACACAAGTCAGTACCTACTGAAACCTGGATTAGTCACGCAGCCTTGATAGTTGCTTTCATCTTACTCTAATTATAGAGGTCTAGTCTTTAGGTGTAATATCATTTTTTTAAAGGATTGAACAGATGTGGCAGGCTGCTGTAGGTTATCAAGAGGAAACTCTTTTCATATTTATCTTGTACCTCTTGCAGCTGTGTGGTTCAGTTGCTTCCTCTGCCTTATTAAAACATCCGTAACAGCTCTTCTTTCAATTCTAGTTTCTTCCGTACCTAAATCAGGCAACTAGCCAATTTTGCACAGCTGACCTAGTGGTAAACATATTTACAGTCAGGCTTTGCTGTAGATCTAATGAGCTTACTAAGAATTGCTGTATGTTTGTTGGTGGGTTTGTTTTTTTTGTGCATATAAATCAAAGCTTGTTCCTTTTTCAGGGAAAACTTTCCTAAATTTAAGCATTTGTATCTCCACTCTACAGTTTTTTTGAGGTTTAAACAAAGCAAATAACATTCTGCAGTGTTATCTTCCTTAAAATGATGAAATACTAAAATTTTTCTAGACTAACAAAAATACTTCAGAGTGATCTCAGAAATCAGAACCTTTAATCAGAACTATGAAGTGGAATTAGTGCAAGTAAAATCAGCATTGAGCCCTGAAAACATTGTATTTCTTGTGGCAGTGTTACATCTCTGTTTTGTGTTCTGTCTGTGAGTGCAGTGCTAGAACTCAATCTTGTGGAAAAGCATTGTTCCAAACTGGGCTATTTCCCCTGCACTGGTCACATTTCTACATTTCTAGGTCACCTTTCCAGCCCTTTCATATGTTACTTAATCACATTTATGGCTGCTCCAGGATCATGGTCAGTTGAGGTTCCTACCACTAGATGCCAACTACTGTTTCTCCCTAAACTGACAGCACTAGGGGTGCTCATCTCTAAGTTTCACTCTTTGCCAGAGAACAACAATCCCAGCAATACATGGCATTAACATTTTTGTCTTAAACTACAAAGCAGGAACAGCATTAAAAAGAAGGGAGTATCAAAGAACCAAGTTTACTCTCCCATTTACCATTTACTTGGGCCTGGAATTCAAACAGTTATTTTTTTCAGTGTAACAGGACTCTGACCCAGGCAGGTAGTGCTTTTCCATTTGCAAGATTTTTTCTTTTTTTAATATATAAAAGCAAATCAGCCAAGTGTGGCTAGATATTTACAAAAGCTGTTGCAGTAGGTAGTTTCTCCTTGTTATGTAGCTTTGTGTGTTACTGTTGTTGCACAGACCAGAACTTGACAGCAGTATCTATGTCATAGCACATCCACGGATTTTACTATTACTTTTCAGTTTTGGAAAGGATTTGAAATGGAAACAATACTCTTTATCTATTTATCAAATTTTTTTTATGTCTAGAAAGGATGTTTTCCTTTAAGTCTTTATTTCAGGAGTTAGGAAACCTTTAAAGTGCAAACTGACAGGAAGAAGCTATAACAATGAACTGTTGAGGTTTATTTCATCTTTGATTGGGCTGTGATATTGCAATTTACTGGAAGGAGCACATAGCAGACAGTAGATAGTATCTACAGTGAGGAGAGCAGCTAAGATTGAGGCATGCAAAACTGGTGGAAGATTATACATGAAGGTACAGGCAAGACCTCTCTGTATTTTGCCTTTTCTGTCAAGCTGCTTTGATTTTATGCTGACATCAATTAAGTTTCCTATAGTGAACACTGCAAAAAATAAATTCCTATCAGCTTTTTTTTCTCTTGGTAGCATGGTGTACTTTTATGATTCTCATTGGGTGAAAAAAAAATTAAAAGCCCCCAGATTTCAGTGTGTCTCTGGTAATCCTCAGCAACTCAACCTTTGACAAACAATGTGTTCTAATTGTGGTTCCATTTGTGCAGCAATAAAACTGTCATAATTAGAAGCTTTAGTAATAAATCTTTGTGATGCAGGAGCTTGGAGTGAGTACCAATGCAAACTACAAGATAACTTTCATGCTGGACAGTGCTGCCATGATAACTGTGCACACTCCTAGAAGAGGACTAATAGATGTAAGTACCTATTTTCTCCTGATCTTTCTCTACATTCAATTTCCCTTTGAAATATTAAACAATAAAGTTGTGCTGGAGTTTTCATGCAAGAAAACTGTAAGAATCTTGGAAGCATTTTTTTTCCCCTGCTGAAATTCTCTATTAATGTTTTATTTTGAGTAGTACATTTGGATTACACTGCTTTCAAATCAAATAATAACACATTACAAGAAAACCTAGTATCAATACAAAGGTTTTCTTTAGTGTGTGAGGTTTTTAGTAAGTTACACTATTTCACATCTTTTCCCCTTATTAAAGCTCAACTACCTGGTAATTTTTCAGCAAAAGAATACAACTGTCCATTCAAGTGTGGACTCAAGTTCCTATAGACTGATATTTTCATCTCCTACATGTGATCTGATTTACCTCAGGTAACTTGTGTTATTTTTGCAGGTGAAGCCTCTTGGTGTTATCTGGGGAAAATTTTCAGAATATTACAGCAAAAAAAATACTATTATGTTTGACGATATTGGCCGAAACTTCTTAATGAATCCACAAAATGGACTCAAGGTAATTTTAACTGCAATTTTTATTTATTACTACTTTTTCTTATACTTCAGGTAGTACTTTCTCATACTTGTTTGCTGCATCATAAAGCTGTATCAATGAAATTATGATTTCTGCTTAAATTATACCTGCAAGCCATAGTCAAGCTGAGCACTGCTGGCAAGCACTATTGAATATGTGATGTTCAATCTCAAGAGTGATTATATTCAGAAAATAAACAAGAAGTAGCTGTACTTCATGGTAGTATGCCAGTGTAACAGCAAGCATTCTGTTGTTGGAAATAATGGAAACCTCAAGCCATTTTGACTGCAGAACAGCAAATATTTCATTTTCTAAAATTGTCAATGAGTTTGTGCTCCATTATCAGTTCTGGTTCTGAATAAGAAGAATGCAACTTAATTTTCTGCTTAGATGTAATGGTATAGAAGCATGGTACTAAAAGAATGCAGAAATCCAAGATGATGTTTCTCTGAAAGATTCCATGCTATAAAGAGGATAGCAGTTGATAAAATCTAGCGAGATGATGTTAATTGGAACTGTACAGTGTTAGGAGAATCAGGAATAGCAAAGATCTCTCTGGGAGAGCATTGTTCAGAGAGCTCCCTCTAGCTTCAGATTTGAAAGGTGTTTGTCAAGATGTTAACAGCTCCAAACAAGGATGGTGAATCACTAAAACCAAGGCACAGGTATAATGTATTTCATGCTTAATGCAGTTGTCAGATAAGCTTTATTTCTGACATCTCTTTTCATAGAAGCTATGATTGTAGTCAAATGCTTTTTGTTGGAAAAAAGCATCTGGTTCCAGTGATGCCACACAACTCAGAGCAGAGCTGAATATCCCTCATGTCTCCTGCAAAAATATCTATGAAATCATACTGGAAAATGTGGCAGTCCATTCTAGGTCATTTTATCACTGTCTGACTGGGAGAGGAAGGCTTGAAGAAGTGCAAGACAACAAATTTCTCCCTGGTTGGGCATGCACAGCAAAAACCCTACAGCCCAGTTTGCGTGAGTAACAAGACAAATTGGATGCAGCCACTAACAGAAGAGGTTTTTCTTCCTTTTACCTAAGAGAAGTTATAATTTGGTATAGTACTGAAAATATATTTTAATTAGGTGGTAAATCATAGAGAATTAGAAGCAGTTTTCTTACCCAGTTTTTTATTTTATATAGATAAGGCCTTTTATGAAAGCACATTTAAATCGGGATAAAGACAAGGAGCTCCTAAAGCTCACTCAGTACCTCAAAGAAATAGCAAAATTAGATGACTTTTTGGAGCTGAATCACAAACATTGGGAAAGGTAAGAATAAAGTGAAAATTCTTCCTTCTGTTGCTGACCTTACTGTGTTTTGCTTGAGATTGTCTGTACAAAGACCAGAAACAGCTGAGCTGGTGAACTTCGACATCACTTACAGTTATGGCAGTCTTTTAGTTTGAGTAGAATTGTAACAAGGCTATAGTGTTTGGGCTTATGTCCTAAGGACTTCGCTGCCAGCGTCCAAGCTTGCTAGGCCCTGGCAGATGAACCTTAGGACTAAAGGGTGGGTCCAGCTCTGCGCATGCTGTGTCTCACCTAAAAAAAAATCCATAGCTCAGGCTCGAGGGTGCTATCTGCTATCCTCTTTTTATCAGCGCACTTGGAAAAGGCGCTGATGAGGAGTGTGGATGGAGCCCTCCCTGGATCTTCGTTCGCGAAGCCTAGCCATACATAGTGTTTGGGCTGCTTCCCTGAAATGCTAAGGTTTTGACAGAATAAAGTTCTTTCTCATACTTCAGTATTCACAACCACTGATGATTTTCAATAAAACAATTATGCTTCCTAAAGGGAAAAGAATTTAAGAAACCCAGTCCCTAGAAATCTCTTTCCACCCCTCCACTAGCAGCTAGGCTGCCAGGTCAGATCTCAGGCCCTTTGTTACAACTTTTGTGGAGGTTATTTCAAAGTGTGGTTCTCAGGTGCTATCCAGGTTATGTGGTATTATGATATTCATTGGTTCCAAAATGTGAGTTACTGACAAGAGTGAACAAGACTGAACAAGAGTGCTTAAAAGACCAACTTGCAAAATTGATATAATTTTCTTTCTTGTTTTTGATTACAACAGAAAGTCAAATGTTAAGCATTAAAAGCACTGAAATTCACTGGATATTTCACACTGACAGTTAAATTGGTTAGTTTTTTTTCTAGGCTATTTGCAAAGACTTCTGTGTCATGCCATAGCCAGATCGCTCTAGCTGTAGCAGTAAGAGAAGTGTGAGATCAGAAAACAGACATTCTGGAGTGACTCCAATTCTCCAAAGAATCTAGTGCCAGGTTAAGCTGGTTGACTGTTCATTAACATCTTTAATTTGTTTGAAGGAGTGCCATATCTAATTGCCTTTTTATCTTAAAGGATATAATGGCTACTTTTCCAACTGATGTAATTCTCAACCTTTTAGAATAAAAGATGTTTACATTTCCTTCCTCCCTTCTGTTTAAAAAGCCTAGTAGAGTCTAACAAAAACCATGAATTTGAATTACTGTAGGATAACCAATCATGGAATTGAAAGAATGTTGAAATCAAAATTATAAGTAGTACTGATCACATTTCTAATTTTTGGTTATCAGTAGGGGGACTGCTGGTGAGAAAAGAAAGCAGATTTGTACTGCGAGTTTATGAAAGGTACTAGGTATATTTGTGCCTCCCTCTTTGTGAACAACTACTTTTGTTTCTTTCAGGTATCTTTCAAAGAAGCAAGGACAATAACACTAAGAAAATTCTGTGGCACTGAATTGAAGGGAACATGACTAAGATCATTGGACTTTTCCTTGCTTTTATGCTAGAGTATAATAGTGCTGGACACTGGATTCAATGCCAGAATGACTGCTATACTTGGTCTTCCAGTTGGTTGGTTGTGGGTTTGTTTTTTTTTAAATATCACAGCAATAAGTTCAAAGTGGGAGAAACAAGTGAGTTACTTTTTCTTGCATTCGGTTCTGGTGTTACTACTTAAAATACTTTCCTCTGCTGCCGAAGTACAACCATAACCATTAAAGACCAAAACCATTCTGAAACTAGAAAAAAATATTAGACCAAAAACGTTGAATAAGGAGCCAACCTTGGCAATGTATGAACTGTATAAGCCCTCTGTTCCCTCCATCTTTAGAAAGAGTCTCCCTCTCCCAGTCCAGTATTTAAGTCTATACATTACAAGTTGTCTAAGTTTGGTATGTATTAGTATGTCAGTGTTTCTCAGTGCAAGACAGTGCGACAGAAAAGTACCACCTCTGTTGCCAATTTACCCCAGTGTGTGAACTTGTGCTATAAAGCAGTGTTTACTGGAAAAGATTAAAGTTTGAGGGAGAGAAACACTCTTACTCGGTAAGCGAAAAGCAGTCTGCCTGAAAAATTCTCATATGTCAGATAAAGGGTTTTAACCTCAGATGGGAAAGTCACATTCCTAACAAAGCATGAACAAAACCCTTGTTCTCTTCTAGCTAAATCTTGTCAAAGTGCAAACACTGTGTTTAAATACAATATTCAGCCATACTGTTCTTAAAATATCATTTACTTGCGCTGCTTATGCCTGCACTATAGAAGTGTGATGTGACTGCTGTTTGGCATTACCAACACTTGTGCATTATGCAGTTCATGTATTTGAAAGAACACTGACCCTTTCAAATAAAAATGGTATATATTGTTTTTAAGGAACTATAGCAGTTGTGTAAATAATAAATACCTTTTTCATAATTTGTGTCCTATGCTGTTTTAAATGTCTAGTTTCCATAATAGAGAAGCCATTGATAATCTTAATTTTGGGGAGGGTTGGGGTGTTTGCATTCCAGAGACAGCGATCTTGCGTCAATAGTTAAGTAAGAGACTGGTCTATGCCACCACAGATTAGGGCAGTTGTGAAGCACCTCACTGCCCGGGAAAGGAACCTTGACAGCAAATGTCAGCATGTCAGGACAGCAGACACAAATGAGCTGTTAAAATGAGCATGTTAGGCTCCAGCTCAGTGACTTGTCAGAAAATATACAGTTTCCTAGCTGCTGTTCTTTGTGCTTTAGTGCCAAGCCAAGCTGTGTTTTAAACTGGTAAATCAGAAACCTGATGCATAAAAATCTTTGGTTAGGTAAGTACAGAAGGTGAATTTCTCAAGTTTTGTCTCCTAGAGCTGATTTCTGAACTGGAAGGCTAACTCACACCTGTATGTACAGTCCAGATACAGTTTCTGAAGTTAGAACAGTGATTTTTTTTATCTAGAAAGGCTGCAGTAGCATAAATACTAGAATATAGGACTGGTATATGGTATAGAATACTATTCTATATAGTATTCCAATACTGGTAAAGAGAACCTTTCAATTTAAGCAGTTGGAAGAAGTCAAAGCATTGCACTTGAATCAGTTTGATATGCTAGCCAGAGAAAACAGAAGCAGGGGAATGTATTTAAACACATGCCCATATCTTTTTGCTCAAAGTTGGCATACAAACAGAAGTTTGATAGTGAACAAGCAGTATTCCTTTCCTTTGCTTTACACAAGGAACATTTTTTTTAAAATCTTGATTTTTTTTTTTATTTCAATGGAACTAGGGTTTCATCCCAGAATTTCAAAGTGTTTCCTGATCTAAAGTGGATGTGCACTTCCCTTTCAAATATTTTATAAGCTGAACTGGAATATATGAGAGTACAATCTCAATGTGATGGTAACACATAGCTGTTGCTAACAAGTCATTAAGTCTTTTATGACTAATGTTGTTTCCCTTACCATATTTTGTTTGAAGAGTAGTCTTGCAATTGGAATATTTTTTTTTAAAGAAGCCTGTGATATTACTGACAATCTTCTAAAAATGCTGCCGTGATTAACTTGGCTAAGACATGATTGAGACTTAGAAAATTGTGAAGCTGTGGATAAGGCAAATGCAAAACTGATATTCACCAAATGCCTCAATAGTAGAATGAGGAGTCACTCATATAAATAGGAGAGTGATATAAAATTGTTAAAAGCAGCAGGTAGCAATCTCCTGGGATTTGTTGCAGAAGCAGGTGGCATCAGCAGGTTCAGAAAGGAGTTAGATAACTCTATAAAGAAGTCCATATTTGGATGCTATGGGGAATAGGAAGGTCTAATGTCCTTAGTACAAGAACTGCAGGTACTCAGGAAGATGAGGGTGGGTCACACACAGAATGCTCCCATTTAGCTACTTCTGGGTGGGGATCTTGGGCCAAAGCAGAACAGGTCTCATGTTTGTACTACATGATTCTTCTGGGCTATACATAGAATATGATTCTGTGCCAAACTACCAAAATTTAGTATAACTGCAAGGAAAAATGGCTATTCTTCTGCTTAGCCCCAAAAATAACATGTTTATTGCTTGTAAGTTAAAATGAAAACATCCCTGTTGATTTTTTGGTTCTCCTCTGATAGCGAAGGCAGTTTTGACCTACTTGTATTTCCAAGGTGTAGTTGAGCTTTGGGAAGAGCTAGTAACAGCAAAGTTTAAAGCTTTATTCCCTGTTAGCTTTTAGATTATATTGAGGACCCTGAGAAGTATTTGATCAATGGCTTTCACAATCTTTGTTAAAATAAATAGGATTCAAGCATAATCAAAGAGAGGGAGCATGTGGCTTAATTATAGAGCTCATAATTTACTGCTGTGTGAAACTCTGGAGAAGCATTAAATGGAGTCTGAAATACTCCAAATATTTTATTGTGTCAGAGACTGTACTGGGCTCCCAGTACATGTCAAATATTTTGTACATTGTTCTGTCTGATTATTCATACCAAAAGAGACAGTCTATTAAAAAATGAAGTTATTTCTGTAAGCTCTGGATATCTGACAACTCTATTGCCTCACTGTGGCATGAATGCTCATCACTGGAAGTACATGGAGTGACAGCTGAAGCCAAGAACTGAACTGCAATTCAGCTCCACAAATCCTGCTGCATGACTGTGAAGTCTACAGTTAGTTGCCAATTTTTATTCCGGACTTAACAGTCAACTGACAGCAAGTGGATGCCAAAGGGTTTAAGACAATTTTCCACTCTGTCTGTTCAGGATGTATCTAAGACTGGTGTGAGAAATGCTGAACACTTTTTACCAGTAAGATGAAGCCTAGGTGAAAACTGTGTTTCAGAGGATAAAGTACACAGTTCTCCTAAGCCATTAAAGGTGTTTAAAACAAGAAATGGTAGATGAAGAGGTGTTGGAGAGAAGCATCCCCTGACGTTTTGCTGTCAACTGTGTGGCATCATGGCAAGTGCTACCTGATATCAGCATGGGTGACCACTGTACCCAGTGTAGGGTGGCTGATGAAGTGCTTTGGTTGGGGGATTGATGGAAAAAGATTTCAGTGAAAAATGAAATGTTGAAGGAGAGAATAACAGGACTAGAAGAGAAAAATACTTATCTGTCTTGGAGAAGACAAGGTACATCTTTCAACTGAGTTTCTTTTGTAAGTAATATTAGTAGTATCTTGTGACAACCTTTAGTTAACATAGTACTATACCAACACGTGTGCTGTGAAAGGGCTTCTCACTAATCAGAACACGGTTTAGGTATAAGAGCCTCAAAAGGTTCAAGGTCTGGAAGAACTGCCTCATTGTGAGAGATGAACAGTTCCTGCTTAGTTAGGTTTTCTTAGAAAATGGTAGGAAATGGTTCTCCTGGCTTCATCTGCTGGACCACACTATCTGACTTAGACCTTTATTTCCCAGCCCAGCTGTGAAATAAACTCACACTCCAGCTCCCCCACACTGCTATCTGCCATTACCTTTCAGATCTCTAATAATCATACAAGGCCTCAACCTCACCATTCATACATCAGCCCTTTTCTGATGGTGTTTTATAATGGAGGATTTCAAAGTGAACTGTTTATGTAGTGATTAGCTTTCTCATACATCCCTGAGCTTCATTATTTATGCTTATTTATGAAGTTTGCTTATCTCTGGAGAGCCTTTGATGCTGCTTTGATACTGTGAACACTTGGATGCTCATTTAGTTCTCAGGAGTCTGTGCAGAGCTTGGCCATTCTCCTTGCCACACACAGACACGCAAAATGCCATGCTATTCATTCATTTCTGTATCTCTCCTAGCAAATAGTTTTCCCACCAATTCATTTTCTGTTAAGAAATAATGGGTACAAGTCAAAGGGAGAGTGTTCTCAAATTGCACAGAGCTCTTAGCACTGCAGGTAAGGCGGTTGGCACAGCAGAGTGCATCATTAACACTGGATTGAAAGTGTTTTGGTGTCTAGTTGGAATTGCACACCCACTCTGCTACACAACACCATGTTTCAAGGTGTTTATACATCAGAAAAGAGCAGCTCTTATTGTTTTCACCATGGCAGGGGCTGGGATTGGATGCAGCTCCTGTGTGCAAGGGGTCTGGGGGACCTGGAATAGAGCCTGCATGATCACTGTTGCTGAGTCAATGTCCCCTCCTTCCCTTGCATCACCCCAGAAGATTTTGACTTTGGTGTTTTGAAATGCTAAGGTTATTGCATCAGATTTTTAGTGACTAAATATGCTCACCTGTGGTATTAAAGCATTTGGTATTTAACAATGAGAGCTTTGTTCTACACTATTTAAGTTACTCTTGAGAAGGGAAGTCAAACTCTGGATCAGAGCATCAGTCAAAGAAGTCATAGTTCATTATAAATGCTCGAGCCAAACATCTCAGCCTTCAAATCTGAGTGGGATTTTCATCTCCAGCAGCCTGAGCTAATACTTTATTCTGCTTGCTGCAAGATCAACCCCTGGATTTTGAGTTGGATCTGCCATGCTTCTTCCTGAACACAGACTGCAGAGCCAGAGAGCTGGGCAGGAGTGACTGAGGTACAAGCTGCTCAGAAAAGTTTTTTAAATTGCTTCATATTGGAGGGAAATTTCCACAGATGAAAACGGTTGAACAAGCTCAGCTTTGACATCCAGAGTTATCTTTCTAAGCATGTTCCTATAGTAATAGTGTGTTTAAAAATCCTTTCTGTCTCTGTTTTATTCAGTGCTCTACAATTTTTCCCTTGTTTCTTAAAAGCTTCTTGGTGCAGATGTATATCATGTCTCTCTAGTTGTGCTTCACTGGCACACTGGACTCTTAGCTGCTCTATAGGAGGGCCCATGCTGTGGGATTGTAATGACCAAGTGCTTTGATAGGCTTTGTACATTATTGATGTGTTACAAGCCAAGAGCTCCACTGGTAGGCATAAAACTTTATTCCTCAGGTGTTTTCCCCTACTTTGAGTCATACTGGAAGAACAAATGGTACCACAGGAAGTGTAACATAAATTATTTAACAAATGGCAGTAAAACTTTCTAAGGCATCCTGCTTCCTAGGGCAAGAGGAGATGGCTCTGGAATTGTGTTTTGCAAAGCTTACTGATTCCTTACCCTGCTTTCTATATTCAGCCCACATTTCATGACATACATGAGTATGTGACATTTGTAAGTAGAGAAAACTGCAAGCACCAGTTTAGTAGGTGAGCAAGAGCAGAATTTCAAGCAGATGCTTAAAGTGCAGCTGATGCCAGTGTGACTTTTGGGTCCCTCTGCTGTCCTAATGATGGATATGCCTTGAATCAGGACCAAAATGAACACATTTTTTGAAAAGTTTAATACACTTAACTGCCTCAGAGATGAAAATGACAAAGTGATGTGGGTTTTTAAAAATCTGATTAGTCCCTTACAGATGTGACTAGTCATAACAGGTATGTTGTAAAGCCTTTTTCTATTAAAAAAGAGTAAAAAAGTAAATAATTTGTGTCTAACAGTTGAAAAGCAAATAATTGAAAATTCTGACTTTTTAGACAATTAAAATATTGCATTTTGGATGTACATTGCTGCTTTCAAGTAATCCTACATTTTAAGAATTTAAGTAACCTAAAGTGATTTTTTTCCTTAATCTGATATAATTGGTTTGACTGATTCACTGAAAGATATCAAGCAACACCTTGAAAAGACCAAAACTGAGTAAATTTAGGAAGATATAGGTCTGCAGCTAGTAAACTGTACAATACATGTTTTTGTGGAGCAGAAATACACCCCTGCAGCATTGAGATGATACTGTTTTCACAGATATATCTGACTCACGGCTTGTCACTCACTCATTACAGCAATCCCTGACCAAGGTATATGACAGTTTGTATGGTTTTAAACTTAGAGATGCTATAAAATAGTTGTCCAGTTACACTTACGTCACCGATGCAGAGCCATTCGTTACTCTCCGATGCATGCAAAGCAGTGCCACACCATGTACAGCAAGAGCCCCACAGCTCAGTGCTGGTCCAGAAGCCTCAGCTGGATGCTGGGAGCCCAACTGCACAGTTAGATGTGAGAGATAAGGGTGAGTTAGGGAGAGACTAGCACAGAGAAGTGCCTGTCCACATCTCTGCTGACCCCGCAGTGAACCCAGCACACTGCACGCAGAGGTTATGGGCATCCAGCAAGGTGAAAACATCAAAATGAGCAGTAGATCTTGTGAGATTAATATATAAAATCCCTTAATGGATATGTAAGCAACAGATAATTACAGATTCACAGAGCATGACTCAGTTAAGTACAGGGCACAATTCCAGAAACTATGAAAGGAGAAAAAGTCACAGTAATACCTCCAAAGAAATTTGAATCAAGCTAGAGACCAGCAACAGCACTAACTTATCAGGCTGCTTAAGCAGTAAGCATGGCAAATGGAGAATTACAGGCAGGATTTCCAGCACTGGTCTGTCTTTCACAAGAATCAGTTGAGCTTTGCACCTGCCCTCCTGCCTTGCCTTTCCAGAGGGTTGAGCTTTGGGCCAGGCATGAGACAGGCACTGTGACAAAGTGTTAAAGGCTGGGAAGGAAGCCAAACAGGAGCTTTGGAGCTAAAGCTGCAGCTAGAGCCAACACGCAATGGTTGGATTGCACCAGCTCTACAGGGGCAGGACACAGCACAGAGTGACCTTATCATACCCAGCAGAGACAGCCCTGGGCAAGGTGTTCATGCAGCCAGAGTGTCAAGCAGTGTCTCCAGCCCTACAAAGACCTAGCAGCAACTGTATTTGCCCAAACCATTCCTTGACCCATAGATAAGTGCTGTTTCTCCTGTTCCTAAGTCACAACGAAACATGGGAACAACAGGATTTTCTCAAGACAACAGAGAACTTCCCTAAAATCAACAGAGCAAGGCTGGAGGGGTATCTGCAGGTCCATACTGTCCTGCCTCCCCTCAGACTCAGTTCATGCTACAAGGATGCAGTAGCTGGGCAGAGATGTCCATACCTACAGCCATGTCCTAGAGCAGATTGCTGTGGACACCCATCTCCCCAAGACCATTGTGTCTGCATTCATCCCCATATCTAGCATCTGAGATTTTCTTCTATTGCTAGAGAAGGGCCACAGCCACAAAACCCCTGGGGACTGATCCTCAGGAAAGCTTCTGCCATTTTCATTCCCAATCCCAGCACTGGGTGCAGCCACTCACCTTTACCTATCACACACACAAAAAAAATCTACCAAAACTCTTTGGCATTGTGACTGCCTGGGAGGGGATAGAGAGCTTCTGACTGCCCCAAGAAGCCCAGCTTTCCTGCTTGCTGGCACAGTGCTTTACCATGAAGCTTCTCCTCTACCCAAGACATCCTCCCACTGAACCATACTGGTCCCTGAACCACACATTCCCTCTTTTTAAACTAGAAACCCCCATGGTCCACTCTGGGTCTCCCATTTCCATCACCTTTCCAATAGCAACACAACAGTGGCAGAGCCATGGCACGGCAGGGTAGCCCAAATGGTTTTCACTTCATTCTCATTAACAAAGTACCATCACCAGGACTGCTCATTTGCTAAGAGCAGGGGTTAAGGCTCATCTCTAATTACACCTTGTCATGCTTCCTGTCTCAACAGCATGGATCTGCTTTCAACAGGGGGGGTGAGGTTTGACTGGTCAAAGCTGAATGTTTGAACTGCATACAAGTTGGCTCAGCTAACCTTCATTGTCACGCAAGAGACTCAGCTTACTGAATATAACTTTATACAAGAAGCATCAAGGTTCCCCAATCTATTTGGGTAATAGATTTGGCTTTCACACTTTCTATAGCATGAAGGTATGTGCAGCTGTGAAAGTGCTTTCCTCTCCAGGTTTCGCTGATAAAACAGCTTTTTTTACCTCAAGGGCTGTCTGTACATCCCCATAAATAGATCTCCCCACCACAACATGTGTGCTTTTATCTGCTCTTTACATTCTCCTTCACCACTGTCCTATGCTGACTTCCGTTTTCCAGAAAAGGGAAAGGAAATTTATTATTAAATAATTTATTAATACTTCCTCCATTATATGTTCCCACAAGATCACCATAAAAATCAAATTAAGAAGTAGGACATGGGTTGTACAGTACAGGACATTAACCATTATTCTCTTTGCTATAGAGGTTTCTTGCCATCCCCCTCATTCCCCAACCTATTCTTTCTGTGACAGCAGTAGCAGCACAGCTCCTTAAAAGCCATCCCAGCTGCACAGCTGTTTCTCTACCAGGGGAGCTCTGCAGAGGCTGTTGCAGGGCCCTGCAGCAGAGTCTCAGTTTCAGAAAGCTACCAGATTCAGCTCTTGTTGCAGTGAAGTCAACAGCAAAACTCTGGCATTACAAACACCAGCCCCAGGGTTACTAGCTGTGGCTAGCAGAGCCCTAGGCAAAGGGCAGGGTCACCTCAGTGTCCCTCACAGCCTGTGTATGAGGGCTGGAAAGCTCCCTGGTCTTCAGCACTGCTGAAGTACCAACTGTTCCTGCTAACAATGATTCAATACCTCCCCACAGACTCAGGGACAGAGTCTCACATCAAACAGGAACTCCCTTCTCTCTGACTCTAGAGAGAGCTACTTCGTTGCCTGCTGTCAGGTTTCCAAATAAACATGACACATTCCCCTACAGCTCCAGGATGAGCTCTCCACAGACACCCACAGCCCTCTTGCAAAAAAGTATGACTGCAGTGTGTACATGGATGGGATGTGAATGGTTTCTTCTGCCACTGCTCTTCTCTGTAGATGCCCATCTGATGCCTTAGGCTGCATAGTCTGGGACAAACACCATTCCTTTCCCAGAGCACAGCACTGGGGCTGGCAATCATTTACCACATCAGGCAAAATTTTTGGAGCAGTGAGCAGATATCCATGCACCTGAAATGTCATCTTAGAAACAGGCTGTGAATATTTGCTGCACCTTCAGGTACCAGTGGGGATGGAAGGTTTTGGTCAAACAGGAAGGAACAAGCACATGTATCTGCAACAGCACATTTTAATTAGGGGGGGGGGGATTTCCCTCAACCAAAAGGAGATGAAGCACCCACTACGTCAAAGACCCCTAAGCTCCCTGCCAGAGTGCAGTGCTGTGTCTCAAGGCAGGGCTGATGCCAACAGAAGGGCTGCAACACTAGCACAACTAAAGTGACTGGAGAAGTGGCATCCTGCAGAGGCAGGAATAAGGGCTGTTATCAGAGTTTGGCAGGAGAATCACATTATTGTCCTAGCACCTGTGACATCTGCCTGGCTCCTGGAGCTACCAAGGGAATGTTTGCATGACATGACCCAGGGTGAATCAGACTTGCACAGAAAACATGGCCTGGGGCTTACTCCACTGGAAATATTTGTCCCCTGCAATAAAACATCATGCTGTTTTTTCAAACAAGTCTATCTGATTTTTCTCAGCCTTCTGAGTCATTTGATGTCACATTAGGAGGACTTAAACTATATAAATGTTTATATTTAGGAAGGTAGAAGTTTAGATCTCACCTAATCACTGCACTTCAGGAGCTGGAGCTTAAAAAAAAAAACAAAAAAAAAACCCAACCCATAGCCAGAGTCACAGTCTGGTGCCAGAAATGCCCAAAGCTGAACTACTCTGTGTGTAGAGATGGTACCACTGATAAACCACCTGGTCTGTGGCAGCCTCCAGTGTCCCTCCTTGGTACTGCGCCTCCCCCTCTCCATCCCTCTGCAATCTGCTCCCAAGAGAATGAGTGAAAACATCCTGCCAGGCCTTGGAGAGACTACACCAAGGCCTGGACAATTCCAGAGGATGAGCAAGACCTGCACAGGCCACCAAGACATACTAGCAAACAGCAGAGCATCCTCAGTAGCAGAAGATCCTCTGGAGCCCTGTTAGGATAGAGGGGGCTTGAACAAACTCTGCACCTGGGCCATGCCATAGCTGCTCAGACAAAAGGGTAGGCAACAACTTTCTCCTTTGTCATAGTATTAACAGAGGGGAAGAGCTTCACATAGAGAGAGCCCAAGCCTTGTCTGAGTTCCATGAAAAGCAGAGTAAGTGCATCATGCCTGAAGTCCCACCAGTGATGCTAAATCTCAATAGCTGAATCCAGCAACAGCTTAACAGAAAACTTCTCCCCAAATCCTAGCAGTACAAAGCCCAGCTCATGTCAGCTGTGTTTCATAGAATCATAGAACAGTTTGGGTTGGAAGAGATCTTTAAAGGTCATCTACTCCAACCCCCTTGCAGTCAGCAAAGATCTCTTCAACTAGACCAGGTTGCTCAGAGCCCCAGACAACCAGGCCTGGAATTTTCCAGGGCTGGGGCATCTACCACCTCTCTGGGCAACCTGCTCCCATTTCTCTGCCACCAAACTTCTTCCAGTATCTGCAGGAGCAGTGAGCAACACGCTGAAGATGACAGCTGTCCGAGTAGTGTCAGGCCAAGGAAGTCATTGATTAGAGATACCTTTAACCTGTTATATCAAGGGGACATGGTGAGACTGTGCCTGAGCTCTTTGATGAGAGGTGATAGTCTGTGAAGGAGCACAGGAAACTTGTGACAGTGGTCTCAGGAAAGGGGAACAACAGCTGCCAGGAGGGAGAACTGAGGCACAAGTCACAAACAGACACAATTTACTAGGACATCTCACAGTGCCAGTGCCTCCCTGCATGGAGCTCTCTCAGAGCAATCCATTCAGCAAAACACTGGTTGATAGAGATACCTATCCTGAAAAGAAGATGGGTGCTGCAATCTGAGGAACTTTTGAGCCTGTGAGGGCAAATAACTTTGTCACCCTTTGCGCATGGCTCTGCTGGGGGCATCTCTGATTTTAAGCCAAATTTTGACAGGTCAAATGATCTCCGTCACATCTCTGCAGAGCACTGCGGCCCCTAGAAGGCATTTTGCTCATTTAAGTAGAGCTTGGCACAAAGAGGACTAAAATGAGCCTGTCCAGCAAGACCAGAGGAGTATGGTCCCCAGGTGGAGCTGGTGCAGGTCCGCGAGGCGGAGGATCTGGTGCCCCCGCCGTATGGTCGCCGGTCACCAGAGGGAGCCCGATGCCCGGGAACCGGCAGCCCAGCGGCGACGCCCGCCCCGGCCCGTTCCTCCTGCCACAGATGCCCTAGGCAGCACTGTGCTGCGTAGGACACAGAAGCGACGCAGGTCATCTCCTGTAGCCCCTCCTAGATCCTTTTTAACGGAACATCATCAGGCAAAATCGGAGCTGCCACTCAAATAAGGGTTAAGGGTATGTCTGGAAACAGAGGATGGCAGGGGAATGCGTTTATAGGCCAGGGTCACCCTCCCAAAGACATACATGACATTCTTTAGGAAGAGTGCCAGAAGCATCACAGTCAGCCCTGGCCACAACACCAACATTTCTGTTTCCAGTTAATAAAGCAATTGCAGCTCAGAAAGGGAAGCACTGTATTACACAGCACCTCCACTTTCCACATCCCTGGGAAACACCCCATAAGCTGGGTACTAGGTCCAAGCCTGCTACAAGAACTACAAGAATCTATTGCTTGGAGCCAGTCTCAGGCTGGTCAGGGCATCCCTCATGGCTCAGGAAAACCTTAGTTTTGACTTTGTCTCTCAAGTCCTGATCGAGTGCCTGCCAAAGCCCTGCTCCCTCCAGAGACCTGAGAAGCTGACCTTATTGAAATTTTTTGTCCCTCACTGTCCCTTGGGTGTCAAAGCCAAAGAGGTGCCTTGAAGCACCATCTCATCACTGAAGCTTTTAAACAAGTCAATATTTATGTGGCATCTACCTTTCTATAAGAATACAGCTTATGTCTCCCCTGTTCCCACTTTATGTATGGTGGTAACCCTGGTCTTCCACATGCATTTTAGAAGCTTTTCCTAGTATTTTTAGAGCAGCCTTATATGACACCAGCACAAATTTACTGCAGCTACTTCTATGAGAAACTCCTAAATTATACTGCTTATTTCAAAAAAACCCCACCAACCATAACAAACACCCAAATTCTCACATCACACAGCAAATCCCTCACCTTGTTTTTCCACTGGAGTCAGTAAAAACAGCCCAATGCTCCCCCTAGATCCTATTTAAGAGCTTCAACTGTGATAGGGATGGGGGAATTGTTAGCTGATTCCCAGCACCTGGGAGCTGTTTCACCCCAGAGCAGGCTCAGCTGGTCCCTAATCTTCAAAGGACCCAACGCACAGTGACACCCTCCTACTGCTCCCTGCAACTGTCACCATCTATGCCTTGTCAGTCCCCTGCAATACACCTACTGTTCTCCCACCTACTGCCCAAACAGCCCTTTTCCTTGTCCCCATAGCTCAGCTTTCCCTCCTGCACCCAGTTTTGGGCCCTGTTCCACGATGAGTGACCAAGAGAGTTAGGGGCTGGAGTATTTGTTCTGTGAGAAGAGGTGGAGGGAGGTGATCTTGTTATGTCTGGTGGGAAGAAGCCTTCATGGGGATGTAAGAACAGCCTGTCAGTTAATAAGCAAGTTACTGAGCAGACAGAGCCAGGGTCCTCATGGTGGTGCATGGCTTGAAGATGAGATATTGAAAGAAAAGAGGCTGAAATGGGATACAAAGAAAAATTCATTTACCACGATGACAATCAAACCCTGGGATATGTAGCCCAGGGAGACTGTGCATGCTTGGAAGTTTCCAATGCTAGACTGACTAAAGCCCTGAGCAACCTGATAGGACCTCAGAACTGATCCTAATGCGAGCAGGCTGGACCAAAGTCCCTTCCAACTTGATCAAGCCTGCCTTCTCTTAGGAGAAAGAGGGTGGACTAGAATGATGACCAAGTCCAGAGCTTCCTCCGCAGCTGGGCTGTGGGAAGCTTGCAGTCAGAACCACCACCCTAGGATCATCTCATGGCAGCTAGAAAAACCTTGTCAAATGCTGTGAATGTCAAGTGAAAGAAGTAGGACAAAAGATTCAAATGAGTTGCAACAGTGACATGTACCTACCTGTGATGGGGGAGGAGGAGGAGGAAGCGGTGGAGCACACAAGTTAAATGGGCCAAGAGCCTGGACACAATAAGGTATTAGTTGCATCACCAGCAGAGTAAAACTGCGAGAGATGGAAATACATGCTTGCCCTCTATAAAGTGCATAGGCTCATCACAGGAGGGTGCTCAGCTGTGAGCAAAGGCTTCTTTTCAGTAAAAGAAACCAGGGACAAATTTAATTATTCCATTATTTTAGCTGCTGAGGGGGACTGAGAGAGAAACAGGGAATACAGGGTCCTCATTCTGCTGCAAGGGGCAGGTCTTGGCAGCAGATGAGGTGATGGGGTAGCTCCCACCTCAGCCTCTGCCCCTTCCTCCTCAGGGAGAGAAAAAGCTATGAAGATGCTCATGTTATCTAATAGAAGAGAGGTCTCAAATGTGTCATGACTGACTCACCTTTCAAAGCTGTCAAAAAAAAAAAAATCCAAAACCTAACACAACTTAAAAGGTGGAAGAAGGAAATCAAAGAAAAAATAATGGCTAAAGGTTTGGTATGTGTCTGAGAAGGCAGCCAGATACAGATGGGAGTTCAGACTGGACAGCCTGTGGCTAATGTCATGCTCTTACCCTGTTCTGGCACCCATCAGTCTGGCTGGGAGGGTGAGCACAGCACTGAAACCAAGACCAAAAGGAGCCAACACTAGCAAAGCTTCGCTGCCATTACAGTTAACTGGAGCGATACATCTGCTCAGCCAGAAGGACCAACTGTGACAGAAGCCATTCTCTGGGTCTAGCACTGCCTCTCTTGGCCTGTCCTGGGGAGGAAGTTTTGGAAAGTTTTCCCAGCTGGGAAACTGTTTCCCCATTCTCTACTTCCCTGGCACAGACAGAGGAGATGGTAGTTGCATCTGTAGAGGTTCAGAAATGTTTTTATTTGCTATTTGCACTAGAAGAGCAAAATACAGGATGGTTATCAAATAGTGAACTCTTGCAGTTTCACATTCTCCTGTGATCTTTGTTATCTCAGTCTCCAGATTAGAAAGGATTAGATACAGAAATATGTTGTGATATTGTTGGAGTCACTGAGGGCCATCTCAGATATATATATGTCCCATGTGCTCTAAACATGGGGATGGTCCAGGGCCATGCAACATAAAAGGATCATTGCAGGATAACTTAGGTAGGGGTAGGAGAGGACATATGGAGGTTACTCTGCTCCAGGCAGGAGGGTTGATAAGGAAGGTCCTCATACATTCCCAGCATGTCCTTCATTTAGATAAGTACGCATGCTCAGAGAAGGAATCTTGACCTGGGCAGGGGTCTACAACATGTGGGTGTGCTTTTTAGTATTGTAATGAAAGCAGTTTGGTTCAGGACACCTTAGGAGATAGTCTCATTGCCAAGCTGGTTAATCAAGTGGTGACTTTGTCAGGTTGTCAAACAACTCATCTTTAACACAATCAATCTCAGACTTCCTCGGTATTCTCCAGAACTCAGAGAACTCCATTCTCTAAACAAAGCCTATTCCTTATTGTTAATCAAGGTCATCTCGACCAGAATTTCAGTCTCATATGTGCAGTAACTATGGCTACCAATAGTGAGGTACACCATATCACCAAGAGAAACTCCACATCGGCCAACATGGAGTTTTGCCTGCATGGCTCAACCTCTGGCTAACTGCTGCCTGCATGCTGCCTGTAAAGTTACCAAATGATAAAGGATTTGGCAGAATTGGCTTCCCAAATGTGAATTATGAGAAGAGAAGTCAGCATTAGGTGTGCTGAGTGCTTTGCTGAGGTCTCTCTTTTTATACATTGTGCTCCAACTGAGTTCAAAGCACAGACTGTGGCATGATAGGCAAACACTCAAGCTCTTGCAGACAAGGTCCAGAGGTCTAGATGTTCAGCATTTAGGTGCTTGCAAAATATGTTGACCCCTGAGGCTCATGATAAAAATCTAAAGCTCCCTTTGAAATTTAAGTGTTTAACATGAAGGAGCTGATGTCCCATTGATCTGCTGCCAATGTTTTAACAAGGGGATGCCACAAGTATTTCCCTGTGTGAATTTTGCACAGTGAATGGGGAGAGACTAGAGGATTCATTTTCTCATGCTTCCACAGAGAAGGATTTTCCAGCCAGCATCAAGAATAGAGAGGGTAGCAGTGTGAAAAATAAAGAAGGGAATAAAGTCTACATGCATTAAAAACTGTAAATAAATACAAACACTTGTGCCAGAAAATCAAGGTCCATGTATGATTCAGTCACAGTTTATCCCAGAGGTGGAGAGCAGAAGCCCACAGCTCTTCTCCTCCAGGGAGTATGTTTTTTGTAATTATTGACACTTTATACAATCTGGTGCTCTTCTAAATATAATTTTATTAGCATGAGAAGCCACTTGGCAGCAGGAAACTAATGCTAGTGAGTTCACAGTTTTCAAGACAAAGCGTTCTTTTAGAAGGAAGAAGAAAGACCAATATGGAAAGAAGAGCCTTGCAGCTTCTGCCTAAAACCAGCCTCCACCTGCCATCTTCTTGTTGCAGGCTTAAATGGAGCAATATTCCCTAGCCCTCAGTTTGTTTGTCTCTGGTTTCCAAAGGAGATGAGGCATATGCAGTCACGCTGTTCACCAGCTCTCCTGTCACCCTCCCACAATAACCTCCAAGAGATGAAGGAACATGTCTAAGGAGGCTGGTAGAGAATAAAGGCACCCACTGGCACCCACTGCCTCGGATGGGGACAGTTGGGCAGGAGCCCAGGAGCAGTTGCCCTGCTTGGTTGCCCAGCAAGCGTGTGCCAATTTGTTAGGCAGGACAGGAGAGAAGAGTTACGGCTGCAGGAGACAGGAGGACACAGCCCACAGGAACCGTGGGAATCACTGCTCCCGCATACGGAACGCCTCGCTTCCCAGGAGGAGGGTGATGTAATAGTGAAGCCAAGCATTAGGCTCTAGCACGGCTGCATCAAAGCGCTTTTCTGGCTATTGTGGAAAAAGGAATCCAGCCAAAGAGTCATGCTGAGTTTTGTTTTATTGAGCAGAGGATGGTGGAGATGAGGGCGAGCTTCTCCCATATCCATGTACAGGCGTCTGCGGCCATTGTTGATGGGGACTCAGCTGCTGCTGCTCGGTGACTGTGAGGACTCAGCACTTCCCCAGGTGCTTCAACCTTATTTTACCTCCACTTCTTCTGCAAAAGGAGCAAGTCAAACTTAGACAAAGCAGTGTGTGACACACAGTGCAGCATGGGACAAGGAATGCATCCATTCAAACAGGACCGTTTGCCTGACTCACGCTAGTGTCCCTCACAGAGAACATCAAGCCATTTTGTCCTCTCCTTGCTCTTCTCTGATTTCCCCTTGGATAAGGCAGCCTTGAGCATGTCCTACCAAATGTAAGGACAGCTAAGGAAAAAAATGTTTTACAAGCAAATTCAATCCAGGGGTGCTGGCCCCTGTTGCATCTCTTTTAAAAGGTGATAGAGCTCAGGAGAAGGAAAAGGAGAGACTCAGGTTTTTCCTCTGAGATTTTTGTGTCTTGTTCCACAAAGCCCATTCAGACTTTTCAAGAATAATTTGGCACAGCTCTGCTCTCGCATTCCTCCAGATACTTCTCAGTATCCAGAAGTGTGGGCAGTGAGAGTTGCAGCCTGAGGCACATAGTGGGAAATGTGCATCAGTTTCGTGTGTACAGAATGTACAGGCAGGATGCAATTGCCTCCTGCGCCCCGTGATGTCCCTTAGTATGGCAACCAGCAGTGTGCAATGCCTAGAAAAAAATTAAAATTAACTTGCACTCAAACAGCTTGGTTCCAAGGAAGAAATATTCCACTTGACACGATTCAGTGGCTGGACCATACAAGATGAACAGCTTGGATGCAGGGCCTCCCCTCCATGAAGAATGACATTACATGCATAGAAATGAAGCCAACTCCCTGTTATTTTGGTCCCCTTTGCTTTCACTTACAGCACTGCCTTGCAGAAGGCACACCTATTGCCATACGTGATGCCATCCGTGCCGCAGTGAGGGTTGGACTCCCTTGTACAGTATACACTTCTGCTTATAAACTCTCTGCAAATCTGCAAAAGGAATAATAAAAAAAAAAAACAACAACCTTTCAAGACTCTCATACTCTTTCTTTCACTTTCCAAATTGGACACAAGGTCAGTAAAATAATGTTTTTTTCTGACAAGAGGACTAAAGGAGCAGCAATGACACTGCCTATTTCCTGACAGACAGGAGTCCTGTCAGAAATGAGCAGAAGTAGTGTTTCAGGGGAATTTTTGGCCCGTGTTTGAGAAAGAAAAGTGTGGTTTCCTGGGAGAAGTCTTGATCTCCCAAAGGCAGGAGTGGATTAGCCCAGGCATGTAGAAGAGTCAGCACTGATGCTCTTTCAGACATTTGGCATCAGGTTAACCTACTGCTGCACGGCTTCACACACCTTGCGAAACTGTGCACTCATCTTGGTGCTTGCTGAGCTTTCTGCCTTCCTGGTGGAGTAGAAAACCATAGTCTATGGGGAATTAAAAATGCTGTCCAGGAAATGTATAAGTATTTTATCTCCAGACAAGGCCTGGTGATGGACCTTGTTTAGGGGGATAAAACATGTTCAATAGTCAATTTGTTTCATGAGAAGATTGGACAGTAGAGCAAAGTAGACAAAAGTTGTGCTGCATACAAACACAACCCTGTGCAAGCACCCTAGACCTAATCATAGGAAGCATTTGCTAAACCAACCACCTATTTCCCTGCTCTATTTGCTAATGTGGCCGTGCACAGAATGCCCTGTACAACAGCGAACTGCCCAAAGTGTTGGGACTTCTTGGAAGGACCCACCTGTCCCCAGCAGACATTAAAAACAGTTTACCACACACCAAGATCCTGGTTACAAAACCTTTGCTCTAGAAAATGAAGCATTCCTCTAGAAAACGCAGATCCAGAAGCAGAAACAGCTGCACTAACCTCTTCAATGTCCTGGCCTGCTACATCTGGAATAAAAAAAAAACAAACAAAACCCAACAAAAAAGGAAGCTATTTTACATGTCAACATTATTTTGTTCTAGAAGCTGAACTAAAGTCACAATCCCTTTGTGCAAACCGCAGTGGAACATACACCAGGTTTTTCCTACTCTGTCATCCTGTGCAGCGGAGGAGGGGGCAGGAAATACATTATCTGAATTGCTTTTCAGTATTTTGCTTTTTTGAAAAATGTTACTAAAATACCATGTAATCAGTCATTCAGCTGTTAACTGCACCTCAGACACATAACCCAATCTCCTGGAAGGCAGCCACTCCCGGGGAAGCGAGCTGCCATATCGGATCTGGAGCCACACTCAACAGCGATTTTAAAGCTATATTGACTTTCAAGGCTTTTAGGCTCCTGCACCTCTGAACAACAAAAGTGGCTGATACTGGCAACAGGAATGTACTGTGGAGAGGAGAAGGACATCCCATGTGCAGCTTTACAACCATCCTCAACACAGGACAGCCCAGAGACTCTCCCAGAACAAGTTCATCTCCGATGAGATACAAAGAGACATCATGGGGTGATACAGAGCAGAACAGGCAGTGCCAAGTCAGTAAGAGTGCAAAAATACCTGCTGTAACCACAGGCTCTGGTCTTGAAGTTAATCAGTCCATTCTCTTTGTATTTCTTCACTGCAAAGACTGCAGTCAGGCATGTAGGTTGTCAGAGCTGCAGTACAGGACGACCCTGCGAGGTCTCTAAAGGGGACTCTGACACTCAGGAGTGGATTGAATGCAGATTAGCAGATTCTGGGTCACCACACAGTGGGACAAATACCCAGCATCTCACACAACAATGGGGTAGCAGAGGTTCAGAGGAGAGGCTGTACCTGCTGAGGTCACTGCCAGCTGTGAGGCTGCTCAGGTGGCTCTGGGAAGGGGATGGGAGGAATTTGTCCTGCACTCAGGCCCCCACACGATGGAAATCTCACCCAATCCTCTGTCAGCTAGACCATCATCCATCAACCCACCCTGCTTCTTCTACCAGTTGTACTGCCCTTTGGTGTTTTACCCCTGGCACTGGTGTATTTCTCATGTCCTTAAGTTAGGCTAGGCTGCCCTAATGGTAAATTTGCCATTACAGCTAGCTGCATATTATTTACAAAACAGCTTATTATATAGTTTTTATAAATATTACATGCAGCTACAGAAGGCTTTGTGATGATGTCTCTTGACATCTGTTTATTTTATAGGAGATCACAGAGTTTGCTGCTATTCTGCCTGGCCTTGGAAGGAAGTTTCAGCACTCTGATGGAACCCAGTCCCAATTAAGACTCAATTAGAGACAGATGAATATTTCATAATGAATAATGTGTACAAAGTAATTCACCTCTTTTCTACATGCACAGCTTGCAATTTTCTCAAGTGAATTCTTTATTCAAATTCTTCACAGAAAAACAAGTATAAATAATTCTTGTTCTGCACATTCTTCCATAACTGTTGCCACAAACCTTGCAGAGCTGGGTCAGCTGGACACAAGCAACTGATAACACTGATGTGACCTATATGTTCAAAAATCATCACTCAGCTTCCCCAGATCAGAGAGATGTAGAAATCTCCAGATAAATAAATGCTGGATCCTTTTAATTTGCCCTCTTTGTTCTGACTCCTTGAGGACATTTGAATTTAATTTTCAAGCTTTTCTCTGCAACATAAACGAAAGCTGAGACTTTCATCTAATTACATTTCCACATCTCCAAGGAAAATACCAATACCAGGATGCTTAGGATCAAAACAAGAGCTGATGACCCTGAGGTGAGCGCATTTCTTCTCTAACTGGTTCAACAAAACTCTCCAGTGAACATTTGCACCAAAAATTCATAATTACGCTCTGTGTTGGTACATTTGTTGCAAAAGCCACTTAGAATTTGCTTGATCTGTCTCCCAGTGACACCTCCACTGCGTTATGCACTGTGGAGGCCCATGAGGAGTGGAAATATGTCATATGAGTGAGCAAATCCCGTGGATATTTTCTACTTGCTCAGCTTTATCTTCAAGCCTGTGATCCAGTGACCAAGGCTCCCCAAATTTGCTGTTAGGAAAGGTTGTTGGTTTTTTTCTTTCTTTCTTTTTCCTAGTCTAGGGAAAAGATCACTTACCCGAGAAGAAAGAGAGCAGCAGCAGGCTGAGAAGCACTAAGGCACCTGTTGCCTTCATGCTGCAGGAAGCTCTTTAGTCCAAGCCAAGCAATCTGTGCGGGAGGTGTTGTCTCAGCACCGGAGCCCACAGTGCGCACCCAGACCTGTCTTTCTGTGTATTTATGTGCCCATTTGTAGCTGTCCTCATTCCTCACCTTAATTGTGAGAACTTCTTCACTTCATGTCTAAAGCCATTATTGGTCCTGGCCATGTTTATGATGGTTTAAGGAATGCTGCCCTGTCCACATCAAACCCTTTCCAAGGCTAATTATATGAATGATGGACAGGCTTGTAATACTTTTTTTTTTTTCTAAATAGTCACAAGATTCTCACAAGGGTGAATTTTCAAAGCCGTGATTCATCAGGGAAGCTGGTAATTTTCATTCTCTGGGTCCTTGTTGAATGCCAGCTCTGAGGCTTTGAGTGCAGCGTGATGACACTCACTAAACGTTACGAAATAAGTCACAGCATGAGAATATGTTGTCTGTGAAACCAATTATATGTTGTTCCCTGGCTATTTTTGAGGATGGTTCTAAATTTGTTGGGTTGGGGTGGAGAAGCACTCCAATGTGACATGCTCTCATAGCTGTGTGCACAGTCCCAGACAGAACTGCTGACTCTCCTCCTAAACTATTTAAACTCTAGCTGTCAATATTTCAGTTTTTTTACATTCACAAACATATGTTAGGGTTCTGCTCCCACAACAACTAGCAATGAAGGGAATTTGATGGGGAACTGGGAGACCTGACCTCCATTTCCAGCTGAGTTTGTACAAAGATTTGTGTTCAGATGCACTATTTCCAAAATACCTGTTCAGATAATAAGCTTAAAATTTTACTATGCTTTGCTAGGGAGACAAGGCTTAGGAAACAACGTGTATAGATATATCAGCTTATTAGCTCCCCTAGTAAATTTTGAATCTGCAATCAGTTCCAACCAAATTTGACAAACAAGCGGGGAAAAAAATATATATATATTTGTATACATTTTTCTAGCAACAAAGATGCTACTGACATCCTCAGCCAGCAAAGGAGAGAGTTTCTGCAGGAAAGCAGTGTTATGAATGCCCTACATCTGGGGAAGCACTGGTTTGCAGCCTGCTAGACATCTTAAAATCCACACAGCAGAGAAACCATGACTGACAGCTGAATTCTCAGATGTCTATTAAGGGTGAGCTCACGACGCAGCCTCTCATATAATTTAGTTATCAAGCCAGTCAGCCGCAGCGCCGTTCACAACCACGCTTAGTTCTGCCACTCGCAGCACTACTTGTTTGCCTTTTCTAGTTTCATACGTCACTGCTCACGACCACAGCCTTAATGCCTCAGTCCTTTATCTATCCAAACGTGTAGGCTGCTGCAGCAAAAACTGACTGGCTAAAGCCTTAGCAAACGTACCGCAGGGACCAATCCCTTCCGGGCTGAGGAGAGGAAGAGATTAAATTACCAACCAGGTGATTATTGTTATTACCCCTTTCCACTTCTCTGTAACATCTGAAACAGGCCATTTGCTGGCACAGGTGAGGGAATTTTTCTGTTCCTCTGACCTCTCTGAAAATCAGGCATAGAAGAAGGGGACCTGGACCTCACTTCACAGTCTAAGGGGTGTAGTTGGACAGTCTTGCTTCTGTCAATCTGAGTACTTACCCATGCTGGGCCAAGTCTTCAGTCTTATGTGATACAAACCTTTCCATCTTCTAAAGAGTTCTTGTTTAGAGGCTCAAGAGGCATCTAGGATACAACCATAAACCTAGTACTTGTAACTTGCCCTTCTTTTCCCCATAGGTGAGCAGCACTTCTTTTGGCTTCCTTAAAGCCTTTGAAGCTCCTAAGCCAGCATCTGGCTTCCTCACATAAAAACTACGGCTGCAGAGGAGGATCACTGGAGCACCTTGCTGTTGAAGACTATTTCCTGCTATGGCCAAAACTCCACTAGTCTGTGGCCACTCAATAAACCTCTTGGCCAACAAAAATTTATAGCAGAACTCTGCCCTGGGCTGCTACTTAGAGCTCCTTAATTATTTTTCACATACACGCAAGCAGTAAGGACTCATGAGTCTCCACTATGTCTTCTCAAAAGCAGGCACATTTCAGGTACTAAAAGAAAAAAACAATGAGATAAGACGTTCCATCCTTCTTTCTAGGACAGAGCAGTAGTCTGTGCCTCTTATCTCTTGGTGGAAGCACCTACAAGATTCCTGGTTAAGAAATAATCTACTTAAGGAAACAAGACCAAAAGAAAAGGCTTGGAAGTCACAAATTTTATCCTAAGTATCAATAGCCTTGTCAGCAGATACTCTTTCTAAATAACCAGAGAATGTCAAGTGGAGAAAGGAAGAGGAAGGGATTGTGTGAGCACTTGGGAATTTTTCCTATGATGTTTGCATTTTAACTCTTGACTCACCCAAAAATCATCATGAACATTCATACGTATCATTGCTCCTCCAGTGCACTCTTTAGACTCCCATAAAGATGTTATCTCCATACCTTTTTTCCCCAAGAGACTAACCATCTTGGACTTAGCAGCACATCTTCTGGCCCTTCTTTCCTGGGGTTAGAAAATCCAAGACCTTTTCCTGAAGGGTCCGTTGTCCTACCCCTGCCTGAAATACCCCAAGTACAACTCTTCAGATCTCTTCTCCAAGAAGCTAAAAGCCTGAACCCAGTCTTATTTCTCCTGGGGTTCTCATTAGGCTCATTACAGCCTTGCCTAGCTTGCTGTAATCTTCTGCTGATCAACACAAGCTCAATGGACACACCCTTCAAGGAAGCAGCAGTTCCTAATTTTCTTCCCTACGAGATGGCCTCCTCCCTTTGCCATAAGCCTCCCTTTTATAAAGCACTGACAGACTTGCTCCCTTGCTCAGGTGTGACCATGTAGGGCTATCCCACTGTGTCAGGGTGCCTAAAAGGACCAGTTCCTCCGAGACAGTGTTGATAACAAAGATAAATTCATTTACACTCTATAAGATGCTGAAATTAGTAAAGTGGCAGGGTTTTATAGCAGCTTGGTTTCTCTTCTAATGGTTTGGTATGGAGTGACATACTGTCATGAGGGCGTGGTCTGGTGTGTGATGGGTGTTACGCTTTGCTCTTTATTGTGGTTTATTTCACAACTTCTCCTGCCTGACAGATAAGTACCTAAAAGACTGAAGACCATTACCCCTGCCCTGAAAAAAAACCAACCAAAACAAAACCAGCCCATGGCAAAGAGAGTGGCTGTGTTTATTGATCGATCAGAGCGAAGACCAGTGTGGATGGGTCAAGGGAGCAGGGAAGAGAGTGTTTGATTGCAGGATTTTTAAGGGAAACATTAGGGCAAAGGGTATGGCTCCAGCGCTCAGCAGTGGCCACGGTGTTTGAGCAGCAGGGTTCCCCGGCTCCTCCTGAAGAGAAAGAAGGAGACCACAATTACAGACATGGATCTCAGTTTTATAGTCTAACTTTACCCAAATAAGCCAACATTCTCCTGCTTTCCAAGTTATAAAGTATTTCAGTTAGTGTTTCAGCTCTTTCTTGATTCCCCAGGTTACATGCTTTCTCACTTTAAAGATATATGGGACAAACCCCATAATTTTGGACACCTCCTACGGTCACAGTTTAAATCACTCTGGCAAGGAGGGAGTCAGCAACACTATGAGCCTGCAAATGGGGATCTGGATTTAATTGCAAGGAAGGGAGTAGGCTCACTTGGACTTAAGTTCTGCAGTGCCTGGGGGATGACAAAGGAGTGAACACCAGGAGAGGAACGTGGAGCAGGGATGGATTTGCTAAGGGGCTAATGGGACTTTTGGGGCTTCCACACCAGCTGCTGCTGCTTCATGTGTGCTCCAGCTCCTCTGGTTTCACAGGTATGTGGTGAGACCCATACTTACGTAAACGCATTGCAGAACTGGCACTTGTTTCCATAAGTTTTGCCATCGGATGCGCAGAGGGGGTCATAGTCAGCGGGGCAGAGGACATTGCTGCCATTGTGTTCACTGCAGTCAATATCATTATCCTAAGAATGGATTAACAACACATTTTAAAGGTTTTGTTCCCTGTATTTTCCTACATGAGTGCTTTATGTTTATTTAAAGTTTATGACATGACCAAGCATAAAAGCACTTTTCATGCAAAGGGCTCTGTTGTTCTAGAAGCTCTGCAAACTCAGAGAATGTGCTTGGCTGGAGCCACCTGAACTGGAGAGAAGGCAAGGGCAAAAATATAATATAATAAACACTATTACAAATAGTGAAATGGCCATGCTGATATTTCCAGGTTGGCCCTGCCTCAGGCTTCTCTGGCTCAGCAGAAGCAAGCATACAGAAAGAGGATGGTCACAAATGACACTGCAGAAAATATTCCCACCCAAGGAGTCACCACTACTCACAGTGCTAGTAGTGCGTGACCCTCCTGCTCACCCACAAAAGGGTTGAGGCAGTAACTCTTGCTCAGTCTCTTTCCTAGTAAATGAGCTCTCAGCATCTGCTGACTGCTGAGTTCCCATGCCAGAAAGAGGACTGCATATCTGAATCAGGGGCTTGGGTCATTACTATTTGACATACATTAACTATTTTCGTCAAATCCTTTTTGCAGGCCAAACGCATCAGGATGGTGTAGATGTTTCTTTTCTTTCATAATTATTCAGTGAATTTGTGTTGTATATATAACAGCAGTTAAGAGTGCAGATTTCTGTACTTTACCTTAGAGCATTCTCCACGATGACGCACGTTTAAGTCCAGTCCATTTCTTTGGGAAGAAAGGGAGTTGAGGATGAATGAGCACAGTGTAGTCACTTCACAAGTCAAACTGTCTCATTATGCTCTAAATACTAACACAAGCACCTCCTGATCCAGAAACCCCTCCCATAACCCAGCCCCTTCACTTACGCCACAGCGCTGCAGAAGGCACATTTGTTTGCATAGGTAACACCGTTGGTACCACAGATGGGGTTGTAGTCCATGGTGCAGGCGACCATGTGACCGTTGGTTGATCTCAGGTAGCCAGTACAGTCAACCAGCTGAAAGAGTCACAGGACAACATTTTTTATCTCTGCTCATGGAGCACAGTGCAAGAGACATCTCCATCTCTTCAGAGAGCCTCAAGGCAAGAGGAGCTTCCAGCCCCAGCATGGTGGAGTTGAAGGAGCACACAACGCTGAAATTCAGCCCATGGTTACAGCATGATCCTGGAGTATCTTTTTTTTCCTGTCCTGAAGCGTGCTTCATCCCTACCATCTTGGGGATTTTCACCATGAAAAATGCAGCAACAAATTCTGCTGTGAGATGTCAATACCACTAGAAAATGGAATTTATGCTCACCTCAAGATTTCTGCAGTTACTCAGAGTGTACTCAAATGGAAGCTGCTGCAGTATGTTAAATTGCACAGAGTGTTTCTTTGCTTTCTCTCTCTAAACTAAAAATAGAGATACTTCTCCACTTATATATTAATAAACAAACTTTATGATAAACAGCCTGAAAGAATCTTTTTTTTCAGTTACAAAATTACAATTTAGTCAAAATCCAAAATTCCTCTGGGTATTTCTTAGCTTCAACAATCCTTTAAGTATAAGTCTAAAGACAAGTGTTTTGATAATGCTAAAGCATTATTGAAATCCAAAGTTTTCATTCTTAAGTCTGGTGTTATACACAAAACATTTTAAAACTCACTGATTTTAACTGTTCAAACAAAATTTAAAACACATTCTTGCAAATCTGAAATTCTTTGGTTTTGTTTAATTTCTGACAGTTTGAAACTGTTTTTCATACAGAATTAACCCTAGGCAAGATTTCTGTCTAGCTTTCTGCCATCATCTCACCCATCACTGCTCAGTGTAGTAGGGGAAGGAACTGATCTCAGACCATACCTTAACACATTGTCCATCATGCTTCTTGTCGATGGCACTGTTACGGCTAGAGGGAGAGAGAGAGAGAAGGAAAGGGAAGGATTAATCTGTTCATGCCATGAATTCATCTCACTCATTAAGTCACTCCGCTCTTAAAGCCCCAGTAATTAACCAGATTCAGGAACTTGAACACGGAATATCACGGGCATTAGGGAAGACAGAATCTTACGAAAAATCTGGTCCAACCCACAATTAGTCACAACACCAAAGGCTTTTGTTTGCTGCTTGAACTGGCATTGTGGGTAATCAGGAGACCTTATACTCACAGGATTTCTCTGCAGAGGGTGCACTCGTTGGGGTAAGTCACATCGTTGGTCCCGCAGACAGGTTCATAGTTGCGGGGACAGGCAACTTGCATGTTTCCCATGTTTCCGCTCACCCGGTAAGCAGCACAGGAGGCCTGTTAAAGAGGACTTGTCATTTCTCCAAGTGGAGAGAAGGGACTGCTTGTGTTAATCCTGGTTTTGCTGCACTAGGAGACTACTGATGGTCATTTTTTTTGTCTCTATCATTCCTCCATGGTGAAGAAGAGAGGGAAGAAAATATACTGTGCTTCTTAGAGCATACAAAGACACCTTTTAGCTATTAAGGGTTTCAGTACCTCCAGCAAGAATTACAGACAGAAACGATCAGTCCTTGGGGAAATCAAGACAGGGAAGACATTTAGGCAGTTATTCAATAGTTGTATAGATTTTCTGCTGGCACTCTGTGCTGTGCTGCCTCTCACTCTACCTTATTAATTGCTGTCTTTTGTATCATCAACATCATAAGTTGTATTTTCTTATTTGGGGGAAAGAAGTGGTATAATACTTCGGGGCATTTTCTTTTCCCCTTCTTGCTCCATCTCATGTTTTTTTCCCTTACAGCCTTCCTTGGGATACAGTGTGTGTATAAATTATTCATCTAAGCTTAGAAATCAAGACTAAACACAAAGAAGATCTACTACTTACCCGTCGCTTAGCAGTAACAGCATCTACAATATAAACAGAGATTATGAATTTTAAAAAAGGTGCAATGTCCTTGACTAAAATTTCTTTGGAATCATCAATTTCTGACTAGAGTAACCAAACATACTTTATCATTACTGAGGAGTGATTGTTTTCCCAAATGGTTTATCTACTCCAAGTAAACAAGGAGTTATGTACTAAATTTTAAAAATCAGTTAGTGGTAAAACCAGAAATTTTGACTCAGTGAAGATGAAACAGTACATAAACTTTTCTCCTTTTGCAGCATTATTATCCCCACTAAGGCTTATAAGCTTCAATCAGACAAATGCACCTTACTGATCTGTGGTACTCATCCGCACAAGGATAAAGTTCATTAATAGAGAGTCCACATACTACTAAATCATCACATCTCCAAAAGGCTGACCTCTCCTTTAGGCTGTATATATAACAGCAAAGTTTCAGGAGGACTAGAGATAGTAATAGCATAGACTGTAACAAAGACAACTTACCAGAAAGGCAGCTGAGAAGCACAAAGCCCAGAAGGGCAATGCTCCCTGTAGTCTTCATGGTAGAGATGGTTGGATAGCCTGTTACTTGCAAATGTGTTGCTGTTGAGTTCAGTAGATGGTTCTCAGCCTTCTCTTTCCACACTATATATATACATCTCCCTGAGCTTGTGAAGTCATCACAGAAAGTAATTATTTGCTTTGTAAACTAAGAAAATTGTATTGATTGAGTTGAGCTTTAAAGAACACTTGTTTGTTAGAGAGATGGCCAGAAGAATTAAACAAAAATGTAAGCTACGCCCAGCTTGTTAACAATGAGTGATTTGTACTTTCCAAACAAGAACACTGTCTCAATAGTAGAGGTTGTGAAATTATGTATGGAAGTTGGTAAAGCAGAAGAAGTCCATTTATTGAAAGTGTTGGAACTTAAGCATGTTGCATGCATGGTACACCAGAGCTGGGGGAGAGTAGCATGGGATACTCTAAGCTTTAACAGACACAAAATCTGGGGTTTGGAAGGTATCAGTGCACTTTAGAGATGCTGAGGGCTTAGTTAATCTCTCCACACTCCTGTAGTTTCATGGTACACTGGATTTCTCACCAACAGGAAGGAAAGAGTCATCACGACAGGGAAGCATTACCTAAAACTTCAGAAGTTTATAAGACATCTTTATGTAGAAGCAAGAGTAATTAATCTGTTGGTGATGGGCATGAGTCTGATTAAGAAATAATGGGAATAAGTAGCCTCAAATAATGTTTCCTCTTAATGGCAAGAGAGAGGTATTCTGTGCAGGTGAAATAGGTTTCTTAATACCAAAGACATCCAAGAAAAATCTGCAGGAGCGAGTCCTTGGGGTCCCCCACTCCCCCTCTATTATATGCCATAAAATTTAGAATGGCAGCAGAAAGTCATGTTTTAGGGAAGGTAAGTGAAGAACAACATGCTAGCTGCTGTTAAGTTGTTCAACTCTATCATAAGTACATGGAAGAAAAAATTAGGAATATTGCATAAAATAATACATTTTTGATTTAAGGTAGTCACAGAAGAAAGTGAGAGATGGAATATGCTTTTGCTTTAGAAGCAGCTTGATTCATGCATTCAGACAGCTTGAGTTTTAAATAGAAAATCAGAATTTTTTTCTTATTATCCTGGGAGATGTTCAGGTCTTGATACGGGCAGATAAATCATTAAAATGTAGCTGAAAGTGTGAGGGAACTGTAGTAACAGAATAGAGCTTATAGGATTTGGCCTGTTCATATCAATGAAATCATTTTCTTGAAAAATAAATGAGTAATGCTATTTGGATCTCATTCATAAATACCAGAAGTTGAAGGGTTCCTTTGAAAGCTGTTTCTGTTGTACTCTTAGCATCCTGAGTGACGTGACTTTCAAATTCCTTCAACTGATTGTGAGCATATTTGGAAGGGAAGCAGTAATCACAGAAATATTAATACTGATTATTCTCCAGGGGCAAGAATGCCAAAGCCTGAAAATTAGGCTTCAGAACTTGCACCAGCTGCCAGTGGAGATGGCACTTGCTGGCTCTGCAGTGGTTGGTGAAGCTACAAGAACATAGTCTGTCTCCTCCTCAGCCTTGCAATCTGAGCTTTTTCCGTGCCCATATCCACCTCCAGATCTGAGATCGCCAGTTACCAGAAACTGTGCTGCTTCTCCGTTTGCCTCTCCTAGCAGGCTGAAATCATGCTGGTCACTCAGGAGCTGTTGTGAGATCGCCTAGCAGGAGATCTGCTAGGGAGCAGCATCAATCATCAATGTCCTCTTTGACCAACACCTGCCCTTTGATGAGCTAGATCTGCTGTAGAGATCCTCCTCTGATCTGCATGTTGCTTCTGAGGGCCTGGGGAACCAGCCAGGATTGCTCCAAAAGCCACTCTTTTCCTCCAGTAATCTCTGCCACTTCACAGAGCATCAGGGAGAAAAAGAGAAGCATGAGTCTTGCTATGAGGTCTTCTGTGAGAAAGGATGGGAGATAATTGGTAGCAATTGGGGCAGGGCAAGGAGAGCTGCTGGGGTAGGTGTGACGTGGGATTGCACAAGGAGCTCCATTAATAAGAAACAGAGGGAATGGGACAGAAGTAATTGCAGGACAGCAGATGGGTTGAAAATAGGCATTAAGAGTAATCAAAGCCAACTGTCTCCATGCATTTGGAAGATTGAGCTTCAGGAAATGTCATACACATGTTGCCATTGGGAAGGGCACAGTGAACTCACTTGCCAAAACCCCTCTGAGGTTTAAAGAGTATCATGATGGTAGTCTCAGTAAAGTGACTTTGGGCATAGGATATGAGAACCATAGAAAAAATTAAATAAAACTCTCCCTGCTATTTCAAGTTCCTAGCAGACAAACCTGCAAGAAGGTTATGGCCACATGAACAGGATAAACATTGATAGTCAGATGATTGATACTCCCGTATTAAGGCAAATATCCAATAACTCTGGGAATTCTACCCAGTTTCTAATCCAGCATTATTTCTTCCTCTAGCAGGGATATTTTACTGGGAATCTTTTTCTCTGGTCTTGAGATTGCTTCTCTCAAGCAAGTTCACAATCTACCACTACCTAAACAATTCTTTGTTTATGTAACCCTGCTTTAGTTTAAAACTTGTTACAGGTTTCATCTGGCTACAAAGAGAAAGGATACTTGATAACTTTTTTTTGAAAATAAAAAAGGTGAATGTGTGCAGGCAGGACCTCATCCCATGTTGTTATTCCAGCAGCCTTATCATTGTCCTTGCTCCTGTATCTGGTTGTCACACATCTCACTGTAATCAAGAGTAAAGTGGTACTGTGCTCCAGTCCATGCTGCTGTAGAGACAAATGCAAAATGCATTTCTTTGCTATTGACTACTGATGTGACACACTGCAAGAGCTCCCAAAACAGGTTGCTGTTCCCAGACCTCTGCACACGGGGGCAGAGCTGGATCTTCTACCAGAACATTTATTCAATTTACAGCAAGCAAAGCCCCTGCTCTAAGCTGCACTCATCTAATATTTCTCCTTGTAGTTCAGCTATCTGATTGCTGCCTGCATATCTCCAGTCTTTTAAGCAGAGATGATATCACAGGCTAGGGTGTCTGGAATAATTTGACTGTCTGGGAGCTGCATGCTAGCAGCAAACTGCTGAGGATCTGCTGCCAATGCTTCAGTGAATCTCAGCTCTGCCTTGCTGCAATAGCTCTGAGACAGCCAGCCCCCCAAAATGACATCTCCAAGTAATTTTCTTTTAAAACATCATTTTATTTTTCTCCGCATCAAGAAAGAACATAGTAAGAAACCATTTATCCTGAATGAAACCTCAGAGAGAAACTGCATTAACAGAAAGGTCTAGACTGGCCTGAGGTATATTTTGGCCAGCAACAAGTAGAACAATACATTAAAACAGAAGCATTGACATAAAATAGAGCAGAACAAAATAACTACATGGAATATGTTAATCAGGTTGTGGGGTAATTGAATAGCATTTCCTAAATTCACAAACATCAGATAATGACATGAAGTGCCAATGTACTGCTTAAAGAATGTACCTTAAAATACCTCAGCAGGCAGACAATGTTTCCTGCCCTGAATTTCCTGGAGGGAGAGTTAGATTAGCAATGGTGAGAGGATTTTGTCTTGTTGTGGCAAGATTTTATTGAGTAGCAACAAAAAAAAAACCATTTCCAACGAGGTGTCCATAAAAGAGGACTGTCTTCCTCTCCATCCTAAGGAGCTGCCCCTCTAGGGCAGGGGGTCTGTGTGCTGCTGACTCCTGCTCTGCTCTCAATCACTCCTAAGTAACACTGCAAAATCCTGTATCAGGGTGGAGGATTTGTCCCTATTCATTTCTACTCACAGTTTCCCCTCAATTGCCTGGTGGATTATCCTTTTTAGTGGACACAGCCCCTCAAAGATGCCCTCTGAGGAGGGCACTGGCATCTTGAGGGCAGCTGGAAACTCTGCTTTTCTCCAAGGCATCATGGCTCCTGAGAGCCATCCTTATCCTCTCTGCTGCTCCCAAGAAAAGAAAATACATGCTGGAACTGGTGTTCCCTTAACCCCAACTTCTCACTCGCTGAGCAGGGGACAAGAAGACTCATGAAACCCCTGAAACACTCACCCCCAGCACTATCTCCCAGAGCCTCAGTTTGTCTTGGTCCTAAGAAATTGCATCTGACACTGAAATGCCTTCCCACACACAACCCTCCCTCTCACAGGAGGGACATTCCAGCCGTGGGAAGGGACTTGGCACTAAACGGTTGCAGAGAGTCATGTCTCTTGGAAATAAATTGTCTCCCTTCAGAGAGCTGCTCTCTCCAGTCTCTGCAAAGTGACACATTGTCACTTAAGATCATTAACTATTTGACTGTGACACTGCTGCCTGTGCAGCACGCCACACTGCCAGTGCCTCTCTGTTAATGAATAATAAATTAACACTATGACTCTGAGCCCTTCCTTTCATCAACAGAGACTTCCAGAGGCTGAAGAATCTCCAAGGATCCTCTACAAGCAACAGTCGACGTAATTACCTACAGGCAGCAGCTAAGTGCTGGGTGAGGTGCAGAAATGGGCTGCAGTAGTGACTGCTGGCTGTCCTCCAGACACTAGGTCTGTTAGGACTGACTGCCCATTGGTTTTCTGCAATACCCAACTCAGTTGCAAACGAGAACATGGGCAGCCAGGTATCTGCCTGCCCAGAGAAATCCTCCTACTCCCTTGCTTTGCGAAGCAGAGTGGATTGCAAAAGGGCTTCTCTCAGCTAAAGGGCTGTTGCCAGCCCTGCTTGCAAGGGGAAGAGATGCAGCTGGGGAAATCACCCTTCTTCACCACCTCTTTTATGGGCATAAGAAATGTGGGCTAACCCTGGAAACTGAAACAGGGATGAGCAGCTCCCAGTGCCAGCAAGACTCTCTATGCCTTCGTGGCTTTTGCAGAGCAAAGTGTAACGGTCTTGAGAGTGCCTCTATTTATGTGTATGTTCAGGTTTGTCTGGAGCCTCTTCATGCAGCCAAAGTCTACCACACAGCAATGCAGGGATGAGGCAGCAGGTATTTGACAGCAGCATTAGGGAGGCAGACAACTCCTCTCACCCAAGCAGAGGGTCTCTCCAAGATGCCCTTAGTGGAATAAAATGCTTGGAGCGTTGCACCAGGATGCATCTCCAGCCCTGATTTTCTTTTGGAAAGCTGAATTGCCTTTGTGGTTGGTGTTAATTTCTTTGTAGATCAGAGCAATATATTCCCTCTCCCTGTAATTTGCCTGTTATTGCCTGCACCCTAGGATTGTTGCAGTGATGTAATCATGCAATGTCTTAGGTAAAACCAGAATTAGACATATTATTAAAGCAAGACATAAATGCTGGTGGCTTTATTATTATTATTAAGCAGAGGTTTCTAGATTCATCAGGAACTTTCAAGATTCAGGACAAGGCTTTGGGGGAGCATCTGCCATGGAGAACATTGTCAGGGAGGATTTCTCTTTCTGAGCTGAAGCCTGTTGAGAAGTTAACACTTTCCAAGATGGTTCAAGCAAACAGTCCAATAGCTTTTCTTGTGGAGAAATAAATTTATACCTCAAGACAGAACATCTGGGCTTCCAATACTTGTCTTTCTCTGGTGAAGGATACGTCATGGAGGAAATTAACCTAACCAGAATACTTTTGAACATTACTCCAGCTATTTTGGTTTAGTACTGACATTCAAAGACAAGATAAAGACATAATTTAAACGAAGAAAGCTCTTCAGCAATTACTTAACAGGGAAATTAAGAAATCTACTAAATGTTACCTATTTATACCTGAAAGAAAGGAATTTCTGGCAAATTGCCCCAATAAAAAACCTGAACCTTGCTAGTAAGAGAACAGGCAAACAAAAAATAAAAGAACTTGATTTCTCCAACTAATCTCCAAGACAGATTAGTTATTTTAAGCAAAACTGGTTTGCCAATTAGGTAGTGAAGAGATTTATTTTCATATGTACAGGGCTGCATTGCAGAATAAGCATTTACTGAAATATGTTATGCCATCAGACCCACAGTGTGGGATGTATTCCATAGTACAGCCAGCTCTGGGACTGCAGTATTCTGTAGATAGATGCAATGCATGTTCACAAAAAAGGTCTCCACAGCAGATATATAAGGTACATGGCATAAGGTGACCCCACACCCCCCTGAACTATCCCCTAGTCCTGGCCAGCAGCAGGCACTGAGAAAAAGCCCAGGGGCAGGGCAGGAGGTAGAACCTGTGTAACCACTGTAAATGCTGCCACAGTAGCTCTGACCATAACTTGGACATGAACTGAATATTGCATTACTTGTTGAAACCATCATCAGATGAAAATGGCAATTTCACCCAATAATATCTGTGGCAAATATTGTTCAGATGGCTGAGTGACTCGGGATTTTCAAAGGCTTGATCATAATGTGATTAGTAAGGATTTATACAGAATCTGCTTTAGGGAAAGAAATTGTGGAAAAACAGAAAGATCTGTCCCTTATCTGCACTGCATCAGTATCCGGAAAGGAAAAAAAATAAATAAGGAAATATGATACAAATGCAATTCTTGGGTTCTGTCAGAGTTAAAATAACCCTGTGAATGCATGCCCTGAATATGCAACTTTCAATTCAGTGTTTGTTAGCAAATGTCTTCTTAAACAAAAGACATTTCAGGCAAAATGTTGTGCCATATTGTACGTTTACAACACTGATTCTGTAACATAATTTTTTTAATGAGGGTTACAGCCAAGATAGAAATAGGTGTACAAAACAAAAGCAGAATAATGCATTTTCCATGGTTCAAAGGATGGAGGTTAACACGTGCTCAAAGCTAAGCAAGTAATCGAGGTAAATAGAGTCATAAAGCTGGATCATAAGGTACACTGAGGCAGCATCTTGTATGCATTGCCACAATAGCTCCTAAATGAGAGGAATATTTAGTAAGATGTAACTTTTATAAAGCTTCTACAACCATTCAGGCTCTCAAACAGCATCTCAGTTCAGGATGACTACAGGAAACATTCGCTTTCATTCAGTAAAGTAATTTGTTTCTGCAACATTTCAGAGGTTAAATACTGGATGTCTGAGTCTCTGGGTTGTACCACATACATGACACTTCTTTCATTATGCATAAACTAGTGCTGAGAGTAGAGCTGTTCCCACAGTTGTTCTTACCCACTCAGTTCTGTTGCTAAAATATTACCCCATAAGTGATAGTCTTTGATGTCAAGTCTTTTCAACACTATCTTTCTAGGAGTAAATAAGTCCTTGTGGAATGAAGCTCTTTCCAGTTTGAAGATGGGTTTTGTGGTTTTAAAGACAGTCAGTATTTAGTCAAAGGCAGAGCAGGAGGCAGCAAATCTTCTCACCTGGGAAGAAGCAAAGGGCTAAAGCAAACAGTAGCAACACGCCTGTTGTCTTCATGATGGCTGAAGCATCTGCATGAAGCAGAGCCTGTTTTTGCTCAGTAAACAGAGCTTTAATTCTGCCCTCAGGTGGTAACCATGCCCATATGTACTGCTGAAGGTTAGTGTGTGCGTTTGTGTGTACTCTGAAGAAACATTCCCAGTCTTTTATCAGGGTGGCAATCAACAGAGGTAAGCTGTGCTGTAAGCTAGGATGAATGCTTCTTCATCAACAGGAGTCACAAGAAGTTTAAGTATGTCAGATACACCCTCTGTGTCATTATTTCAAGGGAAATATGTCAGGCTCCATCTGCAGGACCTTTGAAAACTCCTGGGAGCAGAAGAGCCACTGTGCATAGATAAGCAGCAGCTGCTGTCAGATTTCCTCTGTGTGCACCTATCGGTGTCTATTTATGTGCAGGGGGTTTTCATAAACAAAACTTTGAATGGAATGCTTCCAGAGTGGAAAGTTTCTACTTTTATTCTCATGCATCATCCCCCTAAAGCATCATTAAGTTATAGTGAAACCAGGAAAGCAGTGACCTGGGTAGTCATGCAAAGAGAGTGTTCCAGACACTGAAGGGAGTTGTTGGACCCCAAAAGAAATAGAGCAACTTTTATGGGCATATGCAAAGAATTTACAGTTTTTATTTCCCCTAAAAGCCATTAGCATTGTGGGTTAGATTTGCAGTCATGGACTGATAGTCTCATGATGGCAGAATGATGTGAGACCCTAGCCTGGATCTTAGAAAAGCTGAGCTCAATCTGGAAAGCACAGCTTCATCCATCCATCCACTCATCCATCCATTCATCCATCCAAAACTCAACATAAATCTTTTGGTTTATCACCAAAGCATTGCTTTTTTCAATGACCTCATTCCATCAAGAAAAACAAGCATCACCCCTCCCATTGACTCCCAGAAGAAATGCATATGGGAGATATTACTTTTTGAGAAAGGATATGCCAATTTATATTTCTCTTGTGTGAATCAAAAAACCACACCAATTCAGTACTCCCCACAGATGACAAAAGCAAAATAAATTTCATGGACAGTACACCAGTGACAGGTCACACTCTCAAAAAACAGAAGGATACTTTGTCCTTGGATTGTGAAACACTGCTGAAATACTCTGTGGGCTTGCAAAGAGTATTATGTTATTAAAGATTAAGAGAGAAGACAAGTAGGCAGGAGTAGAAACCATCCCTAGGAGGACACTTACCTTGAAACACTTCAAAGTTGTTCAGGGACAATTTCAAGGTGAGAAAAACCTAGAAGTAAGTTATTTGGAGGATCTAGAGAAACAGGCAGGGCCCACTCACATCTGAAAAGTATGGGCTTTGATAACAGACTGCCTTTGCAGAGTGCTACAGTTGGTGTGAGGGCTGTGCTCAGGAGGGATCAGCTTTCTGTGCAACACCAGCACAGCCTGGGCAAGCTTTGCTGATGATGTCTGCACAGGGAAAGTGCACCAGAAATACCTTAGTAGAGATCAGCTAGTGTCATTGCTTGAGACTGGTATTTCAGCCCTTTACAATGTCAGACATCTAAAAGGGTCTGAACACTAATGCAGGCTGACTCTCAGTTGTGTGCAAAGACACATAGCTCTGAGGTTTATGAATCTGTATTTAGTTTTCTGCCTTTTATGACAGGGAGAGGAACAAGATGTGGTGCTTGTTATACCCCAGAGCTATGAACACATAACCTATTCAGCCTGGCATCATCATTCAGAAAATCAGAAGAAAATGTTTCATGAGACAACACATGAAACAAGACAAAGAAATGTTGCTGATACAGTTTATTGAGAAAGAAAATCAGGAGTGAGCTGAGTTCCCCAGAGGGCAAGATGAACTGAGGTGAGGTCTTTAGCTAGATTTTGCCAGTGGGGATCCTGTGGTGAATTCTCTCGGCACTGATACTCAGCATTTTCCAAAATGGCTTAAAGTGATAGTCCCATTGCTGTCCCTGAAAGCAAGGAGAGGAAAAATGAATTAGACACAGAGTTTTGCCTACTGTAATCTGTCCATTTGCTTGGCTCCTAGAAAAGGCTTCAGATAGGATCCTGCCTCAGAGTCAATGAACTTGCAGACTTAGAGTCCCATTAGCCTTGATTATTAAGAGATGAACGAAATGATTTAGCCCCTTCTTAAGACTGAAAATATTTTTGGGGAAACTATAATGAAACTTCAAATGTAATTTTCTTTGCAACATGCAAGAAGAATTCCATTACGGTTAATGGTCTTCAAACCATTCACAGTAATGAATCAGGCAGAGCTCGTTCTATGCTCTAATGAAACAAAATGAATGGTTGGCATGGTGGCTGGTATTCTCTTCTGCCCCAAATCCCTAATTCAACACTGGTCAGCAAACAAGAAAAAGTGGCAACAGCAAGTTCGTGCCCATAGGAGGCAACTGATAACACGAATGTGATCCGTGTTTGTACATACACAACTGCATTGCAGAAGTCACACTTATTGCTGTATGTTTTGTTGTCAGAGCCACAGAGAGGCCTGTACCCAAGTGTGCAGGCAGGTTTGGGATAGTCACTGCAGTCAACCTGCAAAAAACAAAAAAAAAAGGAATGGAGTCAATAGCAGAAGGGCTTGAACCCCCTACCTATAGCTGCAGTACTACTAATGATAACAACCTAACTAAAAGTAATTAGCTACTTTGCATAATCTGATACAAACCAAGGTGTCAGGTTTTCATATGCCAGAATAATTTACTAGTATAAAAATAGCTCATAATTTCCTGTTTGAAGAGATGAGTATCATGACCTGACCACAGCATTTCTAAGCAGCAGTAGTTCTCTCAGTGAACGTGTCATGCCTATGATCGCATTGCACCGTGTTCCCAACCTGGCCAGGAAATTAAATGGAAAAACACTGGTGTCTGGAGAAGTGCAGCTGCTGATGCCTGTATAAGAGTTCAGAATCTCTCCCACAGGCTTCAAATAGGAAGATCAGTACTTAGCTATATACTGCAAGAGCAGAGTTTGGGTCTTTGTGCAATGGGTGCTACACTTGCTGAGAGGTATCTTAGTGCAAAAAATGAGTATGAGTCCAGGAATCAGCTGAAGAATTTCCTGAAGAAGGAATTTATAGAGGCTTATAGACTGCACAGAAATGGCACCTAGGTGAAGTCCATCACCTGAAAATAACTGGAGGCTGGAAGAGAAGTGAGTATTCTTGCTCTCTCCTACACAACCCTTACAACCCCTGCTAAGAGCAGGCTCTACATAAAGCAGTCCCGGGCTTGATGGATCATTGGTCTGACCCCAAAAGTCATTCTCTGTTCTTATTCTCGGTTCTACCTTGATGCTGTTACTCTTTTACTGCTGTTACTCTTTTACTGATCCCTTTCCTGTGCAGTCACTCTATCCCTTTTCTGATGTTACCATGGATAATGTGTATTACATATGGAGAAAGCAAAACCTCCCTTGTGCTGAAGTACAGAGTCAGTTACACTCCTATGGGATGCTGCTGCAGACACTCAGTGCTTCCCCTGACATCAGTGAACTGAAACCTGGTCTCTCATCACAAAATTCACTTACTGTAACAATTTCCTTCTTACATTCACCGTCATACTTCTTGTCAACACTGGTTCCAGGTTCTCTGGGAAGGGAAGAAACTCATGTTAGGGAGCTCTGTGAGCAACCTGCTCTGCTGAATCCTGCGTTCCAGTAATGCTGATCAGCTTCTAATACAACACACATGGTACAGGAGACATCCAGCTTAGGTTGTGTCCACATGGCTCTAGATACTAGCTCAGGTGCTGCCACAGCCTGCCAGAGTGCTGTTTGATAGCATTATGCAAAGGACAAGGGAGGGCCCAAGGTGTTAGTGTGAATGGGAGATAGGTTATGTGACAATGTAGATGCTCCTTAGGTTGCTTGCTGTTCTCTACAAAACAACATCCAGTTAGGTGAAGCATGCTGTCCTATGTTAGATCCCAGTCAGCCCTCTAGATCAAAGGACAGTTTTCCTTCTAATCACAAAGGAAAACAGGCTCTAGTTATCAGGAGAAGAGGGGGATCAAAGTCCAAGCACCTTACAGAAAAGGCATTGATAGAAGACCTGATATCCAGAAAAGCACCTGCCAAGAGTGCCAAGCACTTGTTGTCCCTCACAAGAGAACTGTGCACAGGCTGTACTCACAGGATACGGGCACACAGCAGGCACTCATTGTCATAGGTGACCCCATCAGTACCGCAGACGGGGCTGAAGTCTTTGCTGCAGAGCAACACCTCTTTGCCATCATCATTTGTTATATTGGGATATCTACTGCAGTCCACCTGTTGAGGGAACACACAGCAAAACACTGAAGAAGTCTTACTTACACGAAACAAGTAGATCTGGTGAGTGTATTTGGCCACTTAGGATACCACCACAGCAGGAAAAATGGAGTGATCAATGCAAGATTCTGACATCTCATATGTCCTCTTACTTAGAGTTCAAATTATTTCTTTTGTGAGTCACAAGAAATGTTTGGCCACTCAGAAGCAGAATGTGCCCCTAGTTTTCCCCTTAGTTTCACTTACAGGGACAACTTCCTTGCATTCTCCATCATGGTCTTTGCTGACATTGGTTCCATATTCTCTGGAGGGGGAAAGACAAACGTTAGGACTTTCAGCAAAGATGAAGGGAAAGATTTTTTTGAGAGGGTAATGCCATCCTCCCTGGTCAGGTAGCACTGAGTGGCTGGCAGGGATGTAAAGATCCTGAGACCTTTAGGACTCTTTTGGGCAGTTCGGAGCAGAGCATCTCTCTGTCCTTTTGCTCTTGCTTTGCTATGATGAGATGTGCCCTAGAGGCTCTCATCTGGTTGATTCTTGAGCTAGAGCAGAAAAATCTGAATAAATTACACCAGCAAGAGAGAGATATGGTGGCCAAAGTGGTGTTTAGGCAATGGAGTGCCCTGCAGTGACACCCAAGATCATTTTGAAGGAACGGACAAGCGACACATGACAGCTCACTACTGAAAAATGATGTTGTCAGGAGCCCAAAGCATTGCTGTCTGAGATCTCCTATGCAATACATACATGTTGTAGGTACAGAGCAGGCACTCATGGCTGTAGGTGACTGCATCGGTACCGCAGATGGGGCTGATGATCTCATTGCAGACCAACACCTCTTTGCCTTCCTCATTTGTAGTGTTGGGATACTTACTGCAATCCACCTGCCAAAGGAACATACAGTAACAGGGTGAAGAAGAGATTTTATGTTTACAAATCACATTTTGAATGAGACAGTAACCAGATACAACCTGCAGTGTGTTTTTCACTACCACAGCACAAACATTGCTGGTGGGTCAATCTGGTAACAGGGGAACCCTTCCTGCAAGAGACCTCTTCACACAGCAGGAGAGGAGGAGGAGAGAGCTATAGCCATGCAGCCCCAAAGTAGGGTAAATCAGTGGTGGTCACACACTCAACATTATTTTACAAAGGCCATCCATTGATCTCTCATTCTTATATTCTTGTAGCCTCTCCAGTGCACTTCTGTTACTACTCTTTCATTCTTAGCGCACGATTTTTTTCAGAGAGGCAAGACTAATGACCTAGTGTGTGGAAGCTGAAGTGTCTCACAATATTTTATTATTTCAATAGATTGCCTTTGGGTAGGTTCTAATATTACAGTTTACTGCCATCAGTCATATATGAGCAGCTTAAAGTTTAGACCAGTTTAAAGTTGCTGAAAAACAATTCACCCAAAAATTTTGTATTGTTACTACTACTACATTATTACCACACAGAATAGACATAGAGCTAAGAACATTATAATTTAATGTATTGCACTGCAGAATCTGATTCCAATGACACTAATTTCACACTAGCTGAAAAACAGCTAATTGTCTACAGGCCTGAGGTTCTTCCCATCCCTTTGGTTATGTCTTTACCAGGCCACAGACCTGTGACAGAAGGAAATCTTCCACTCACCTCAATCCCAAAGGCAGCATCTAGAAAAGGAAAGAGGCAGAAAGTGTGAAACAAAGCCAATATAATAAGACCTCTGTTAAAGCTGGAAATCTGGATGTGAAATTCTTATACGCAGGACCAAACTGATTGAGTTCCATGACTAAATAAACTATGTATGACTTCTTTTTTCTGTGTTGATAAGTATAATAGCATTGCTTATTGCTGGCTGTAATGAAACATGTTTTCGAATAGCTTTGTTCTTTTCATTGAAAAGAGAATAGCTTTTCCTTCCTTATCTTTTTACACATCCGTTTTGACCCTAAAGGGCTGCTGTTACATATCTGAAAAGAAACTCGAGTCAATACAGAAAAACGCAAATGCAAATAGTCACCTACAGGATAAGCAAATACATACAGCATCTGTTGTCAGGAATATGCATTTTAAAGAAGATAAGTGCGAAAAAAATAATGTCTTTGACTTTGTAATTTCATCAGATGTAAACATGCAATGAGAACATCAGACTCTGGCTTGTTTTCATCTCTCATTTCTCCATTAGCAGCAAAAGTATTGCAGGAAAGTTGCCAGGCTCCTGCAAATAACTTGCTTGTGCCATTACGATGTTTTTGTGACTAGTTACCGGAGGTCTGACCATCATGTTACAGCTTTATTTCAAGTGTTTATCCATTTGCTGTAACTGTGCAACAAATATAAGCAGTGTAACTGTGCTAAAACAACAGTGTAGAAAGTATACCAGCACCAGTTACAAACACATAACTCCACTTGCAGTTATTTGTATTTGTGACAGACAATCAGCTACAACAGTGATCCATTTAAGACTGAAATCTGCTCTTGCATCCCATGTGATGACAGTGTTCCAAGGCAGCCTAGCTCTTTGTAGGAGAAGATTTTCGCTCTTTAAAGCCACTACCTCATCCTTTTAAAGACAACCAGGACTCAGTCATGAAGCCTCTGTGGCACCTGGAGAATTACTCACCTGGGAAGCAGCAAAGGGCGAAGGAGAGGAACACAAACACACCTGCCATGGTCATGGTGGATGTACTTCTGGAGTCTGCAGGCTGCCTGCTCCTGCTCTGCTCACAAGATGGTCTCTCCAAGGCTGGCTGCAAATATATACAAATGCAATGTCTAAACTGTTCAACTGTAACATAAAACAACCAGCAGAATCTGTCAGCAATACAATGAGGCTGGTAATATTTATTGAGGTCTTGACTTTCAGGTAATGGTCTGCATCTGCTAGGCAATTGATTTTGGCTGGACATCTGGTTAATAGCTTGAGACAAGTATCACATGTTCTCAGTAGTCAAAAACCAAACAAACGTCCTTTTGGACAAAAGAAACCTCTTTAGTAGAAACATAAGGAGCACAACATATTGAAGGAACTACAGGTCCTTCATTCCTCTCTGCAGAGCAACATCTCCCCTCAAGGAGAGCTTAGGGCAGAGTGTGCAGTACCACCCTGCTTGCAGGTCAGGCTAACTGTCTCTGCTGTCCTTTCTGGTTTTGGGTGGGGTTTTGTCTCCATTCCCAGATATTCACCACTAATATGAACATGGGTCAGGTGTGGCTTTGCCATCAGTGGAACTGGTTGACCTTTGTCAGGTGAGTCTGGCAGGACTGTCTAACCTGTAAAGCTAATGGTGTTTAGCACTGGTTTGATAAAAGAAAGGCCTTCTTGATAGTTTCACTGCCTGGCTATAGAAGAGCTCAGTACAAGACATGAAAGCAGGTTAATTTCTACTAAACACCACTAAAAATGTCACTTGAACCTTATCAGCAGGGAGCATTTATTTACAGACCTAGTCACAGTTAAACACACTGACCAATTCAAAGTGTTCTGCCAAGCCATCTTAAGAACAAAAGACACTGGAGGTTTGGGAACCTATTTACATTGCACCAAGTACACTTGAAAATACACTAAGTCCTTTCTTCCTACAGATATTTTTGAAAATGGCACTTAAAACAGAGCCTGTCCCAATTTTCCTGTCTGTCTCGCACCTCCAGCCTTCATGCCATCTTCAAATTGCTCCTTCCTGGGAGGAGGTCTCAACCTCTGCTTGTTTAGTAGGTGTAGCTTTGCAGGAGTGGGTTCTGCCTTTAACCTAAGTTTCCCACTGTGACCCCTTTCACAGGTCCAAAATGGCAAGCAAACCTGGATTTTTTGGTCATAGAAGCTGAACATTGTGCTCAGGATAGTCTTCAGCACCCTGGGAGCTGCAGAGCAAAAGATGCTTTACAGGGCCTCCCTTGAACAAACAAGGCACCACCAATGAATCAAATGAGATTCCAATAAAAGCACTGAAAGATAGCCCAAGCAGTTGTGCTGGTGTCTGATACACCACAGTGGTCTAAAGAGTGTACTTTAATACTTGAGTATAGAGATGGTATAGTGTGTGGAATCACCTCTGCTGGGCACTGGCATGCTACAAAGGCCACAGCATGGCTGTGTGTATATATAGGTTACATTTTTATCTAGAAGAAATGGGTTTCTTCACAGGGAGAAGCATTAAAATAATTATGCTGCTGGGCTTGTTTCTATAAATTACAGGGAGCATGCATGAATAATTTAGACAGATTTGGCACATCTTCATGATGTATTGCCCTAATGTGCCTTGTGGATGGTGCTTCTGGAAGCCAAATACTTTTCCCTGAGCACGTACAGGGGCATGCTGAGGCTGCTGTCACATGCCACGTTCGTTGCCTTCATCGGTTCACACATACAGTCTCTGCATAGTTGGAGGAGGGTACATCTTTCTGGGTCAAATATGAACTTTCCCACTGCCTTCTCCAGCCAGACAGTGAGACCTCTGCAATCATCCTCACCAGCTGTCCCAGCCTCGACCTGGCAGCTTTAGACAGGTTGTCTCCTGCCTGGTGCCTGCGTGCTGCTGCTCGAGGCTGCTTCCTGCCCTGGATAGTGTTGTTCTCTAGGCAGGATTGACCTCTCTTTGGATGGATGGAAAGCACCTTCCTGTCAAAAGCTGGTGGTTGTTGCCTGTACACACCAGAGAAAAATTTTCCACTGCAACTGCCAGCTTCAGCACCATATCTGGCACTTGGTGTTCCCAAGCAAGCCAGATTTCCTCTGACCACCACAAAAACCATCTGATGTTCAGCAAATCCATTCCTTCACTCTCTAACCTACAGACCCTGTCAAGTCTGTGACAATTAAGTGCTGACTGGGGAAACACCAGTCTCCCCTGAGCCATTCAGGTACCCCCTCCAGGCAAGCCAAAAGAACAACACCCAAACATCACTAGGCTTCAACCTTGTGCACAGTCTCCAGCCAGCCAACGTCCACAGCCTCCCTGCCCAGGGTTACAGCTCCAGATTATTCTGCTTCTGATAACAGCATGGAAAAACTCCACAGCTCATAAGCTCATGCTGTAGGACAGGTTACTCCGTTCTTAGCTACTCCTGGAAGAAGAGTTAAAAAGAGGATTTGGTTTGCAATCCTGCCACTGATCTTGTGCTGTAATCCACTTCATTATGGTCTTGTAATCCTCAAAAGTCAGATGCAGCATATGGCTAATGACCATTTGGCTGAAGGAAAATCCTCCTGTGTGCAGCAGCCAGCACAAGGGCAGGAATCCATAAATAAGCAAAGGCAGTGTCACATCTCAGGGTACCACACGTTATGGTCTTGAGCACCAGAGGGTCTGAGGACTGTTGCCAGGGCAGGGTTTGGCAATTCTACAACATCCCCTCTCACTTAGCTAAGGAATTGCTTGTTTTACATTACCCATTACAGTTTTTACCAGTATGGATTTCCTGCTCTCTGGAAGAATCAAAACTGTTGTTGGGAATTTTTTTAGCAGATATCTGACTTCTCAGTGTAAGTGATACCCCTGTAAATGAACAACAAATTATTTAATACACTTTTCCAAACCTTCCTGCATTTTGTCACATTATTTAATTAACAAATAGCTATTGTAAAACTAGGAAATAACAATGATTAGTTGTAGCTCTTTCATGAAATTGCCTCTAATGGCTCCAAAACGCCTGCTAAATGCAATTCAGGCTGCAGTTTCCATCTTTGCCTTTCTCTTGCCCACAGTGCAGCCAAAAACTATTTGTACTGAGCCATGTGCCTGAAGAAACCAATACAAAACAAATGGAAGATCTACCTCTCACCCAGTGCCTGAAGGAATTGTCTAAATAAAGCAAGTCACTGATATGACTAAGACTTATCGGTGTGAAACCATATCCATGTGTTTATGAACTTATTAAATACAAGTTGATCCAGGTAATGCCAGTGAATGTTTCCCTGAACTAATAAGATCACATACAGAACTTTGTACCCTGCAGGTGAAGGCTAACATGGTTTCACATGGCTTATGTAATGAATTAAATGCACTTGGCTCCACTGCAAGGACAGATGTTGACACATGGGAACGAGTCCAGCAGAGGCCACCAGGCTGGTCAAGGGCTGAAGCACATGGCATTCAGGTTAAGCTGAAGGAACTGGGCTTCCTCAGCCTGGACAAAACTTGACTACAGTAGATGATATTACTATCTGCAGCTCCCGGATGGCGTTATAGAGAAGACAGAGCCAGAGTGTTCTCAGAGTTGCACAGCAAAAGGATTAAATTCTGACCAAATATGAGAAATTATGCTTCACCACAAGGGTGATTAAGCAGTGGTACAGGAACCAGAGAGGCTGTGCAAGTTCTTCCTCAAAGATATTGAAAATTCAGCTGAACAAGGAAGGCCTTCAGCACCCTGAGCTGGCACTGATTTTGACCATGCTTTAAGCAGGGCCTGGGCTATAGATAGAATCATAGAACAGTTACAGCTGGAAGAGACCTTGAAGATCATTGAGTCCAGCCTTTGTCCTAGCCCTATCACCCTGCTAAATGATGGCCCCCAATGCAACATCTACCCGTCTCTTAAACACCTCCAGGGATGGTGACCCAACCCCCTCCCTGGGCAGCCTGTTCCAATGGCTGACAACCATTTCAGTAAATAAATTCTTCCTAATATCTAATCTGAACCTCCCCTGGCGCAATTTCCATCCATTTCCCCTCATCCTATCACTCTCCACCAGGGAGAGCAGACCAATCTCTGTCCCTCTACAATCTCCCTTCAGGTAGTTATAAAGAGCAATGAGGTCTTCCCTCAGTCTCCTCTTTCTCAGGCTAAACAGGCCCAGATCCCTCAGTCTTTCCTCATAAGGCTTCCTCTGAAGAGTATCAGCGTTTGAACCTACAGCAAAGTTATCTGCACCACAGAACACCACCTGCCAAAAGAGCAGCCACTTCACTGCTGGGTTGAACCAGACATGGGTCCCAGCAGTATCAGCTCTGAGGACATACCTTCACTTCTTGCCTTGCCAGCTTGTGCTTTGCTCCACCTCTGGGTAGCTTCAGGATGATGATGATATCAGATCAGGGCTCCATTTCACAGGGCAAGAGTTACTGGTGTGAAACCAGGAGAATTCTAGAATGAGCAGCACAAAAGGGAGGCATTAAAAAGAACATTTGGCTACATAATGGTCCAGGCAATTGCTCTTTGAAGTGACAATACTGCAGGGTGGGTGATTTGGAGGTAATGCAGCAGAATGCAGGTAATACTTACCCTGCAGCTGGTCAGAGGAAGAGGAAATCATTTATTTCATCAGTTTTACTGACACTTCAGTGATCCCAGCTGTACATCACCAAGTGCTCATTTCGTCTTTGCCTCAGCCCAAGCAGCAGCAATGAAGAGGTAGCAACAGACCTGGGATTGACACCATTCATGGCTGCCTGGCAGGAAAAAGTCAATCTGGCAACCTCACTGCTAAGGCTGGGAGAGTCTCCTTCAGGAGCTGGGATCAGGAGAAAATCTTCCAAAGACAGAAAAAAAAAATTTAAAAAAATCAATAGATTCTTATCTGCAGTAAGACATTATTTATAGCTCAATGCACAGTTAAAACGGAATGAATAAGCATGTTCTGCCATGAAAGCAAATTGCTTCAAGGTTATATAAACCAAGGGAATAGCTGAACATATCTCCAAAGGACCGTAGACAAGGCATTTTCAAGCTACCAGTTATCTAGTGGCACACACGTCATCAGAATAGCACATGGCAGAGGGATTGTGGCTGTGCCCCTTGGATTTCAGACAGCTATGCAAGCCACCAAAGAAAGCCATTGCCAAGAAAGGCTTACAGGCAGAAATAAGATATTTTAACTCGCTAGCAGGGCTAAGAAAACTAATTCAGTAGGGCTGGGATGAACAATTGCTGCATGCTACTGAGCAGCAAAGAGGGATGCAAAGGCCTCGAGGAAGATCACTTGATCCCTGGACAGCTGCATTAGAGACCTTGTTTACAGAGGGATAAGCATCCTGGATGCAACTACAGCATGAAGGCTATGGCAATGCTAGCTGGGGAGACAGGTTACAATCTCCTGTGAAGCACAGGGATCATCTCTTCACAGTGAGCTGCCAAGTCTCATTAATTTATTATAGGAACATGCCTTCAGTGCTCGCTCAGTTCTGTTTCATAAGATTGACAGGCCTGTCTATAGACCACAAAGTGTTCTTGACAAGAGGGTAATTAACCTTCAATGTTTACATCTCCCTGCTCTTGGTAACACACCAAGTTTGTGCATTTTGGGGAGGACTGGCGGTGAACAAGTGATCATTTCCTTTCATGCTCTTGATCAGAGGTCAGGAGGACTGGAATAACAATGTTTCTGAGCTCTATCTGGAATAGTTGGTAACTCAGGAAGAATTTCCTTGAGTAAAAAGCCAAATTCTTGAACTTAGGGCTCTCAGACCAGCCCCAGGTCTGCAAATGAGATTCCCGTCGGCCTGTAGCTCTATGACCCTTTGAGCCAAGATCTAGAACCCTCTTCATGCAAGCTCAGGACAGGGTTAACTGAGGCTCTGCCCAACCTGAGGGAGCTAAATGAGCAGAAGTTTATACACAGATAATGAGATGCATGAGAAAGAAATTATTCTGAAATGTTTTTTAACTTAANTCCCTGGATCTTCGTTCACGAAGCCTAGCCACGACGACAAAATACTTCAAGAGCGCGTACCCATATAGAAGCAACTAGGAGCGCAAAGCAGCTGCTCCTGAAGGTGCCAGTCCATCTCTCTACCTGTTGACTGCCCCCAAAACCATCAATTTATCCATCCCCAGGCAAACAGGAGCAAGCAGAGCATCAAACAAAACCACAATCCCAGATCTCACCTTACCAGCCAACAAATCAGCAAAAAATCATATGAGAAACAACGTTTGGAAAATACAAACAAAAGTGGTTACTTTATTTTATGTGAAGAACACCACAAACCTCTGGGATTTAAGATGAATGATATTTTGTTTTTAAGAAAAGTCTTGTAAATAAAGGAGCAACAAAGGATTTTCTTCCTGAGAGATAGGGTGCAATAAGCTAAGAATGAAAATCCATTGCTCTCCCTGGTAGGGAAGAAAGGGAGAATGGGGGGAGAGAGAAGATGCCTCATGGTGCATTGAACCATGACCAGAATAGGAGAAACTGGATGGAAAGACTTTCTATAGCTGAAGGACTGAAAAATTCTCCCTTTGTTATTAACATTAAAAAAAAAGGGCAATAATTTCATATTTTCTGCAGAGGTGAAATCTAATGAGATCACTAGCTGATTCTGTGCAGCTGGACATGGATAAAGCACCATCAGTGCTGACAGAAAGGATCATGCTGCTAAATTACAGGACTTTACTTTCTCACAGACATTGAGGGACATTGCAGGACTTCTACAATCTCTAAACTATTGCACTAGCAAAATAGTACAGTTATTTACTTAATATGTTAGTACGTAGGTAACAACTGCTGTGAGGGTGGTGGAACACTGGAACAGGTTGCCCAGGGAGGTGGTTGGGGCCCCATTCCTGGAGGTATTCAAGGTGAGGCTTGCCAGGGCTCTGAGCAACCTGATCTAGTTGGGGATATGCCTGCCCACTGCAGGGGGGTTGGACTAGATGACCTCCAGAGGTCCCTTCCAACCCAAACCATTCTGTGATTCTGTGATTCTATCATATGGCTCCTACATCCCTTGGCTTGGGCACTGTGCCACATTCACAACCCAACAAAAAGTCTTGTCTTAGAACAGCTGAATGCATTGATACCTGCCAAGCTTTTTTGTTACACCTTTTCTGGTCTTCGAGGAGGTTATGCTGCACTTGCCTGATGCTGACAGTGAAGGTTGTATGTGCTTGCTTGTATAGCAGGGAAATATTTCTGCTACTTGTCTCATATTTTGCATCTTTTTGCCATCCTTCTCTTCATACATTTGAAAGCAGCCTGGGGAGAATAGCAATATTAGAAAGCTAACATTAAATCACTGCCAAATGAAATGTCAACAGAAGGTATATGCATCGCTTATGTCCAATTGTACGCTGCCTGCTCAGCATCCGGCTGACAATATTTGGGATGCTGCCACAGAGAGCAATGGGAGCTCAGGCTGCTTCTTGGTTTGTTTTCCTTCTTAGTCACTGGGATGGCTGCTGTTCCTAAGTCCCTGGGTGTGCCACGTTCTCTGAAGAAGGGAAAGTCTGCCATTAGAGACTCGGTATGACCATTTTCCCAAAGGGGGACGGGTGCTGGGAATGTAAATAAAACTCCCAAATGAATCAAGTGAAGAAGAGTTCATCTGAGTTAACCACCAACAATGAAGCAGTTTTACTGTCTCTGACTATTGTAATCCTATCAGTCAACAAACCTATGCCATCTGAGCATGCTGCATCATTTGGATTTCCACTTTGGCTATTTTCCTGAGCTCTTTTCTTTTCCCTGCTAAAACTTCAATATTTCACCCCAGGCACAACTAGCAAGTGAAGAGGGAGGACAATAAATTACAAAAGCACAGGGAGAGGCTAGGGGCTAGGGGACTGTCACTCAGAAAACATGTTCTTTCCATCGGACTGACACATTACAGGCACAGATCCCACGTCCGTCGGTCTAAGTGAAACCATCTGTGCCACAGATCTGCTCCGGCACTTGCCAGGGGCCATGGCTGGCCATCCTCAGCAATGACCCCAAGGCTCATGCTGCAGCTAAGCTTTAAAGGGAACAGAGAGGGTTTAAAGCAATAAATCTCCAAACATTCCTTGTTTCTCAAGGGGCTTGAATGAAATGAAGGTTTTACTTCTATGAATGGAAAGTAGGAAGCAATATACTATGTGAACGCTCTTTGTTTGCAGATTCACAGTATGTTTAAACTCATGGGGCTGCACCTCAGCTGGTGAAAATCTGGAAAAGCCTTGGAGGCTGAATGGATGTCTGCCAGCTGGAGATGGGCTCCCTTCCACTATTGCTCTCTGCTTCTTTCATATCTAACCATTGATCAGTGACAAGCATGCAACCAGACCCCAGACATGGCAAAGAGTTAAACAAAATCACATCAAATATTAAATTGCAACAAGAAAACGAACATTTCTGAGTGTGAACACATTGATAGATAGAACAGGTGGATACCACTATTATATTCCTATAAGTACAAAGGTCTGAGGAGAATTTCTCAGTTCTCAAGCTGTTTTATTTGCTAACAGCCAGTTAAATAGATCTCTGCAACTGATACAACAAATTTGTTTAATTATTTCTGGATTTCTCTTTTTTGAGGAACATAGCTGCAAAAGTGGCAAAAAAAACCCCAACAAACCCAACACATTTAAATATTCTTATGAAAGAGAACAGTTTTAAAAATCAATGGAATGAGCCTTGCCACTCTCAATTAACCCTCAAGAGAGTGACAGAGTATCTAGGCCCATCCACATCTCTCTAGCAAACGCAGTATATAGGGTGAAACAAAAGCTAAAACAAGACAAATTATCGGATGACATAATTTCAAAAGGTATAGATTTTTTTGGAAGAGTGTTTTAGTGACGTTTAGGTACACACACTTTAAAGGAAAAGTTGTCAGTTATTTTTTTCCTTCAAGTTGCAGGTGGGTGAGTACTAAATAAATAGTGAGAAAAAAAAATCTTTCATCTCAATATGAAAAGACTAAGTATTGATTCCTAAATCCCACTTATCAACCAAGATTGAAATGATTCACCTCTTTCTTCCTCCCTTTTGTGCTTTAAGAAAAATTACTGTAGACTCAGAAAACATTGATAAGGCTATAAAGATAAGTTAGACAAACAAGGAAGGAGAGAGGACATTTATATTTTTAAAATATTGCCTTTGTGATATGTACTGGTGCATTTACAGGTCACAAATCCTGAGGCTGGACCATCACCAATGTGGAATACGTCAAAGTTCGTCATCCCTTGGCGCAGCTCAAGAGCTCAGTCCCTGCTCTCCAGAGCCAGAGGGCTGCAGCAGTAGACTGCAAGGCAGCCTGTGGAGCTGGACCAGCTGTGCTTCAGCAGTACATTTAGATGCCTGATGCTGCAGTCATAGCAGGCACTGGAAAGTCAGCTCTTAATTCACTGCATGCTTGACTGAGGGTATAAAGCTGCACCTGCAACTATTTCTGTTTATGGCAAGAGCTCCAAAATAAGAGTCCACTGAAGCAGGACTAAATCCATGCTTGCATCTGATCCTTTTAGTGGCTTTTTCCAAGTTCAAAAACAGGCTTTCCTAGCATGACAGTTGAATGGCTTATGAGAATAAACCTAAGCATTTTGAAGCTGCTCAGTCTTTCACCCAAGGTGAGCAAGGGAGTCAAACTTGGGAGCTCTGCAGCATTACACACCTAAAGGGCAGCAGAGAAGAAATGCTGAACAGTACCAAAGGGTCTGTCACCATCACACTGGAGAGTTACTAAATGTCTTTACAGCCTGGCAAACACTGAGCTCACAAGATGATTTCTTGGTGTTTCCCAGTACAGTGATTTTTATCTATCCAGCCATTCCTCTATCTATGGCCAAGCAGGCATCTAGCTCAGTCAACCATACAGTAAAACCATCTTTTCAAGTCTTTTAGTGAAACTTTAAACTTCGTGTTGTTTACCTCTCCCCTAAGCCACAAAAATTCATTGCTTCCTCTTGAGTGTCCTCATCTTTGCCTGACCATTGCTTCCTCATCAACACAAAGCAGAAAGAAATCATGTAATTAACACAGTAAGTAACCCTGGAACAGCTGAAAAACAGCGTGGAGGTGGAGAAAACAGCTCTGTCCTTGAATAGGTGGCTGCCCTGCTTTTACAGATATATATTACTTCACAAAACAACCCCCTGAGCCTGGAAGGTATTTATTTCATCTCTGTTAGGTTTTTCTCATTTTCTGGCCTAGTTTTAGCGATTTATGCCATTGTATACTTTTACATGAAACCTACTGGTGAATACTGAATGGAAATCTCTGTCTAAAGACCACTTTGGCTTCTCCCCTGGATTGTTCTGACAATCTCCATTTTGTGCTTCCTTGAGTTCATGTTTGCCTTTGGTGTCATCAGACAATGAGCTCCACAGAGGAGGCTTTGGTGCAGCTGTGCTCAGCTAATGCTATTCAGTTGGATCTTGACATGCTTGCAAAAGCCAGTCAGAGCTAAGTCCAGGTGAAAGCCTGCCAAAGTCCACAAAAAAAATGTAATTGTCCAGGTCTTACTCCTGAGAATAACTAAGTAACACAGTAACACACACTTAAACAAGACCAAAGCAGCATGTTCTGCAAAAACACCTTAACAGAAAATGGCAAAAAGGTTATATAAACCAAAATGATGTTTACATTAGGACATAGACCGAAGGAAAGTACAATATGCCATTGTTAGTTACAAATCGTCTTGAAAAGTGCATGCCAACCATGGACACTAATGGCACAGAGGTACTATGGCCCATTCCCTGGTACAATACCCACACAATATCTCCAAGGTGTTAACATTTGCCTTCAGCCTATTCTTCTAGCCTGACAATTCAAAGAGTGACTTTCCAAACCAATCCAAATAATTGTCTCATTCTCTGGTAAACCACAATGGGACACTGAATCAGGGAGGCACTAGCTGTAGCCCAGAAGCCCTTTAACCCTGAAATACTGGACTTGCAATAGCTTTGGTGACCTGGTGTGGAGATAATACTGTCTGCACCTATGTTGTCAAGGGCAGCCCTTAGGTCCCCCTGCCATCCATACAGACACCAGTGACAGCAATTGTATCAGCAGGTCCCGAGCTCTTTGGCCCCCAAATAGTAGGCCAAACATGACTATCAAGCAAAACTGCTTTCCTATGACTTGTTACATATTCCAACTGGTCACCTCTGCATCCTTTTTCTTCCCAAAGAGCTTTAGAAGGCAAGCATCTCCAGTGATGTACCAAGGCTGTCCCCCAACCCAGGGGTTATTTCTGCCCACCAGCCCTGAAGATATTCTGTTGTATTAAGAAACAAAATCAAGATATATTGTGAGTCAACACTTCTGCTATTTATGATCCTGAAGGGAGCTTGATATTTCCCTGCTGTAACCTATATCCTTTAACAGCATGAAACACAGAGGACAAATCTAGTGGAAACAAGTTGGGATCAGCTTTCCTGACAGCAGCTGCTGCTGCTTCCATGGGACAGGCTGCACAGGCAGTGGGAAGCAGGACAGGGACATCTCTTGGCTAGGCAGCCAGTTTCCCTTTCTAACCCATAGCAAGAAAGTAGTGGTGCTCTTGACAGCCAACTACCACCTCCATCCTAGCCCTTGCCCTTTCTAGGAGGTGGACCACTCTCTGGAGGCGAATGTCTTCTTGTGCTGAATATAAAGATGGAGTCCATAATCAGGTCATACAGAGACTGAGGGATAAGGAAGTCCCTGGAAGATCCAAGAGGAGGCCAGGCCTTCATCAGAACAGGGATGGCACTGACACACAGTGGGAAAAGTTTTACCCACAATGTTTGGTAGAGCAGAATACCAATAGAAAAATACATACACTCTACTAGAAGTAGCATGTCAGGGAGGAGAAGAGGCAAAAGGGATGAGATGTGATACAGAGAAACATTGCCAAGTGAGTTTATTGAACAAGTGTTTCAGGAGTTAAGGAAATAAGACAGACTGAGGGAAGGTTCCTGGGGAAGGTCAGCCCATCAGAAGTCACATGCAAGGTAGCTTGTCATCCTGGGCTGGAGTCCAGCACAGACTTAGCATTCAGTCATGCTCATGAGGTTGAGAGTCCTATTGCTTATCCTGGTCAGAAAAAGAGAGAGAAGGGTTAGACATAGGACATATTCAGTGATGAAACCCTGTTCCTCCCTTTACTAGCCCAGCTGTTGGCTTAGTGTTGACTGGTGATAAAGAATAGTTTTAAAAGCCCAAATACTTCTTTTCATAGTTACCATTAAAGGAAAGACAAAGGTTTTCATACATTTGATAAAATCTAGTTGGTTTGGTGAAGCACTTTCTACATGTCCTAAATTGGGACAGATTATATGCCAGTCAAAATCAGCAAAATATCTTTGAAGTTGACAAACAGGAGGGAATGTACAGAACTGGGCCTTTCCCATTTTCCCTTGAAATGCAAAAACACCCATCTCCTTCCACAAGTCATGGTGGACCAGAAATGTCTAGTATATGCCCATAAGCAGATAGTCAAAAGCGCATTATAATACAACCCTGCATCTGTAGTAGGTACAGGAATTTATCAAGCAAGTAAGGGGTTTCCTTTTGTACATACAGATAGGCATTGCAGAAAAGACATCTGTTGCTGTATGTTTTGCCATCGGAGCCACAGTGGGGTACATAGTCCATACTGCAGGCAGGAGAGACTTCCTGGAATCCCTTGCAATGCTCCTGCACACACAAGATAGACATGAGAGTCTCTGCCTAAGGAGCAAACCATGGCCCTCCCAGCATATGGAATGACACCCCACTGAGGCATGATACTGTCTGTAACATCATCATAACCAACTCAAAGTTTTGTCCTGGTGGCATATGGGATCTTCAGGCACAGTCTGAAAATCACTTGTGGTCTCCTGTGGCCCCTGGTGCGATAACTGTGCTGACAGCAGAGGGAGCATTAAACTCATTGCCCAAGGGAAAGTGTGGGGAGTGATACCCATGCTCCTATAATCCTTGTATGGGTAGGATGTACTCATTAGCCTTCTGGCAGTCATCCTAGGAGAAGGACAACTCTGATTCCAAACCCGGGCAGATGGAACTCGTTTAGCCCTGTAAGGCCTTCCATCTAAGAGGTTAAACCTCCGTCCTAAGGACTTCACTGCCAGCGTCCAAGCTTGCTAGGCCCTGGCAGATGAACCTTAGGACTAAAAGGGTAGGTCACAACATATGGGATCTTATACTATTCCTACTCACTGCCACGTCTTTTCCTGCACTGTTACAGAGCAATGGGATGGATGTTGGCTGTTTCATGACCAGTGTGAAATTCCCAAGGGATTTCCGGAGGTCTGCATGCCACTGCTCCCTCAATTTGTAACCCAGAGTAGTGTCCCCCATGACTGTAACAGACAGTGGACGTCACTCTGTTCCCATCCTTTCCCACTCACTCTTGTAATATCCTCTTCACAGCGCCCATTTTTTCTTTTGCCAAGAGTGGTCCGATGCTCCCTAGAGGAAGGAGAGACCATCATTAGCTGCAATACTTACAACTGCAGTGCAAGAACAAACCTCATTCTCACATAGTGCACAGGAGATTTTCAGATAAACTGGCTTAGAATTGCCTGCACAGCACTGACAAGAACATGTGCTTATGGACCAAGCATATGTCATTTGAAACAACGCTCTCCCCAGTTGATGCATCTCCCTTTGTTGGGCTCTGGGGTGAAAACACCCATTTCAAACACCCACCAGCCCAAGTAGGAAAATGAGGGTGGGTAGTAGGACCATGTAGCACAGGGTTCCAGAGTCAGCCCTTGCTGCACATCACTTCACACTTAATAGGTCCAACAACTACTGTGAATCCCCCAGGGAGAACAAGTACTTACAGGTTGTGGGCACACAGTGTACACTCACTGGCGTAAGTCACACCATCAGTACCGCAGACAGGAGCATAGATCATCGTGCAGGCCATCAGCTGTTTGCCATCTTTCAGCGTTGAAGTTTGGTACCGGCTGCAGTTGAGCTGGGGAACAAAGACAGCAAAAGTTCTAGCACAGGCTCTCATCTGTGCAAGGATGCCCAGACACAACCCTCCCTGCTTGTGTCTCTGCCTTTTAGGATCCGCCATAGGATGAATTATGGTTCTACATTAACTCATTCTTCATGGAAAACTAGCAATTTCCTTTTATAGCCTTATGCTGGAGAAGACTGAATCAAGGCTTTAAGGTAGACATTAGACGTTCAGCTTTATATTTATCATGATCTCTCTATCTCTCCTTGCTGAACCTACTGGGATATTACAAAATGCAGCTCAAAGATAATCTGCAAATCCAAACAGAATGATTTAAGCACTTCCTGCAAAAGGGTCAACTGTGACCAAGGTATTTTTCATGGCCCACAAGAATGGAGGGGAGATGTGATGACAGGTCTTTTGTTGCAACAGGACAGCTCTAAGTGTTGAAATCTGCCAGCAGGACTGACAGCAGTTGAAGCTGATTTACATTGGTTGAAGAACTGACCTTCTGTTTTAGCACTGCTAGTTTTTCTAGTGTGAGCTCTTCCTCCCCTGATTTATGTATCTCACCCAGTCTGAGCACAGATCATCCTCAGGAAACAAAGGAATGACATTTCATAGTTTGTATAGAAATGAAATATCTGACTTGGGATGTTGACTCTTTAAAACACATGCTAATGAGGTGGCTTTGTTCTCCTGTTCTCCAGTGACTGTAAATAGTTTAGAGCTGGCCAAATATAGTTAATCTGGTATTTTTAAAGATTCATTGTCAGCATACATTAGATTCACACAAAACCAGAGGGATTTGAATCTCCTGGTGCACTAGGTATCAGCCTTTAAAACACAGTAAGTTTTTTAATCTTTCCAGAACATCCTTTTGTAAAATGCAAGCATCAAGAAGGCACTAGGTACCCTGGGTCCTCTTCCCATACTGCAACAACAGACAGCTTAGTTCCTGTGGTGACTATGATAGACTGCTGTGGGAAAGGAATTTCTTCTTCTAAAGCCTTAAATCATTTATGCTACCTGTCTCATAACTCATTCCTCACCTGTCCTCTTTTCTTTTCTTGACTGCATGCAGGAAGTTCAATGTTCCTACTGCCAGAAGGGTGATACTCACAGAAGGAAGAGCAGCACAAGCTATGACCCTCAGTGGAGGCCACACCACCAAAACCAACCAGTGTTTATTCAAAGTTATGCAATCAGCACCAGCTCAAGCTTTTTCATTAGGTTTCACTTACTTGGGGAACTTCCTCTGTACACCTTCCTTCATGCTTCTTGGCAACATTGGTTCCAAATTCACTGAAAGATAAAGAAGAGTTAAAAATGGTCGACATGTAACTCTCTTGAGCTTTCAAGGGGGGGGTGACCTCCAGGGCTTACATGTTATGGGCACAGAGAGCACAGTCATTGCTGTAGGTTTCACCATCTGTCCCACAGATCTCATGCAGGATGAACGGACAAGCTGCGATGGCTTCACCGCTTTTGGTATTGCTCAGGTATGTGCTGCAGTCAACCTGGGGAGATAAAAATAACAGTTTTGGGTCAGCTGCTGAGAGGAGAAAGATTGCCTCATCTGCAGTCTGTCCACTCTGATCCTCCAGATTTTAAACCCTTCTGCCAGAGGAATATCAGAGTTTAACTTCAGTCTTCCATTATAAATGAAATAAGTAATTTTTGTCGAGTTTGGTATTGTCTGCTAACAGAGGGAAGAAAGGAATATCTGGCCAAAAATATTCTTTTCCTAGAGTAGTATGCATGCAAGTTTAAAAACAAGCATTTAACCCCAGGAATCTGATTTGAAGTGTTTGACATTAAGTCTAGATTGACATAGAGTTCACTAAATAGGAGATTATTTTTTCAAAACAGCAGCAAGACAAGCTTGTTTCACCAGCTCCTGTTGCAAAAATATTTAAAATGTATTAAATCTACCACTTTAAATATTTGAGTATCAATAGGCAAACATCTATTAGAAGTCAGTCCACACTAGCTAAGCATCACTAGCACTTCACTGTCATTTTGCATAGTTTCCCCAATGCAGTGTTTTTCATTACCCATAATTCCCACATGGTCCAAGAGCAAAATAAAGCAAAGACAGCATCTTAACAATGTGTCCTTACTATAGAAAGTATATTGCAATCCCTCAGGATGTATGAAATTATTTTTGGTGCTTTAGAGCTGCTCTGCACAAGCAGAATAAATGTGTTGGGATATTATTGGTGCACATTCTTACTGTGCCAATAATAAAGCTATTTCTGTATGCATACCTGAGAGGAGATTTTTCATGGCTGATCACAGCAAGAGGAAATTTTTTTTAACCTGCCTGTCTAGTGCAATGGAAATCCTATCATTGCATAAATACACAGACATCTAACATAGCCTTTTGTCTTCCTCGCCTACTGTGCTAAAATGGGCTTAATGGTTCTTGGGCTGCCTCTGCTGATTTCTGTTCAGAGATCTGCAGTACTGAGACACGTTGACTCTGAAGTCCTGGCTTCTTCCCATTCTCTCTTGCTCTCCTGTACTGCACATTGACAGCAGCACTGTGAGCAGATAGGGAGAACCACAGCACCAGCACAATTCTTGTGCCTCCGTGCAGCTGGGAGCATGGTGAGTGCACTGAGCCCAGATAGGGATTTCCTGGAGACTGGAGAGAGAGTAGGAAATAAGTCATTTTATAGCTAGTTACACTTACAGGAGTACTTTCCTCCTTGCATCTTCCCTCATGGCTTTTCTTAACCTGAGTCCCATGTTCTCTGGAAGAGAAAAGCTGGTGTTAGCATGCTCACGGGCTAAGCCCTGTGACACCCAGGTACCACAATACAAATCAAACTCAGAGCCAATATATATGATAAAGGAGGCATCTGATTGCCTAACGAACCAGCTTCTCCTGGTCATTAGCAAGTGTAATCCTAAGCAGTAACAGACCTATCTAGTCTTCTCACTGTGTATTATGCAGCAGCCACATCCACTTTTTCCTCTGCTCAAATACCACAGCCCTCAGTGTGCTCAGGCTGAGAGCTGGCTCTCCACCAGCTCCCCTTAAGGAGCACAAACAGAACATCAGGGAGCAAAATCAGGCTGACAGGGGCTTCAAGAGGTTGAAAGGGAAAAGGAAAGAGACAGTTATTTTGGTGTAAGAAGAAAAGTAGCATGGAGAACTAACCGTGGCTAGTCGCTCCAAAAGAGAGCCCTATGTAGAGTACTCACAGTATCAGAATCATAATGCCACACTCATTGTCATAAGTAAATCCATCTGTGCCACAGACAGGGAGCAGGATCCGTGGACAGCGTAGCAGGGCTTTGCCACCCTTCATCATTTTTGATGGGTATTGACTGCAGTCAATCTACAAAAAGAAGGAATGTTAAAACTGGGGAAGCCCTTGCTCTCCAAGAAAAACCCCCAACATAACCTCCTGCCATGTATTTTATGCTGGATTGCTGAGACAATGCTAGTGCTATGTCTCAGTTCTGTCAACATCAGGCTGAGTCAGTTCTGCAGGAATCCTCTCATGCACAGAGGGAACTGCATAGCACTGCATCGTTTGTGGGGTATCAAATCACTATGGTAGGTAGCTCAGTCAATCCCAAATGCAAGATATGCCGGGGAGGGGGGAAATAAACAAACCACAAAACCAGATCACACACCAGAAAAGAAAAACAAAACAAATACTACAAAAAAACCCACCCACATCAACCCACATAGTTCCCTATTCATTCTGCAGTATAGATATAAACAAAACACCAGAACAATGAAGGAATTTGAACTTTGCTGACAATGCATTTGAAGAGCATCCTCAAATGAAGATCTAAGCCCAAACTGACCAGCTTCCACATTTACATGTTGGCATTGGCATGTCCTAGACAGAAGCTCTGGGACTTTTCAGCTAAATACACTTAGATCAAAACGTCAGGTGTGCTCCATATACCCAAATATATCCCCACCCCGAAGACTGGAGTAGATATGAATTCATAATGAAAAGGCTATGTTTAGCTCCCATGCAGCCCATCTGCCAGGGCTGTGCAGGCAAGGAGGGCCCAGAGGACCTGCCTTAGGACAGATGGGATCATCTTTAGCATAATGGTGGGACAAGACTTAATAGACAGGTGGAGAAAATCCAGGCTTCAGGCCAGCTCACTTTCAGAGTAGATGTAGCCTCAGGGAACCTTTCAGTTGATACAGCTAAGAATACTTACCTCTGAAGTCTCCTGTCTGCATTTTCCATCATGCTTTTTGCCAACATGGGTTCTGTGTTCTCTGAAATAGGGAAACAATAAAGTTGAGGAACTAAATGCTTAGCCTCTCAGTCACCATCATGTGCAAAATGAAGGAAACCACAGCTTCACACTCTGCAAGAGTGTATCAGAATAACTATATTACTTTACTCTAACAAATTCATCATATCTTCTCATAACATGCAATTTAAAGCCAAATTCTGAATTATTCCTTCTTCTGCTCAGTCACTGCCCAGTTCACAGACTAATCCAAGGAGCTGCCATCTGACTTTTCAAGGTTTCCTCTCACGAGCACAAAGAAAGTATCAGAAGGAAACTCAAGGTAAATCCAAAACACTCCAGTTTCTGAGAGACTTGAAGAAATAGGGATAAGCAGAAATGCAAAAGGGTGGTTCTCAAACTACAAAGCATTATTGGCTACTTAGGAGGAGTGATCTATGTACAGGCACTTACCCATTGTGGGCACAGATCCCACATTCATTATCATATGTAATGCCATCTGTGCCACAAACTGGACTCAGGATCCTTGGACAAGATACTAGTACTTTGCCATCTTCAGTGTTTATTGTTGGGTACTTATTGCAGACAATCTGTCAAAATGAGGAGAGTTACTAGCTCTAGTGGAGCCCTTGCAATGCAAGAAAAATTGAGGCAAAACCTTTTTATTTTGTAACTTATCCTCCACGGTTTCTGCAATAGGACAAAGCCTTGATACACTGAACCTAAATCTTCAATCAGAAATGAGCTTTCTGAATATTATCCTACTTTTCTAATAGTCAAAAAAAAGGACTACCTTGGAAAAGGGATCCCTCAGGCAGAGGAACATGTACAAAATTTTGAGTCTGTTCTCATTAAAAAATGTTCTTGAATTTAGTGGGAAGCATTTTTTTCACTAGCTGGAAAACTAATTAAAAGTAGTTTGGCTTGTGTTGGTTTGCTCCCTACTTCTCCAGCTCTGTCATTATTTATTACTTCAGATACCTTGTAGTTAAGCACAGAGTTTTAAAGGACGGAGAAGAAAAATGGTTATTTATCTGTTCGAGAATGGACTTTCTATATCCCAGAATTTTGGTGCTGAAATATAGAAGCTTCTCTTCCTAAGGCATCAGACTGCTTGCCTCAAAAATCTACCATAAACTATACTCTATAAATATGTATGCTTAATGCTTTTAGGAGTCTAACTACCTCTGTAAAAGCAACCAGCATGGGAGTTTTGAATCCCTGCTGCAAAGCATGGAAACGCTTGTGATCTCCAGAGAGAACTGCCAACCTGGACACCATGTTGGCATGTGAAATCTTGGGCTTCCCCTTCTCCTGAAGCAAGTTCTGCAGCACTAGCTCACTGCAGCTCATTTCACAGCCAGCTCCTTTATCCTTTGTTGATTTGGTGTGGTGTGAGTGGGATGACCCTCTCCTTGGCATGAAGAATGCAAAATCCACCCTCACTATGTAGAAAAGCAAAGCATGGACAGGGACCCTCATAAACCTTGTCTTATGGTCCTCTTGTAGTTTTCTGGGGAAAACTGTGGATTCTCAGGATTCTATTGATAGCCCCAAGAGATGGATTTTTGACTTCTATTTCACTTACACTCTCCTGCTTGCATTCCCCATCGTATAGCTTGCTAACATTGGTTTGATGTTCTCTGAAAGAAAGAAATACTTTGGTTAGGAAGTCTTGAAAATAAATTTTCCCATCCCTCTTTAAGCACTAGGACAAGGAGGCAAGGTCCCACCTGCCTTGTAGAACACTACAACTGCAAGACTTGTCTAAACACACCCTGCAGATGGTAGCAGCAAACACACAGTATTACTGTTTCACATGGAAATTAACTGTTAGGAGCAATTAGGTGTTACAAGTAACACTTGGATCTGCTCATGGCTCTGCTCTGTGTTGTCCTCTGGTTCTTTAGTGATTCACCTCACAAACAGACCAAAAATGGGGAAGAAAACTCGGGTGGGCTGGAAAATTACAAGCAGCCATCTCCAAGAGACCTACAGAGACACTTACCTTAAGACAAGTGTTTTATAGAAGTGCTTCTGAGAGCCTTAACTATCACTCATTATTCAGAAGGATGTTGTATGTACAAGACTTACGCATTATAGGCACAGAGCCCACATTCATTGTCATAAGTGAAGCTATCTGAGCCACAGACTGGTTTCAGTATCCTTGGGCATGCTACTAGGACATGGCCATCTGCTTCAGTGCTTCGGTACCTACTGCAATCAATCTGTAAAATAGCAAGAATAGAGAGAGAAAAACACCCCATGACATATTTTTGATATAAAGATAATAACATTTTTCTGTACTCTGCTTACTCTTCCTCAGCCTTTAGGGACAAATCCAGCACCAATTCCACTATCAAAAGTGGAAGCTAGAGTCAGGTTTTGTAGGAATTCTCTCCTGATGAAAAGAAATGACTCAGCAAGAAGGACTGTGATATGGATTTTTGTGAGGTCCTTGAGAAGTTCTTGCTTGAGCCATCCAGGTGGTGAAATCCAACCTTCAGCCAACACATTTTCATCTCATTCCCAATTACAGAGACTAGAAGTCTGAATTAGAAAAGCACAGAGACCTGGCACCAGATGGCCCATAAAACCCCTCTCAGCTCTGGTTATCATCAGATTTTAATTCCCCTTGGGCTGTGCAGACCAGCTGTGCATGTTCTGTTTTCTTTTTGTGTGGTGTTGGAGTTATCCCCTTTTACAGTCAGCTGAAGACTTCCATGGACTTTTCTCTTACCATAACAGGTTTTGGCTCACATTCTCCATCATGTGCCTTCTCTACACTGGCACTGTGTTTCCTAGAAGAAAGCATACCTCTGTCAGGGATCAGAGAGCAGCATCACCTTAAAGCAAGCAGTGCTGGCACCCAGCTTCTAACTCACCCACTCCTCTGCCCAGTCCATGTTTAGGGGATGAAACCACCACCCTTATTTTAAGCCCCTTGCCCTGTGGCATCTGCTAGGTTTGCAGCAGTACTCACTTGTTGTGGAGGCAGATCCCGCACTCATTGCCGTATGTGGTGCCATCAGTGCCACAGACTGGCTTCAGGTTCCTTGGGCAAGCTACCCAGACTGTGCCATCCTTGCCAATGTCAGTCAAATACTCACTGCAATCAACCTGTGAAAGCAGCACAGAATCAGTCCCAAGACTGGCTCCCTCATGGAAAGAAATCCCCATGCAGACTCCCACCACTGCAGCCACATTGCCTGCAGCTCCTGCTGGGAGGTATATTAAAGGAGTTATTTTGAATCTACTCAGGCAGTCAGGAGGAGTGAAACTTCTCTACAGAACTTTCTGATGATGCTTTCCTGTCGAGGTGTGGGGGAGGCTTTGCACGGAGGAGGGATTACTGTGGGTGAGACAGTGCCTAATGAAGGCAGCTGGTAGTTAGGAGTCTGGCTGTATGCCAGAGCCCCTCAGCAGAAAATCTGATCATTTCAAATCATGCTGCAGTCTCTGGTGAGTTACAGCAGACTTGTAACCGCATGGAAGAACCTGTAGACAAATCCATTGCACAGATCCTGCTGTTTTCCTCTCAGTGATATAGGTATAGAAAAATTATGCAAGGAACACAGTTCTGCAGATCTTGCTATGTAGAAAAAAATATCAGAATCATAGTCTTTGATGCTCTCAAGCATATTATCCTGAGACAGTATTCCTCATGAGGAGGTAACCTACTGCCTTTAGCTTGGAATAACATAATTATCTCTAAGAGTTAATGTAATAGGATTGCATAATTATTTCTCCTTTCATTTGATTTAATGAACCAAAAATATTCTAAAAAATGGGAGATCTTTTACTTTCTCCTGAAATTGGCAATATCATTCAATCATAGAGTGGCAAATATTATTTGAACAGCCAAGATTTCATTAGGTTTAATCCACTTGCTCATCAGGTAATTACATACTGTTTCCATTGTACCAGAAAGCTGGAATAGAACAGAAGTAGACTTGTAGCTCACCTCAATTCCAAAGGCAGTCCCTGAAAGAAAAAAAAAGGAGATAGAAAAGAGTTACATATATCTTCTCTGTAGATATCAATAAATAGTTTCATGAAACCATTAAATTCAGTGACTGATATCGATTAGTTTATTAGATTTAGGAAAACACAGCATACTATATTATGCTTGCAAATGGCCATAGGATACATTAAAGGTTACTAAAGTTTCACTGGACTTTTGAGGGGAAATAAAATGGGGGAGAACGCATGTATTGATCCATCCACAAGATGTTAGAGGGAAAGGATACAGGTACTCTTGGATTTTAACCTCTCCTAAGAGAATTTACATTTGGCTTTCCAAAGTTTGGACATGTATGTTTAAGAGAATTGTCAACCAGTGGCAGTCTCCAGCTCAAACACATCCTTCTCAGTTACCACACGTCGTCTTACAGAGCCATCCTGGAGGTTAAAGTTGGCATTTATATTGCTCACACGGATTACCATTTCTAGCAGATTTACTTTGCCCTTATACACAGTACTCCTATGTGCAAGCTCCTGCCCTGCACTAGGACTGCTACTTCAGCAATTTGCTCCTACAGAACAGTTACCTGTGTGAGGTTTGCTGAAACCTCAGTCTTGAAGTCTAGTTTTTTGCTACACTCTCTAAGGAAGAATATTTCTTTTTGGAATAAGGCTCTCCTCCACATTACAAGACTCAGACTTTTATTGAAATGAAAATCCAGCTCTGATTCAGCTACATCAATCTCTGCAACATCCCAGGAAATACTCACCTAAGCAGCAGCAAAGGGCAAGAGCCACCTTCACAAAAAACGCTGTTACCTTCATGGCAGACAGAGGTACCAGTCCAGTACAGCCTGCTAGCTCTCTGTGCAGGAGAGGAAGATTGCAGGTAGGAGCAGGAATATATAGCACACAATGGTAGCAAGTGGTCCCACCTTATTGGCAATGCTCCAAGTCTGTCATCAATATTCAAAGCCAAAAATCTATTTACCCAGCTCTAGATTTCTAGCTAATTATTGACACAGGCGTGTATGCCAGGAAGGGGCTTTTTGTGTGGCTCGAGGGGAGCAAGGGTCAAGGCAGGACCTCTCTCCTCCTGGATGGATCTGCCCCCACCCTAAGCTGCCCCTCAGACAGCTGTACTGTGTTGCAGGCTCACATCTACCCTGCAACTGGCTAAATGCAATTAGATCTTCCTCCTCTATAGTTTTCAGCTGAGCTTCCAGCTGACAGCCAAACCCCTCGTTATTTAAACTCAGAGCATGATTTTGTACTCTTCACTGTTGTATTTCATCCCAGTTTGAGCCCAGGCAATTTCAGCCCAGAAGGTCACCCTGTGCTCTGCAGGAGAAATCCTGCTCTTCTCCTGGTTTAAAAAACTCTGCAGTACTCTACTCCATAAGCCACCTTTTTCTATACTACAGCACTGAACAAAAATATTAAGGTTTGGTCCTAAAATTCATCTTTTTAGCTGTTCATTGATAACTCCCATCACAACCTCTGCTCATCTGCTACCACTTCTCCCATGGGCAGTTCCTGACCCACCACATCATGCCTGAGTGATAGCATCCCACAGGGCAGCATGCCAAATGCTTTTGATACCTGCATAGACTAGATGTACTGTATTTCCTTTATCTAGGAATTCAGCCAACTTTACAAAGATTGATATTAGCCCACGCATGGTTTCCTTACTGAAAGTTCACTGTGTACATTACTCCTCTACACTTTATATCTTTAGTTCTCATCAAATTTCTCATGAAGGTTTTCCCATTGTTAAGGTAACAGAACTTGGATTAGTTCTAAACACTCTTTTTTCCTTTATTTAAGGAGATTTCTAACAATTCTTTTGTTTGCCCTTAATCCCAGTCTTCTCAAATGGGATCCTAAATTTACCAAGTTTCTCACTAAACTTTCAATCTTTCAAATTCTGTACTTGGTAATCAAAATCCCTACTTGCAGATCTATTTTTGACATAATTTAAACAGAGCGAGCTCACGTTGAATCATCACAGTTTTATTTTCTAAGTGAAGGACATCTCCAACGTCTTTCTCACTTGAAAAGCAAATCCACAATAACACGATTTTGGGGATTACCTAATGGAAAATTCTATTTGCTTTCATATCCAGGAGCTCTGCTTATATTAGCAGTTTGCAGTGTGCATCTGCAAAGCTGCTAAAGTCTCTCCAAACACCAGTATTTCCAGCTACATTAATCTCTAGTGACATTAGACTGATCTCCATTCTTGTATCTTGGTTTGACTCCTTCCCCCAGTCTTCAGTCCCAATGTCTTCTGTGTCAAGGACTCCAGACCTTTGGACTAATGCAGGCCTTGGCTACAAGGACCTGTCTTCATCTTGATTACAATATCCATCTCTCAGGGCTTATTCCAGCCAAGACTACCATCAATTAATGCTTCCTGTCAGAGGAAAATTTACATTGACAACTTAATTGCCAGACTCTATAAAAGCTGTCATGGTCAAGCAGACTCCTGCCAATGTCCACAGAGATGACACCTGAACCTTAATCAGAAAGGAGGTATTACTGTCAAACAAAATCCGCAGGTAAAATAGATTGGCTCAAGATGTTCTGCCAAGATTAAAGTAATTGTCTTCCAACTAAGTTATTAATTTTGAGGAGCAGTTTGCAACAGGAGATTAAAGGGACAGAACAGCAAACATCTGTCAAGGATCTAGAAAGGGAACTGGGATCCAGAAAACATCACTACAGCTATAGCATGTTTGCTATCCCCCAAGTTAGCTGAGGCACCTAGTGCTTACTTTTGGCTTCTGCCCTGTGCACAAGGAAGATCCATGCTGTGAGCCTACAAGTCACCTGCTTCGCAAAGAGTGATTCAGCAAAGCTTCTTCCACCAGCTGTTTGCCTGCCAGGACAGCACATTTCAGGACCAGAGCAGAACGTGCAGCATGTTCCACTCAGGCTTGGACACAGAGTTGCTCGAAAGGGAGACCTTGGTTGCCCTTGTATATTTACACCCTTGTGTTTGTGCAACTCCTGCTTGTAGTCACACTGAGTTTATGTCTACCTGTTTATTTTCCCCTCGCCAGGCATGCCAGGAGGAGGAGGTTCTGCACAGCCCATCTGGACGAGTAGCCCTGGACATGAGAATTCTGCTCCTTTCTTCTGCCGCCTCTCCAGGTTACCTCTAGACCCAGCTGTGAATTATCTTCCACCATTTCTGCTGAATTTCACCGATACAGGCAAAGAAAGAAATGAAGCCCTTTGAGGCCAGAAGGCAGCAAAGCCACCTCACCTGCTTTTCAGAAAAATATGCAGAAATCATGCACAGTTCCCATCCACAAACTAAATGTGCCATTATTAATACAACTAATGCTAAACTGTTCCTTTTAGGACTTTTAAGATTGAGGATCTGGATTTGTAATTTGCAAGTAGTTGCAGCCGCATCTTAGTGTTTTCAGTGAACAGTTTGAGTGGACTTGCTCATACCTTCATGCAGGGGAAAGCCTTGAAAGATCTCATATTGCTCTTCCAGTGGGAGGGCTGGGCACCAGGTGAGCTCCTGCAGCAGACTCGAGCAGGGATATCACAAGAAAAAGCCCTGGACAAGAGCTCCCTGTAGTAAGGAACAAGTGAGAACCTTGCAGGAAAAGACAGATGTGCTAACAGATGCCAAACAGAAGCCCTAGAGAGAGGAAAGAGACTCATTGGCCAGTCCCCAGGATAAACAGATGGGCCATAGAGCAGAAATTGTGATAATCAAGGTAAATGATGCTAAAACCCCCAGGTACCAATATGCAGCAGTTGCTTGGTGGGATTGAATGTCACAGGGATGTAGAGAGAGCCAGAAAAAGAGCTCTACAGCAGACCCAGAGGGGCTTCATTGCACAAATGGCATCAAACTCTCCAAATCTTGACTCCCTCAGTTCTTGCAGAAGCAAATGTCCCTAAACTGCAGGAATTCTGGCTCTGTCTACTGTGGTAGACTGTGAGAGGTCCCCCAGCCAGAGCACACTATGATGCCATGCATGGCCTTTCCCTGCATGGTAGCTGTGAGAGCAGCAGGGAGATGGTGTGCAGGGCCACCAGGCTCCAAATAGACAGGCTGCAGAGGATTGAGAAACAACACTGAGTTCAAGGTCTGCTAAGGTGTCTGACCTAGTCAACAGTCCTCACTACATACCAAGAGCAGCATTTGCACACCCTGAAGAATTGCCTAAGTACCTGACACCTTCTAGAGAAAGAGGAAAAACAAAATAAGGCAAGACACTCAAGGTCCCTGCAGAGAGTAGCTTAGCTCAAAATCCAAATGTGTTGAGAGGCCTGGAGACCAAAGCTGTTCATTCATAACACCAGCTCTGCAAAACCTCAGAAACTGCTGTGAACCACATGGCACCTGTGGATCTTGACAAGAGACATCCTTAATAAAGCATCACTTCTAACAAACTGAAGAACCCCTGGAATTCTGGTACCTTTCTAGTTCGTATTGGACTGGTTTGGCCTCATTACTGAGTTAAAGGGTAACACAAAGTGTAACCAAGAGCAAATGTGAAAAGAAGGGTAATAAAGCCCCAATACCTCTTGAGCCTTTACCTCCTTCTCCCCAGGAACCTCACTGAAATAACAGATAGCATCACTCAGGTGGAGCTCTGCTGCACACAGGGCTGCTGCAGACAGACACTGCTGGCAAGACCTCAGAATGACCTGCAAACAGGGTGAAAGCAAGAAAGGACTGACAGAGCAGGCTGTGGAAAGCAGAAAACAGTGAGCATTACTAGAGGTGGCAGCACAGGGGATTTTAGCAAGTCTCTGCCCTGCACCTTCTTGGCAGACAGGTTTGGAATCTGATTAATGATCCCTTATCATTAGCTGCAAGTTTTGTAGATGATAATTTCTGCTGGCAGCAGAAGAAATTCAGAAGATGCTGAAATACTGGCAGAAGCAGCTACTGGGGCACCATCTTTATGAGTTCATTGCTTTTGGTGCACAGTAAATGCAGGTTTTATGGGAGATTTTTTCCAAACCTAAATACTTGAAATCACTACAGATCGTAATAGCTTTCAAGTGCACTAATTTTCATTTGCAAGATTTTATTTTAAGCCACAAATTGTGCACTGCTTTTATGAAATCACGTAGATGTCCCTGCACATGATTTTAGCTAGAATCAGTGAGCAGACATCATCAGAGAATGTTTTTGCTGTCTGATATTCATCATTCTCAGGCTGCATAAAAAACATTCAAGAATTTACTCGTTTCATCATGGCTTAAAAGCATGCAAACCTTATATCCCTCAAAAGAGTAACCAGTACCAAACTGGTGACTTCCACCCTACATGGCTTTACTTGGTGAGAAGATTTTCAATTTGGAAATAGGCAGTAATAATTTATTTCTAAATGATAATGTTTGCTCACATTAAAAATCAGCACACAAAATATTAACAACTACTTATGTCAGTCTGTTGATAATAAAATTGGATTTTATTACTATCAGTAGAAATAAAATGGGATGCATGCGTAAGCATTTTGAGAATTTAAAAATCGATTCTCATTAACTGCAGTAGAAAAAAGATTTGATAACTTAATTGAAAAAAAAAAATCCATGTCTTGGGTGGGATTGAATTTAATTAGTAGCATTACAATCCTGCCAAAATTTGAAAGTAAGTCGCTCCGGCCTTATCTGCAACACATCAAGTGTTTACAGATCAGGTCACAGCTAAAATGGACTCAATGGACTGTGTGTGTTCACTCAAGGTCTCCTGGAAATGTCCTGCAATAAAGTTTAGACAAATAAAGAACATATTTGCTTTAAGTAACAGCTATAAAAGAAAGTACAGGAAGTGCGTGCAAAGTGCCAGCAGGATTCTGTTAACCCACCCTCACAGGCTCCTGCTTTGCAAATCCCACCCCACTCTTGCATGCATTGCCCCCAGAGAGCCAGGGGATCCCTTAGCTCAAAGACTTGGCTTAATCCGAAAATAGTTTCAGATTACGAACAAATTTAGAACTGTTTGTAAATCAGTTACATCTCAAAACGATAAGCCACTAAGCCATTCAACTAAGCCATGGGACTTCATCTCCCTCAGCACCAGGACCCTTTGCTTTAAGAGAAGACTCCTGAGATGGGCACTGGCTGAGCCCTTGTGCCCACAAGGCCTCCTTTGAGGAAGGAAGTTCAGGCCAAAGCAGAAGGGTGACACATAGGCACATGGTGAAGGTCCATGGGCCACTAAGATTGCTGCGCTTTCTGCTTGACCAGCACTGCCTCAACAATGCCATCAGCACTTCTGCCCTCTCAGGACAAGGAATACTGCTGGTGAAACTCACACCTCCAGATGCTAGAGATTCTCCATGGCTGTGCCCTCAACTCCAGCTTTGGTGGACAGGGCTCAGCACACCACCTAGCATGACCAGTCCTGTGTACCCAGCTCCCACAGCTGCTCAAAACAAAATGTTCTGGATTTCCAAGTACCTCAGATGAGGAAGCTGAAAGATGACACTTACTGCAACAGCTAAGCTACCAATCCAATGTGCGGGGTGCCTTAAAACCAATTTTCCTCTGTGGGTTTTTAAATATAAATCAATTAAATCTCAAAACGACCCTCTGAGGTAGGTAAATAACTTTTAATGTCCATTTTACAGGCAAGAGAAAAGGGCTGAAAGGGCAGTGTAGTGGTTGACCCAAGTCCCTACAACGAGTCAGAGAGAACCTGACCCTTTATCCCTCCTCACAGAAACCACAGACCATGCTCTTCTTCCTTGGGTCCATCATCTTTGTCAGGTATTTACAGCAGCTGGTGCACCCCAGGGCCTTCTGCATCTATTGCCTGAGGGGCACACAGTGTAAAGCTGGAGTGGGGATTCCTCCATCCCTCCCACAAGGCTTAGTGAAGAGAAGTGACATGAAGCTGCTGAGTTATCTTTATTGTAGAAGCATGCTAAGACACAGTGAGGTGGCAGAGACCGCAACAGCACGCATCGGGCAGACCTGGGAAGACACCGCCGGATCCCCCACAGCCCTTCGCCCTCCACCTGAGCAAGGACGGGCCCCGTTCACTGCAGAAGGGGATGAAGGCAACTCTGGCAGTCCTGGGGACTCAGCAGCTCCCCTAATACTCAACATCAACTCTTCTTTTACTTTCCCTAGGGAAATAAAGAGGAGACAGTTTAGTAACTATAGTTACTAAGGCAAAGGAAACTGAAAGGACCTCAAAGAAACCTCAAAGCTGTGATGCTCCCATGCTTTATAGGGATTCTGAGCCATCCTTTTCTCCCCATGATGGGTGACAGCAGCAGGCTGCTCTGCCAGCATTCTCCCTGCTCCTCAGGGGCAGCTTGGCTGAAAAAGCACAGACTGGAAAATGAATGGGCAGAGCCTACCACCACAGGCACTGGAAAGTTTGCGCATTCACAAAGGCTCAGCACCACATCTCTGGCTGTGGCGAGGGAAAAATTCACACTGCAGAGCCCTTTGCACCAGCCCTACAGCCTGTCAGGGCAAGATCAGACTCTTCAACCCCTATAGAATGTGACCCCCCAGAGGAAATGCTGGCTTGAGGGGGTACATCACCATCTCTCTCTCCATACCTTTGGTAACAGCTGATCACTGGTGTTTGCTGGCAGTCTGAACTCCATTATTTCTGGAAAGAAAGAGCAAAAAAATAAGTCCATCCCCAAGCATGGCCACTGCCGTTTGACACTTGCCAAGCATTGGTATTGGTGTGAGAGCCCCTCTGGTCAGCTCTGTGGCACAACTGCAGCTAAGTCTGACACCAGGGTAGGCAGGTTGGGTCTCTGCCAGCCTAGGAAATCAAGAGTAATTTCAGCCTGAATTTAGGTGCTTTCCACACCTACTATCCAACTGGGAAAGGTCCTGCTTTTTCTTTTTTTTTTTCCTCCTTTCACCACATAAGAAGCAAGAAAAGAACATTGTAAGAAAACCAGAACTTGCCCACAGCAAACATGGGAGTTATCTTTTTTTTAACAAACAAAAAAAGGAGAAACTGGATATTCCCTTTTTTCCCTGACCTATTGACTAATGTGGGCAGAGTGGCAACTGCCACATGGGTGATGTGTGGAAAAGCCTTTAAACAAGTAAAGGAACCACAAGATATGCAGCATTAAAATCAAATGTGTTGGAAACCCCCACAATTAATTCATTCATATGACACAGCAACTGCAGGACCTAATGGCTTACTAAAACCAGATATCTAAACCTAGGACTCAGGTCTACATTTCAGTAAAGCAGAACAGGATCAAAGGAATTTGGTTACAGCATACATCTCCCATGGAAGGCAGTGAGCCCAGCCCTGGCCATCCTGAGGCCCTGGGGACTGGGTCTCTCTGCAGCAAGGTTTTACACCACAGTGTAAAACACCACAGCAGTGCATAGATACACCCTTTAGTGGCAGGTATCTCAAATCAGCACTGCTTCCATCCTTCCCTGATGACATTCCAGTCACTGAGCAGGGAGAGTTGCCAGGAACACCTGGAAATGCAGCTTTGCAGGCAGGAGAGGATGCAGATACTGAGCTGCAAAGGGATGAGGTGACAGACACATTTTTATCTGGCAACCCAGCACTCTTCACAGTTAATTTGAGAATACAACTCAAGGAAACACTGCGTTTTGGGTAACAGTTTCTTATCTTCCTCCAAAGCTTAAAGAGATGCCTTTGCATTTTCATTCGGCACACTGCAACTGTTTAAAACCCTTTCTGATGAGAAAAGCACTGCTGGAGCTGGTTTCCTCCGGGTTTTAGTAGCATATATTAAGTGCCTGGATACTCAGTAGAAAGAATTCATTATACTGCAAGTGACCATGAATTTCAGTGCTGAAAATAACATTGTGCAGAACAATTTGCAGAGCATTGTTCATAAACTTCCATAAATTTCTAGTCCAGTTCTTCAGGCGCCATAATATGCCTAAATAAAGAATAAGTCATTGTGTGGTGAGGGTTATGTTTGGCTTTTTTGCCCTAAGGAAAATAGCTTATCACTTTCCCTTTTAATTGCATCCAACTCTCCTTGGAATACTTAGCATAGCCACAAGCTGTCTGACTTTCAGTAAATGGCATACTCCTCTAATTGCAAAGGCTGAGAGCTGTAACAGCTTGGTAAAACACAAAACAATAAGGGATTCCAGACTAGGCATAGTTTTATGGGAATCCTCTCCATTTTTCTGTTGGCATGGTGTATACCCAACCTCATACTACTTTGGGCACCATGAGCACAGCCATCAACAGGCTTGTGTAGTGCCTTATCTCCCTGCACCTCCAGAATACACAAGCCACCATGCTAGAGGTTGATACAAGGGCCTCCAGTATGATCACATGTGAAATTATTTCTCTGTGCTACAATTTCTTCAACTTCAAACAAACAAAGTTGAGAGCACTATGCTGCTTTGCAGAGGAGAAGAGGAGCTGGGATATTTAGTTTTTAATATTTTGAGGTTCTGCTGGCATCCTAGCACTGAACATAGGAAGGTATGGCATGATGCTATAGCATAAAGGATGTCTCACAGGAAAGCTGTTCTTTTCCTACAGACACATTGATATCAAATTCATATTCAGAAGCCAAAGCTCCCATACAAAATTTTTCAGAAATGATGTTTGGCTGGTTCAGTATTATGATTCTCTCCAGGCTTGGCACAGGGAAAAATATCTCAGTATTTCCCTGGGGTTATCCCAGGAGTTCACACCAATAGAGAGGATAGTCCTCCCTGGGTGCTACAGGGCATCCCATGCACTCAAGAAACACAAACTGAGAGACTGTGGCTGCCAGTCAAATTGCTAGAGACTGACAAGCTTCCACTGATGGAAAGGCAAAGCACAACTGAGAAATGTTTAACTCATCTACTGCGTGGGATTGCACAAGATGTCAAGGATCAAGACCTTTCCCAAAAGTATGCGACTTAGTGAATAATTCTAATTTCCCATCTCCCTAGATATTATTTGGGAAATGAGCCCTTTATGGTTTACACAGTTATGGTCTTTGTGGCCTCACCAAAGTCCCTAAAGGAAAGCCAAATATTTTCCCAGATGTGTCACTCTCCTACCATACAGCCTGGGTAAAACACAAAGACTATGCCCAAGTTATATATTAAATCCAAGTCTGAACCTGTGTGTAGGCACCTGGACTGTGAGTACCACACTCCTGGGGCTCTAATGATCCCACCACAGATGCAAGGGCCAGACTGGCTCCCCAGCATGCACCTGGAGTGAGAATAGGATGCTACACACAGCCAAGACACCCTTCAGGTGGCTGTTTTCTCCACCTGTCAGTAATGTCTCACCCCAGAGAAAAAATATGTTATAAAGAAAAAGTAAGGGTTCCAATATTCCTCTTCCCTCCCAGTCTGCAATACAGCCAAGTCCTCCCAATCCACAGGACTCCCTGAGCAGACCCTAACAGTACAGAGCATGCTGCACAACTTGGCTGAAGAGTAGCTGCAAAGCATGGCTTTCATTAACCTGCTAGCTCAGTTAACTCATTCATTCAATTAACCTGATTACCTGCCTTCAGGGTCAAGATGTTGACCCTCAGCTCTTCCTGAGGAGCACAGCAAGGCAGCTGGTGAGTAACTGCCAGCTGCTGCTCATTTTTCACTTTCCATTGCAGCTGCCTGGATCAGGTCCCCTTCAAGCTGAGAGGATGCCAGGGAACAGGGAAGTTTCACAACGGTAAAGTGAAAGATTGATGTTTCCCCAACCCAGCTGTGGCATGCCGCTTACCACTTCAGGGGCAGGCTTTCGGCATTCACCTCGATAGCTTATCGTGACGTAGTTTGAAGCTCTCCTGCAAAGGGAGGATAAGACATTGCTTATTATTCACTTGCAATGCCACAGCTCTCTGCCATCGGCACAACAGTCCTCTGTGGGCTCCTTAACGCTTTGATGCCACTTCCAATGTGATGGCATTTATTACTCCCCAAACAATCTTATGATTGTGCAGAAAGGGAATAAGGGATTCTGGAAAGTTGTGTATCTTAATTAGCTGTCATCAGATTAATCTCCGGCATTTTGATCTATGTTTGCTTAACAGCAAGGCACCAAGGATACACTCGATAGTGAGTCATGATATATCAAAACAAACACTGCTGCAAAAGACACTCGGGAATGGTGGATGGCCCTGTATTACTGACATCTCTCCGCCTACTCACATGGCAGCTGAACACAAGTCACATTCATTTTTGTATGTTTTCCCATCAGTGCCACAGACTGGTTGTGAGGATTGGCTGCAGAAAATCCTTCCACCTTTTACCCCATGCAGAATTCGATCACAGTCCAGCTGAAAAGAGAAAGAAATCACATTTGGTGTTGGTTCACTTGCAAGGCCCTCCTTTATACAACTTATATGAGCTTACAAACCAAGCCTTGCCATGGAGCCTCTCTGTCCTGCAGCTCATCCACCACACCATCAGCAAAGCCAGGCTCATAAAGGAATTCTCTTGTTGGACTGGCCAGCCAAACTTTTGGGGACAGAGCCCTCCCTGGCCCACTCATCTGATCCACCTCAGCACCTTGGTCCAGGGCAGGTTTTTTTCTCTCACTAGGGATCCACTAAAAGGAAAACTTCTGCTACCTGTCCCTAGTCCTCCTTATCAGAGCTGATACTGTTTCATCTCCAATAATAAGGGTGAAACCCATTGTCCAAAATTAAGGAAAAACCTCTACAGCATCCTGCCACTGCCCAAGGGCAGTGTGACACAGCACTTAACTCAGTGGGTATTAAAGAGACACAAGCAGGCAGAAGCAACAATGACTAAGGGTTCACTCTTTCCTCTCAGGGAGGACAGTGGGTGCATTTAGACAGCTTTCCTTACAAACCACACGTGGCACAACTAGGACAAAGAGCACAAAGAGTGGTCTTTGGGGACCCCAAAAAGCCTCTCACTTTTAGGTCTTCACCCTACAAGCACACAAGGGCAGGTGTTTGCAAAGTCATAGCAATTTTCAAACAGTAGAAGTCAGAGATCCTACAGCTTGTTCCCTGGCACACACAGAGCCCCTTCCTCAGCCTGGCCACCCACCTCTGCTTCAGGTGTTGAAAAAACCCAAGACAAAGGAGTGATTAATGCGTTCACATCCCCCTTCTCCAGGTGCAACAAAACATGTTGCTACAACTGCAAGTGGTGCAATCAAAGGGGAGCTGCAGCTGGGAGCAAGAGAACATTCCACCTCCTGTCCTACCTGGAAATGCAGTATTTAGCACAAAATGATGGTTTCTCAACAGCACTACAGGGAAGGAAGGTTTCAATGCCAGGTGGCACAGGAGTTTCAGTGACTTTGGGGTGCTGTGATAACACCTGCTGGTTAAACATCACTTGCTAATTTCATTAATGCACTGCTTCCTCCTCACCTAGGTAATTACCAATGATGTGAAAGCAGACAACGCTGACCTTTGCAATTCTTTGCTAGATGCCTTCCTACATGCCAGACATTGCTGATTGCAGTACAACCTGTGTGCCTGCATTACTGCCCAGGGCAGATGACCACCCCACCAGCAGCCCTACATATCACAGGCCCCAGCAGCCAGTGCCACCATTCCTTTGGCTTTGGGGAATTGCCTGTGACAAAACCCACAAGTTGCCCTGGAAAGAAGAGAAAAGCAGATTTGTTCTCTGAATCACCTCTTGTCAGTCAGGCATATCAGTATCCATTCCCCCTCCAGTGCTACCAGGAAATACCACTAAGCCCTGAAGCAGAGTGGCCTTGTTATGCCTAATGCTTCCTCTGGAAGCCATCAAAATTGCTGTAGCTGAACCACCTACCAGGACTTTTAACTCAAATATCCCTTTTCTAAAAGCAGTCAGTGACAGAAGCTTCAGAGATAGAGTAGGCAGCTTGTAGTAAGGTCCTTTCAGCCCCATAGAAACACTTAAATAACATTTTGGAAGGGATAGGAAATTACTGTATGCAAATGCTGGAAGGATTAAAACAGCGGGTCATATTTTTTTTAATCATTCTAGCTCTTGACAGCACCCTGTGACAGTGAGATCCAATTTAGTCACCCTTCTTATGGTAGCTTATTTTCTCTTATTAGGTTCATATTTTCCATTTCTAGCTGTGCTAAAACTATTTTATTTTCTCTTGGTGCAGATAAGGAAGAACAGACACCTCCATCTTCCTGCCATGTTCTTCTGTATACAGTTGCTATCTACTGTTCAGTGTTTCCCCTTTTAGTGCTCTCTCCCCCTGCCAACCTTGTTTTGTCCTGATCAGCTTCATCACCTTGCTCTGGCCATGGCCTTTAACTCAGCACCTTCTCAACAAGTGGAGGGTGGCACTCCTCACCTCACTTTGGTTATGTGTGAGGCAGACAACCAGCCTGAGCTCAAGACCAGCATACCCACAGCTGATGTACTTCCATATGGAGCCAAGCCCAGAAACAAGACTGGCTTAGAAGGATCACCTATGGGTACATCCAGCCCCACTTTCCTTCCTTCTGCTTCAGTGCCAGGTGATACAAGGCCTAGTACCAAGATACAGATGCATCCACTCATTCAAACCCTTCCAAGAATACAAGCCCAAGTGAAAACTTTAGGGTCACAGCAAGAACAGGAGCAGCTGCTGGGAAAGGAGCTGGTGAGGCCTCAGCACCAGTAGAGAAACACTCTATGGGACAGGTCCCCATTTCTGCCCACGCAGCTGCCACCCAAGATGCAGGCGGTGGATTTACCAGCTGGTAGGCATCGGTGTCTCTATCCTGCACGTTGCGGCCAGGTGACTGGTTGCAGTTCCTATCACTCTGAGCAGGATTTCCTTGTGGGCTAGCAGGGAGAAAGAAAGGGGAAAGGCAGCTCATCACACCATCCCTCTCAGAGGAAGCATGATGAGAACCCACCCTCTCAGCAGACCCCCACAGCTCTCAGGGAGCTGCTTACCTATAGCACCCACCCACTGGGACAGGAGAGGGCAAGAAGTCGCCTAGCCACATGGCAACTGGCAACAGGAAGGCAACTGACAGCAAGACAAACCTTGGCCTCTGCTCAGCCTAAATGCATGACCACCCCAGGGCTCTGCATCCCTATATCTGCTGACATAACTTGGTGGATGGGGAGGTGAAAGTATTGCACCAGTCAAAATCAAGGAATCTCAAAGCACCCCAAAGGCTCATAAAAAGCAATATCCGAGTCCTGCTCAGGTGTAGTAGCTATAAACCAAACAGGAGGACCTGACTAGCAGTCAAAAAAAAAAATCACAGTGCACCAAGCACTGCCTCCAAGCCAAAGGTGTCCTGAAACGGATTTTGAGAACAGCAATCACTGCTGCTTCATACAAAGGAAAAAATCAAGGCCAAAAAGGGGAATGGGTTGCATGAGAATCATGCCCCACTCTGTCTCTTCCCCACTATCAGTTTAGCCAGTGGGGAGAAGCATTGTACTGAGAAACAAACTGTTCAATTCTTCAACCCTGATAGTGCTTTGTGAGCTACCAAACCATTCCTGCTCCAGTTAACCTCCTAACCACCCTGAGGAAAAAACTGTAGGTAGAAAGTGCCAGGGCTGGTGGGGTGGTCAGAAGAACCTGCCATCCCAAGTGCTGCTGAACTCACCCTCTGCTAGATGAGGAGGGACGTCTCTCATTCACACTCTGCTGTGATCCTGAACCACCGCAGTTCTTCTGCAAAAGGGGCAGGATCATATTCAACAACCAAACACAGAAACTACTTCTTTACGAATATAAGGAAGAAGCTAAAGCAGCTCCTGTCCTCCCTCCTCCTCCTCCAAGATGCAGAGAATTATTGGGTTGTTCATAAAGAAGCAGATTTGATGCTTGCTCCATACTCATCTATTGACTTTAAATAGCTACCAAATGTTACCATCTGAGGGCTTACAGGATTGTGAGGAGTCCAAGTCTGGCCTTTGTAGAGCATTGCACCACCAGGAAAGAAAGACAGGCTTTCCTGTCAAGTCCAAGCGTGCCCACATCGTAAGTTCACACACGGGTCCCATCCAACAGATGACTGAGGCTTTGCAGTAAAACCTGCTTCTCCCCCATCATTAGCTGGCTCCATCATCCCAAACACCATAGTCACCCCAGGCTGACCAGAAATAGTCCCTGACCATCAGCATCCCAGGCTCACTAGCCCCTCTTCTCTGAGCTGAGAGCAGGTTCTGAGACCTAACTCACCTGGTTTGTACGCTCTGAAGTGAGCTGTTTGTTGCGCTGGCCAGTTCCACCAGACTGACCTCCTCTTTGGGCTTCCTTTTTGCTGGAAGAAGAGGAGAGGAGGAAAAGGGGAGTGCTATGACAGTGCGAGTGCCACCAGTACTCAGGGCTGCCCTGTAGGCCAGCGTCATGCCATTAGGTACCACCTCCCCATCCACAGTCTCTGTTCCTGGTGGTCCTGTTCCTAGTTCCCACCCCTAAGCCTTCTCCCTTCTCCTCACCATTCCCACTGTATGCTACATCCTGGATCCAGGTGGCTGCTTTCATATCAGGGCTGCTTCTGCATATGCTCTATGAGAGTAGAGAGAAAGCATCTGGAAGGCAAAGTACACGTGTGGGAAACTCCTCAGGAGCTGCCCATGCTTGAGAGTCCCCTGGGAAAGGGGTTGCTCTCTATCAACCTTGCTTCTCCTCTACTCCACACTGCTGCTCACCTGCCCCTGGGCCCTTTGCACTGAAAGGGAAGTGGGAAGAGGGGCAATGGCCAGAGCCCTACTGCCAGAGTATCTCATGGAGGGACACTGGGATTAAGGACTCTCTCCCAGGCATCACCCAGATGCAGCTCCATGGGCAGAAGCTGCAATTTTGCAGCCAGAGGTCTCCCTCTTTACTGCTGTTCCTCAGAGAAAGCTGTACTCACAACTTCTCAGCACACATGAGACATTTGTTTGTGTGCTGCTTGCCAGAGGAATCCCGAACAGGGTCATTCTCCCTTGTGCAGGACAGTCGTCCACCAGCTTCAAACTGAGAGCGAAACTCACTGCAGTCATCCTGCAGAAGGAGAGCAGCAGTTAGGGCACCCTGTCCTCCTTGTCTGTTTGATTCAATTCTTAGAAACTTGGGATTTCCTGCCAGGAAAGCATTGAACCATCACAAAAGCATCACAGGAGAGCCTGGGTGTGGGTGAAAGAAGAGGGTGCAGAGGATAAACAGAGGATTGAGTCAGGAAAATTACAGGTCCCTCTGCCTGCACAGCACGTGTTGGGAGTTCTCTAGTATGGTCCAACTAATTATTATTCTCCTTGTTGGGCTACCCAATGCATACCAGTGACGTGACTGATACAGTAATGAAGTCACTCCCACTCCTGCCAATATCCTTAATGCACAGCTACAGTCTTTTGCCAGATTGTAGCTCAGATAATTTCATTTACAAAGAGCAGTATCCCCAAAACCAACCATGCTTTGGGACGTGTCAATCAAGCAGGAGCAGTTAAAGAATAAAAAGCACAATGTGAGCACACTTAATAGTCCATGAGCAGTGGAAGGTTGTTTGGAGAGTGGATGATTAATTTGTTCCCTGTTCAAAAATCACTGTACAGAAACCTGTTATGTAACTCGGATATAAACATTCAATCCCCCTAATTTAAAGTCTTTCAGACACTGCAATAGCCAATTTCAAACAGCAAATGCAGAGGATAAGTAACTGGATCCCACTTAGCCTTTATTTTTTACAAATAGGCTTTAACCCTTGCAATTTTCTGCTTGTTTTGTACACAGGAAAGTTTTGGCTAGCTTGCATTAAGGTCTTTAGCAGGACCCTGGCCTCATCCTTTGCTTAGCTCAGAAGTCTCCAGCACCTCATCTTTCCTGCCATGGGAGGATTTCCCCAGCACTGACCCCTGCATGCTATCTGAGGCACCTCAGCCTCCGGCTTCTCAGCTTTGCTCCTGGACTGACACTGGCCAAACACTCAGTACAATCCCTACGTTTCTCTGGAACCAAACTAGCCATGGGTAGGTGAGACATGACCCAGCACAGGACAAACCTGCACCTGCCGGCAGCCACGTTGCATTGCTCCCATAAGAAATAAATGTTGTATCCCACTTCAGAGGGGTTCCCCAAGATCTCCACAGCTTCTCCCTACCACCAGCATATGCCCACACCCCTGTGTGGTTCAGGCAATGTTTTCCCTCCCTGACAAGCCCAGGAAAGCTGTTGCAGCTTCTCTGGGCCTCGTTCCTTGGGACCAGCCCAGTTCAGTGCCCTGACCTTCCACCACCAAGACAGATCTGCCTCCCCCTAATAGCCTCTCTCAAAAGCTCTCCATTTGAATTAGCATTTCTGGAGCTCTGTTAACTTCCCAGCCTCTGCTGCAAAAACCTCACTAAGTACATTCATGACTTGCATTTGCCTTTTTCATGGCCTGTTGCATCCCTGACCCACTAATAAGTGCAGGGCTTTCTTATCCTTTGTCACTTCTAACTGACAAGCAGGAATTCTTGTTAATCACTGACTGTGTGATCTTGCACTGCTATTACATTTTATCTTGTTTCTATTACTCCAGGCTTCAGCGCTATCCAATTAGTCCTGAGTGATCTGCTGATCCTCCTCTGCTCACGCTGCCTGCCAGCTTTGCCATCAGCAAATTTTACTTACACTTCCATTTTTTTGTGCCTAAGTCACTAGGAAAAAAGCACTGAAACAGGATTATCCCCAAGACCAAGGATTAAGGGAACTGCACCAGTCCCTACCATAGGAGAAACTGAAAGGTAAATGTTGGAAAACAACTTCCCCACCCACCCCTCAGTGCTGCTTTTGCCAGCAAAGCATCAGTGCACAGGAATACAGTGACAGCAGGGTGGCAGGACAAAGCAGGTGAATAGTAGCTATGTGAGAACAAAGTTTCCAACATAAAAGGCTAAAAAGCCAAAACTGAGCCATAGGCTGGTAGAGATACCACAGGGCTGAACTCTCCTCCCAGAATACAATGAACTCTTGAGCTTTGCAGAGATTTAAAGCTTTTCACCAAGATTTCTCTTTTTCCACCTAATTAATGCTCTCAGGAGCACTGACCTCTCCACCCTTGAGCCAGCTTTCAGGACAGGGCAGCACATCTGGTTTCTTGCTCTGATGGGATTTGCCTGTCCCTAGATCCACAGGTCAGTGGGAGAGACTGTAACATTTAGGCACAAGTTGTTCACTTGGGGGATTCAAGAGCATCAACAAGGAATAAGGAAAGTAAAGTGAATCTCAAAACTGAATCAGTGGGGCCAGAGCAGTAGAATAATGAGTAGAATAATGTTGCCTTTTCTCTACCTCAGGTGAAAATCCAATAAAATTTATGTTGACCTGCCTAATACTTTAATCTCACCTTATCTTTTCCTTGTCTGTTTTTAGATAACTTCCGCTCGTTCTCCCTTTTGCTGGAAGAGAAGCAAGATGAGAAAGTGAATACCATAGTGCTGCAGGGAGCAGGAGCCTTTCCATACTATCAGCTGCAGGAGAGGGGAGAGATCCTGTCTGCTGGCATCAGCAGCTGGCTAACTCCAACAGCCACTTTCTCAACAGAAAAAGGCTTTTTTTTCCTCTACTCACAACTTCTCTGCACACATGATGCACTTATTGCTGTGTTGCTTCCCAGAGGAATCCCGGACCGGGTCATTTTCTCTGGTGCAGGAAAGTTTCCCTTTCTTGAACAGATCTCGAAACTCTCGGCAGTCATCCTGTGGAAGTGCCAGAAGCATGGGTTAGCACAGATATGCTGGTAAAGACATCTCCCACAGATCCACAAAGGATTATCCACCCAATGAATTACCTTTCAAACATTTTTTTTTTCCCCTGAGGAGTAACTCGGTGGGAAGCCAGTATACCTGATAGGTTATGTTGAATTACAGCATGCAGCACAAATAAATTGGTACATTTAGATGAGGAGATTTGTCTTTTACATCCAGGGTAGTCTTATTTCTAATAGATAAAACATGCAAGAGCCTGCCTGAAGGACCTAAGTTCTGCTCTAGGTATGAAACCTATAGTTTCTTGGTAAATTTAATGAGGAAGTCAGTTTCCCTATCTCTTGTGAGAGAACATACCACCAATTTTAAAATCCATGCACAGTAAAAAGATGAAGGTGCAGGTATAAAAAAATATATCCTTGCACACCTCACTTTCCCATGTATGCTGGAGTAAGAGGTGGGCATTTTTACCATCCAACTAACATGACGTTATGCAGCAATTAATTCAAACCACTATTCAAAAAAGGCTTTTGCAGCAAAACCCTCTTAAGCATCTCAGTCTGGTCTTTACTTTCCCCTGAACAGCTTTACTATAACTTTCAGGGTGCACAAGCAGGTTTGTAGTGTAAGAAACACATGCTACATGTCTCTATGTTCTTCAGTGCAGCACTTTCAAGGCTGAACCAAATGATCCGCGATATATTTTTCCCCTCACACTCTACAGAGGAGATGGTTTGACAACTTATCCCTAATAATCGGCTCTGCAGATTGGGAAGTGAAGCCTAGAAAACTACTTGCCAAAAGCCAGACAGAAAAATCTATGGCTGATGTTTTAAATTCAGTGTAGTTCTCTACCTGACACAGTGAAACTGTCCTATTCCCTTCAGGACTACACTTTAGCAAGTCAAGTGTCCAAAGAACATCTGCCTTAGACAGCTATACTTTACAAAGCCTTTGAATTGCCCAGACACACAAGAGCTTAGAAGCTACCCTACTTAACCAGATAGATACAAAAAAAAAATAAATCATTGTAACCAACGTTATCTGCTGGAAACAAATTCACTCCTATCTAGAATAAAAACCCAAGCCTCAAAAAGACAACTCCCTCCACATAAAGACCTACTATCTAGAAAAACAGCTATGGATAAAAGAAACCAACCAGGTGCATCAACAAGATAAACAAGGAACAATTAGAGCCAGCCTGTTCCCACACCCTGCCCTAGTCAGTGTTCACATGCACCATCATTGCTATTAATTATCTGTCAGATACCAATGCTGTGCTATATAAACAGGCAGATATCCTCCTTAGCACATGCTCCAGGTCAGGCACAGACCACATGTACCATGTCAGTAATTGCCAGATATGGACTAGATTGCCTTGAAGGAGCAACGAAGTGTTTTGGTTTCTTTTATGCTCATGGATGGCACAAAGCCTCATGCTCCTTTGGATGCTACTCCCATTGCAGGTACATTGCTGAGCCCTTCCCCAACAGCCAAGCCATCATTTCTCGTGCCACAAAGAAGGAAACACACTCAGCAAGTGGGTCAGAGGCAGAAGACAATGACACTAGATCATCCTGCTCCCAGTACACTGATAAAACTGGCTTTGGTAGTAATATTTCACCTCACCTCTTCCCTGGAGTTCACATTCCTGTTCGCCTCTCCACCACTCCCTTTGTTTTTTGAGTCTCTTTCCCTGCAAGAAAGGGAGGCATGAGTGACAGAACAGTGTGCAGTCCTCTGACATAAAATCAAAACAGCTAGTGATTAAAGGCCAGTCCTATCAACCCCACCTCCCCATTGCACAAGGCAGCAGGACAGACCGGCACTGGGGCTGTAGCTCATGAGACACATCCAGAGTGTTTGAACATCTCTATGCAAGGAGCATTTGCCATCCTTTCTCTCTGCTTAATATCGAGGTGTTTCTATCCTGTTGAACACCATCTATGGAAACAAACTAAATCCCTGTATGTTTTCACGCTGGATTTGTTCCTCACACCCTGTGGTATGTCCCCCACCATGCAATGGGCTGGAGAGAGCTATTAGGTTTGCTGTAGAGCTGTTAACTAGTCTGTTTAGCCCAAAACTATGATTTTATACCACAGAGCCTCCTGAAAGTGGGTTCATCACTATGAGGAGAGGATGTGCTGTAGATAGGCAGGACAGCCAATACTCACATCAGCCTTTGGCACATCATGCACTTGTTGAGGTCTGCTTTGCCATCTGGGCTGCTGAAGGGCTCCTTGGTGGTGGGACAAGAAAACTTCCCACTGCGCAGAAGCGACCAAATTTTCTTGCACTCATTCTGAAAACCAGAGAATAACAGTCAGAGGAGACTCTCTCAAGCCACCACGATCCTGAGAACTGCTCCTTTACATTTAAGCTTTTTGGGGTGGGCAACACCTTGTCTGTTCAACACCAGGGCTGAAGCTACCACACTCCTCACCCCCATCCTTCACCGCACACCACACACGGTACAGGCTGCACCCAGATCTCTGGTCATGGCTCCCGAGGCAGAAGGGACAACGAGAAAGTTCAAAACCCATTGCAAGGGCCATTATTCATGGGAGAAGGAATACATTTAATTTGCATACAGCTGGAAATTACTACCTGCTGAAGGGGGGGGGACGGGGGGACTCTGTTGTAAAGTCAGCCAAAAGCTAAAAATTCAGCCCTAGAAGTGCCAGTGGGATGCAAGAGCAATGAAACCAGAGTGACTAAAGAGCAATTCAAGCACAAGACTGAAGCAGGAAAAGTACAATTCTCTTAGGAAGCAAAGCAATAATATTGTGTAATGCTGCAGCAACCAATTGCTTCTTCTGTTGGGTAACTGAAATGCAGAGTAGGAAGAATCAATGAACCATTTATTTATTTTGGGGTACTATGATTTCCAAAAGGGTTTTTACTAAGGAGAAGCAATCTTGTTTGATTAAAACATGAACAAAACTGACTTCTCAGCCACTGAATCAAGTAATTTTCTGGAACTCAGAGGACTTGCCTTAATTCTTTTAATTATCAAACCTGGGAATTATCAGAAGCAGGGGTTTCTGCTGGATCAGAAGCAAAATTCTGAAATATCATTAGAAATAAAATTTGTGCCATTTCTAACTTCATCTCATGGGATTTCCAGCCCAGAGCTGTTGAGATACGTGCTCAGCATAGTACAAACATACACTGTCAGCTACAGCCATTGCTGTTTTACAAAAACACTGTCCCTAAACACGGAGAAACTCACTTCTCTTTCCATAATGCTTGAAAAAGCATTATGATATCCAAGTGTACTCCCTCTAAATGACTTTGCTCAGAGCATGCATTAAGTAGTGTAGTTGGCAAAACAAAAGGAGAATCAGAATAGAAAGAAGTTGGACTTGCCTTAATTGAAGCTTGGCTGGCAACATCTGTGACAAAGAAAACCCACAATGAAACCATACATAATTTTTTAAGGGAAATTTTAAATCGAAACCATTTAATTAAAATACTTGATGCAGTTTCCTAATCCACCCAAATACCTCTAGATAAAAGCTAATCCAATACATTATTGTACACTGAGCAGAGACCTTCTAGAACATTGCATGTTTTGTCACTCAAATGCAAAAAACCATCTTTTTGGTTTTGTGCTCTCCTTTACTGTGTTACTTCTCTCAGCCTTAAATCCAAGTTCCAAGGATGATTCAGTAACTGTTTCTCTATTATTCTACCCCATTGCCTTGGTAGTGTTTTCAACCTTGTCCAAATGTTTTTGACTTTTTTTTCCATCTTCAGTTAGAATTGGAGTAACAGAGCTGGCCCCTAACATCCTTGTTTGTCCAAATCTTCAAACTCCTTTTTAGGACCCGTACTATTTGCAGTACTTCACACAAGTTACTAAATTAGTGAGTCAGTGGGTGTGTAGCTGATACACATTTCTTTCTAAACTCTTTAGAGCTGAGATAAAACATGCTTCATTCTTTCATTACAGCATCAGTAGCATCACAGGAAAACATCTAGAAAGCTTCTATTAGTTCTTTTTCAATAGGCAGTAAAGTAAAAGACCATTGCATCAAGCATAAGCTCCTGCCAAAGTCTCTCTATGGTAGCCATAGAAAAATGCTTTTCTTAGAGCATTGACAAGAAATCTCCATTTTTCTGAATTTACTAAAAATTGTATTACACTTTTGTTAAAAGTCAAGCTTCTTACACAAAAACAGTCTGGTTGGAAATTTATTTCTCCACTTTGACAAATGGGTTTTTTTGTTGGTTGTTGCTAAACTGTTAACTCTACTAAAAATAGATACTTTCATCTATCAGTGGAACTTCAGCATTTTCACACAAGAAAAAGCTATTATCAAGAATGTGTTAGTAACAAAACAATACAAGCAGTTCAGCAAAAAAATGATGGTCTTGTGGCTATGCTGCTATGCTTTTTAAAGAACAAGGGCTCTCTAATCCTCTCAGTCTTTACAGGAGCTCCCAGGCTGTGTCCTCTGCCAGTCCCAGATTTCAGCACAGAGAACATCAGAAGTTACTAACCTGAGAAGAAGCAGAAAAATGCCAGAGCAAGGACCACCGAGGCACCTTCTATTCTCATGGTGAGGGTGGCAGCTGTTTGCCTATGTTGACTATTAGTGCATTGCTCAATGAAACCCAAAGAAAGGTCTCAGGTCAGATCACATATATATAGATGACCAGATTCTCCGCCTTCAATATGACATAATCTTCCCAAGAACCATCATTAGCTACAAAAACCAGTTTGATGACAGTAGCTCTAAGTTCTAATGATCCCATTAACTCAATTAATTTCCATAAGGATGAGACATATTTGAGTCACTCCCTGCATTTTTTCAAGGTAAGACTATTATAAATAGATTATTTCAGTTTCCCCACAGACCTGGAAGAATTTTTGCCATCTTTAGGGTGGTTTGTAAGACAGAGGTACCCCAGTCAGCACACCTCAAATACCTTTTCATATCTCAACAAAATAGCTGAAAGGGTTTTATTTTAGTAATTTGGCTCGAGCAGAGACAACAGCAAGGCTAGGTCACTCGAGACTTCTGGAAGTCAGCTTGCTTTTATTAAAGCACCTCAGTACCAGCCTAAAGAGTAAAGCACTCAGGAAAGGCTCTAAGACATCAAGTTTGAGGACCTGTTGAAATTGTTTGATGCTACAGTTCAGGTAGCAGCTGCGCTAATGAGAAAACCATACTGACAAATCCTTATCCTTTCCCTGCCTCTCCCTGTTGTCTTCAGAAGAAATTGCAGTGCTATTAGTGAAAATGTTGTCTCAGCCCACATGGGACCTGGCAGGCTATATAGATAGTGCTCTTCAAGTGGATCAGTACTCAGAGATGCTTTGTTGCTGTAAGGAAACCAGGAAAGTAGCCCTGCTCAAGTGTCTCCCAAAGAAGAGATAAAATTAAGGTTGTCATCCCATGCAGAGTTTCTCTGGAGATGGAGAAAGAGGAAAAGATGACATCAAAGTTTGGGAATGTGATTTACATAGGAAAAAGCTATGTTCTTTGTTCTCCAGTAAAGAAGACAAGGAATTTGCAGGGTTTGAAACAGGTGGATAAATGAGACAGTCAAGCTATGAGGGGCTCAAGGAAGAAAACATACTCCTGAGTGACATGTATTCAGCCAGGCAGCTCAACACAGCTCAGTATAAATCTTTGTAATAAATTGCTGCCACTTGTTTCTCAGATCAGAAGAGTTGTTAGTGTTTACAGCCAAAGCCAAGCAGGTAGAGTACTAATTTGGTGTGTGGTCAGCCGTAACATTTGTTTCCAACAAAAAGGAAAATCAAGTGCAGGTTCACAGTGGAATGCTTGGAGCAGAGAAGTAAACTGCCCGAGGTCATAAAGATGGTTTGTGGCAGAGCTGAAGAGCTGTGTATTGCCCTGAATCATAAAGTAATTTCAGTATGTGTATTTAGGCATGGAATGAGTAGGGAGGCCAAGAAGAAGATAGAGCGTGTCTCAGTAAAGCCTTGTAGGAGACTGGAAAATATCTGGTATAGAAAAAGAAAAAAAAAGCATAGGCTAGTTTAAAGGTGGATACAGCTGGAAATCTATTTGAAGGACAAATCCAAAAGATTGCTCTTTGTTACCAAGCTGTCTTCCCATGAGGTGGTAGAGTTCGGGGAGGGGAGGTGCATTTTTAAATGGATTGTGGTTTTAAAATTTTCTTTTCATCCAAAAGTTCTATTCCTATAGAGAACTGAAACAATTCCCTGATTTAAGACAGCTGACTGACTACCCTGTTCCTGAGGGAACTACAGTGGGGACCAGACCTGGCCAGATGAGAGCAGGTGCCAGCCTGATAGTGTAGACAGTGTCAAGGAAGATGGGAGAGACACCAAGGTCATGACTATCTGGGCCTTCTGATCACACCTCTCCCATTGTCCCACCACTGCAGCACCCTGTCCATCAGCTACATCCACACCCTGTGGGAGAAAGTCACAATAGGCAGGACACCTTGATACCAAAACCAGAACCACATTCAGGGTTTGGGGGGTGGTTTTTTTGGTTGTTGTTTTTGATTTATTTTTATTTGTTTGTTTTTAAATTCCCTTCCAATTACTACTGCATAAATACAACCCCATAAAAAACCCAATAGTATGAAATGTGATGTCAGGGGATAGGGAGAATCCTGCAAAGCTATATGGTTTGAAGGATTCCTCTGTATGCTCAGGTTGCAAAAGGAAACATGAGCAGAATAACGAGGTATGATAGCAACAGTGTATTAAATAAACCTTGCCTGACTCACCTGATTGCCTTTCTTGATGGATTTACACAAAGTTTCAATCCTGTGCTGGAATTCAGAGAGCCCATTAATTTCCACAGGAGTTTGTATTGCAGAATCAGATCTGTAGGGGAGAATCCTGATGCTTTAGCAATAGGTTTTGTACAGCACCTTGCTAATCTTAATTTAAAAATGATGTCAAACAGCTGAAGAGCAATATGCCACTGAGAGAAGCAGCTGGGGGCAAAAAGAGATATTACAAAGACTTTTGTTCATGTCTCAGTTAAAATTTTGGAAAAGTAAACAGCATATAATGATGCTATGCCTGGTAGGACAGCTCTCACTGAATCCATTTTCTACCTCGCTCTGCAGGAAAAACAGGATAAAAATAATCATGAAGGAGCAATTAAGAAAATGCAGGGGAAATGAAAGTATAAGATGAAATTTAGGCAAACTGTTGTCAATCTGAAACCCAAGAGTTTGTGATGAATCCTATGGAAAAAAGTTCTGCAGCCAGCAAGCTGGGTCAGTGCTGTGGGGGCAGGACACAGCCATAGTGGAGATTCATCTCTTTCCCCTTCAGGGTCCTGAGGGGAATGGGGAAGGGAGTCACATAAGCAGCCAAATGACTCACACCTCAGTCAATGAACATACTTACACTCCCTTTCCTGTGGTAATTCTCCCATTTTCTGATATTCCCACATTTCAGTCCTTCACCTGCTATCCCTACACAGGAACATATCTATAGATATATTAAAAAAAATCCATTGTTCACTCAAAATTTATTTTCTTCCTTTTAGTGAAGTGGCACTGCTTTAGAGGTGGGATTCACCTCCTTTCCAATGGGTTTAGCATCACCTGGGCATGTTTTTGTCAAAAAGAAATCTTCCTGGCAGTATAACTGATTGAGGTTTTCTGGAGGAGTAAGGGTTTGTTTGAAGTTTAGGCTTTTTTGTTTGGGATTTATTTTTTTTTAAAGTCATTTATACTTTGGTGACTCTTCATTATTTGAATGCTAGTCTCCAGCCCAGGCAGTTCTGAAGGTGCCCCCAGTGCTTGAGTGAGCTGCCCCATTCTCACCCTAGAGCAAAGCTAGTTCTGATCAGGTCTCCAGAGCCACCACAGCAGGACAAAACAAGCCCTGGTAAGCATCTGCAACACATGTTTCATCTACTTTGGCACTGCTGCCATGGACAGTCTCCTTTATAGCACTGTTGGCATTTTATTTACCCCACACACTGGAAAACTCACCTCTCTGCAATCAATGCTGTGGCTTCACAGTATGATGCCCAGCAGGCAAAAGGCACTTTACCCAATGTCACTCCTGGGTCCTTAGATCAAACTGGAACAGTGTCTTGTGTTGGATTTGCAACCCAGCTTAGGACCACAGCAGCTGATTCTTCATGCCACCTGGCTGCATTGCTGCAAATACAGCAGCAGAGTACTATTCTCTTCCTGGCAGCTCACCAAGGAAGATAAACTGCTAGAGGCCAGGAGAGGAATGACTGGAATTTCCCAATTTCATATACCTCTGATAATCAAGTGCAGAGTATGTCCTGTACATCCTAGAGCACACGGAGTATCAGCAAAAAGCATTTCAGAAACAGATTCACAGCATGGCAACAAGTTGAAGAATGAAACACTCCTAGGGAGTCAAGTGGATTTGCTGCATAAAAAGAAAAGAAGTGAATAACCTTAATTTGGATCAGTTACTCTGCAAATCTCTGTGCACCAAGAACATCTAACAACATCCCCTAAATCCAGCATCTACTGCATCCTCCTCTGTACCCAATCTCTCATTGCTCATGCCCTTCTCTGTTACCAATTTTCCTTTCCTGCCAAAATCCTCTTATTAGCCCTGATCTAAAAGTCAGAAAGAGCATCTTGGCTTATGAACTGTCTTGCATGCCATTTGTACATATTCCAGCACAGAAAGGTCCTGGGTGTCCTTGTCACATCTGCAATGGAATGTCAGTGATTTTCAGCACTCTATGCTTGAACCAGAGCATAAGCCTCAGCTTCGCAATCCTTTCCAGGCTCTGAGCCACCATGACATGTGGCTGACTGTCCTGGACAGGCTGTTGTCACTGCTGACTTAGCTTGATGGTGCCAGGGAGGAGGGGGAAATGAATCAGGAAGTGAGCAACAGTGAGAGGTGCATGTCCAAAAGGCAGGGATGAGGCCAGTGCTGGAAGATAACAATAATGGCACGTAACACATGCCATCTTCAAAGGACTAATGAATCCCTAACAGGGTGCCCCTGTTATTATTTGCATTTCATAGATGTGTACATTAAGATGCAGAAGGCCACATTATCCTCTGGGTCACACCTATTTCAGTCTATTCATCCCTGGTCTTATGTTGGAACTCATCTCTGTGGTGCGAGACATCCTCCCACAAGCCAAAACAGCAGTGCTGTCTCTTGAGCCTTGTACAGGAATCACTGGTATCATTTATGGTCTGGTGTGTCATTCAAATGGTCCTCTTGATCTTTCCTGGCCTTGAAAACTGGTCAATTTATCAATTCTTCCATCTTATCAGGCTGAAGGGTACAAGAAGCTCTGTCTTGCTGCTGGATTAGATTTGTATATACATACACACACATACATCTTTTTCTAGATGTGAAATAAAACAGAAGAATGCAGGGCATCTGAATATCTAACACCACCCAGCCTGATTTCACCCAGCAGTCTGAGCCTGGCCTTAGAAAGGTCCCACCTTCCAACCATGAGTCTCCCTGCAGCTCAGCAACTTTTGTTTGCAGAAGAATGAAGCTGCCCTGGGAAAGTGTACTCACTGTGAGAGCAAAGTTGCTTCCCAAGCTATAACCAATGCCATATGGGGTTGGGGATTCTGGAACCAGCCTCTGCATTCAGAGGGAAATCCCAGCATTGAAGCAACAAGCTCTCCCTGCTGACTCTGGGGAAGCAGCTTGCCATTCCTACTGTCAACACTTTCTGGAGAAGTATTTGCTCATTGAGAATTGTTAGGCTAGAGGTGGTAGGAGTTGGGTTTTGATCTGCAAGGCCTCAGCAAGTAACATCTGCACAATGAAAGGATTTCTCATGGCAAAGCACCACAACATCCCATGAAGCTGCAAAGAACTTGCAGCCTTAAAAGGCCACCAAGATCTGTGCTTTGATGGGCTTTACCAGAGCTAGCTGATTTTATTCCCGTTAAGAGTATTTGTAGCTTAGATAAGGGTAATCAAAATCTCATCATTCAGGGCGTAAACTGATCGCCTGCAGGGGTTAGAACGGAATTTTGCTTCATGTGCAGCATTGCATAACCATCCAGATTCATTGTGGGTACTCTCCAGCCTCTGCTGAGCACCAGCCATGGGCCATAGCTAGAAGCAAAGCATGGAACACCAGCTGTAAACGGGAGTCATCACACAAAATGACAGCTCCACTGTTTGGGAACAAAGTAGGTTTTCTGACTCTGGCTTCAATTCACGCATGGAAATAGAAGACTGAGAATATCACTGGGCTACTGAAACAGAACTACAAGAGAGAAAGAAAAAGTCTGCCCAGAGATTATTTTTCTAGGGATAAGAGTGCCTGGAGAGCCTATGAGCACAGTGCATAAAGGATTATGCAGCTCAATGTCCCACTTGAACACCTCCCTATGCAGTGTTGCCAGCTAAACCCTGTCAGTGCCACTCCACTGAGGGATACCAACAAGCTGCCCTCCAGTGAGAGCTGAGCCTTTCCATGTCACCCAACAACTCTCCTCACCCTCCATCCTCACTTGAGCAACAAGAGTCAAGAACATCATGTTTTTGTCTCTGCAAAATTATTTGTTTTATCAGTAGCAAAGGCTCTGTAGTGCTGGAATTGGCTGCAGGGTGTGGTGCCTAAAGCACCAGTACCCATCACTACCATAACAGCAGGAGGCTAGAAACACACCCCATGTAGGTGTTGGTTGCTCTTACAGTATCACCACGCCCTGCTCTGCTAATTGTGCTATGAAACTGATCTCTACCCTATCCCTGATGCAGGTACCTTTAGCCATGCATGTGATCCCTCCAGGTACCAGCCATTCATCTAGATGAACCTATGGGAAGACTGAATCCCAAATTTCTTTGCCTTGTAGAACGTAAGAGAGAATGAGGCGTTTCTGTGCATGTATCAAAGACCACCACAGTGTCATCAACTAGAGGCATCTGCTGGCATGGATTGCGATTACAACTGCAACCAACAGGTATAATTTCCAAAGAGAACTATCAACTTTTCACTAGAAAAGCTACTACTACTGGAAGTAGAATATATTTACATGAAAATCATGTTTTTTCCATAATCTGATCTCCTTTGATATCCCCCAGATTTGGGATAGAGTATAAAACTGACATGAATATTTGCACTTGGTCAAACCCTCTATCCTTTAACTGAAAGTCTTGGAACATCTTCAAGGCACTCATAACTTGATTTTCAGCCACTGAACCACCTTTCCACACTGCTGATGATGTGAGAGTACCTGGGAAACAGGAAACTTGTCACTTTCTGTGACATTTAAAAGGGTTTAAACACCTTTCCTTGGGAAAGGGAGACATGCTGTCTAATAGCATCATTACCTTCAATAGTGTAGTCTAGTTGTTAAAGGAACAGTTCAGCATTACTAAAGATACCAGCAGACACCAGCAACTCTTTATGGAGAGTCAAAGAGGTTGTTCTGTCCGTGCTCAGAAATTCAAAGGCTGAAGAAACACCCCATCAAGCATCTGTCCACATGGCCACTGAGCTGGGGGCCATCATGCCCAGGAGGATGTGCTCCAAGACCTGCCCAGTCCATAGCTCTGGACTTCCCTGCAGGTACATGTGATGCCTCCTAGGAGTGTCAACATTCACTGCCTGGTGATCTACAACATCCATCATCTCCAGCAGAGATGGCTGATTGCCATAGCAGTCTGTTGATTTATTCAGCTTGTTCTCCTGGAGGAGAGAGAAGAGAGGTGAGCCCTATTCCTTCTCTACATCACCAGGAACTGCACCTACACTGTTGGCTCCCCTTTTTGTTCTACATTTCCCAAAGAGTTTGTGGGTCTTCTGGGAATCTTCCACCCTGTGTGGTACCATCTGAAACATCCCCTCAACCACTGCAAATTATCTTCAGGGTCATTTTGTCTGCCTCTCAAGCACATACACTTGATGGGAGTTCAGCACACATTTAACCCAGCCTGTTTCCTCAAGTACTGTTATAAACCATGCCTTTTCCATAGACACTCATCCACATACACAGCTCTGTCATCTCTGCAGCAGGAATGTGCTCACTGTGGGAAGTCCTGAGGTTTAGCTGGTTAGATTTAACTACCTGTGGCTTTTCACTTGCATTTAATAACCCTGTTTCACACAACACACCAGCCTTAATAAGCATCCCGTGGCAGTCGGGTCGCCAGTCTAATGGTGGAGCAGCTCAGCTAACTAATGCCTAATGACAGCAGTGGGAAGCATGTTCACCAGCAGTGATTGATTAACAAATTGGCTAGTGAGAGTGACATGTGGCAGACACCAGCATCATCCCAGAGCTGAAACAAGGCCAGGGAAATACCCAAATCAGTGCTATTTCAGTTTTTCAAGGAACATGGCCTGTTTTCATCACCAGTCAGCATCTGATAGAAGTGTAAAACCAATAAAACTTCAAAGAAGCTGTATGTAGCAAAGAAGCCCAGTTCCTGCTGATATTCACCTTGTCCTAAAATATCTGATGTCTTGGCTGAATATACTCCAAGTGTTTGTCCATGAGGGTTGCAAGGCCAACAGCAAGGTTGTTTTTCTCTTGTGTTCATTGCTATCCATGTTTGGTCCCATGAGCTCTTTGCCTTGTTAGTCAGTTGTTGGAGATGCCATGGAGCCTGCTTCCAGATATCTAGGACACATCCACTTGTGATTCACTTTGGCATTAACCCTCTGCTACCTCCATAGAGCACAGAAGTGGGAAGGACCTCTCCTGGGCCATCAAGCTCATCTGCCTGTCGTCACTGGTAACCACATCACTAGATCAATTAGGAGATGTTTGATTGACCTGTCACAGCTAATGTGCTCCTCAGTCTGGCAGAGGAATAACAGAACCTGAAGTCTAGAAGCCACAACTAGGAAACATCAGGGTGGCAACAAGAAGTGACCATTAAATGGTGTCTGGGTCAGTGCAGAGGATGAGCAATCCAGAGCATTTCATCCCTGGTATATATTCAGTCTAGTCTGAATGTTTTGCCAAGATAATTTTATCCCCTAATGTTTTAACTCCAAATCCATAAGTCTCTGGGAACCTCCAGACTGCTGCTACATGGTTTGTAAGAGGTAACAAAGAATATCATTTTCCATCAGCTATGTAAAAATACACTTACTGGGGTTTTATTTTTTTTAAAGGAATTGCACCTTCCCTGAGATTCATTCAGGAGACTCCATCAGCTGAAAGAAAACATTTAAAAAATAAAAATCACTGCTCTAAGTAAAACAAGAATTAACCCAAAACAATCCTCTGGCTGCAGCTAACTGGCTTAAAGCCCTTCCTAAGGTACATCCATCACTAGTTTTACAAAAGCAAGCTGTTAAATGGAATTTAATTTATGCTATAAAAATCATATTCATATGCCCTAGGCTTTCTTCCACATGCTTTGAAGATGCTCTCCTAGAGATTGGACTGACATCTAAAATAATTAGCACATCTTCAGGCTGGAGATATAATTAGTAACAAAGAAATAATGAGTGTCTCGTATTTACTAAGAAACCTGAGCAACTTTTGTTGTAATGTTTTCTCCTAGCTGAACACATATACACTGCATTATGGTTACAGTGCTGATAGTACACAGCACTTCTGTTCATTATCAATTCCAGAAAAAAGTTAATTTTCAGACTAAATAAGATGTTTTGCTTCATTCTCAAGCTTTTCTATACTCCATACTTCACAATCACAATACCTCACTTAAATTATGCAAATCACAAAGAGTGCAAGTCGCTGCAATATCCCAGACACATTAAAAATGAACACTTGCATTGCATGGGGTTATGTTTCAGGCTTGTGTGGGATGCTTAGACTATCTGATTTAGTGGAATTGCCCAGAATTCACAGCACAGCCTAGACAAGAGATCCTGAATTTGTGGCAAGAGCATAATGGAGGGTTTTTGAATCACTAAGTGATAGGGCATGAACTCACTTTGCCACTGAGCAACAGGATGAACAGTTAAGTTTTGCTTAGGAATAGAAGACATCCCTATAGCTTCTCACTGAATACTTGTAGGACCACTCAAAGAGCAACAGCCTTGAAAAGGTGCAACAATCCAATGAAAAGGAAAAACAGCCAAACTGGAGATCTGCTGGGACCATGAAGATAAGTGAGATATATTCAAGAACACCATGGAACACATGCAAACCAGAAGCTCCAAAACAACTCTTCAAGGAGGAGGGAGGTATATTCTTTCATACTGAGGATATTCCTCTGAAAACAGTAAGTTCTGTCAACAGAATGAAAAGGTCACTGCAATGGAAACAGACAGCTGAAGAGCAGAACATCAATTGGCTGCCTGATGCTAACAGGGTGGTCTTGTATCTGGACTGCTCCCAGCTCTGAGCTAAAGAACTCATGGTGTCATCCACATAGCTACCACCAATGGAGGATGGAGAGAACAATCCTGAAGGCAAGATTTAGCTAGTAGCTACCAGGCTAAAGGCCAGGACCATCCCAGTAACATGCACAGGAGAGCTTTTTCCAGCAGCCTATAATGAAATCCAGAGTCATTACAAGGTTCAGAAAACAAGCTTGAATAGGTAGAGCCTATACAGTAAAGATCCAAGTACTAAATTCAAGTGAAAACGGATCAAGGTTACTGGCACATAAATAAGGTCTTTTAAACTAAATATTGTGTGAGCACCAACCTTTTGGGACAGCATTGTTTAGGAAAATGTAGTCTCCAGCATGGAGAAGTGAAAGTTTTGTATCCTTGAATAAAAAGATAAAAGCAAAAAAGTAAGAAAGGAAACAGCAAACTGCAGCCCCAGCAGACATCCTTCTTAGGCCTGCAGAGAGAACAAGACACACCACATATGCATTTCTGTCCAAGCATCATGGGTCTAAAAAGCAAGGTGAATGAACAGCAGTGCCCTGGTTTCAGATGGGGCTATTAACATAACCAGCACCTCAGAAACCCAGTGGAAGGAAGGCAAGTAGCAGGACATGGTAATGGGTTGGTTCAAATTATACAGGAATGAGAGTAGGCTGTGCAGGTGGAGGAGCTGAGCATCAAACAGCTGGGTATACATTAATAAGAGCTTATCAAAAGAGTACAATCAGGTTAACTGTATCAACATGTACCACAGAGTCCCTACAGTTGCAGTCCCATGCCCAGACATTATAGCATTAGAACTAGTCCATCACCCACCCATCCAGAACTGCAAAACCTTAAGGGAGCTGAGGGAGGCTGTGATGAAGAGGATACCAGCATAAACAGAGGTCCATCTTCCTGTACTGATGGGATAACTGACAGAAGGAAAGATTTAAAATGGGAAGCTACTGCTCCCTCCAGCAGCAATTTATGACCTGTGAAGCACAGAGTGTTTCTTCAGCACATCCTGAGCAGCACCCAGGAGTTAGTGGGTTTGATTTCACTTAAAATCAAATATTGCCAGTGGCTCTCTGCACCTTAAAACTGACATTGTTGAAGTCAGTCCTGAAACCTCCTACTGTAAGTTTAACTTGAAGAGGGAGCTGCCTAAAAACACACACTTGTTCAAATAAAATTAAAATGGAAAAGCCAGTAAGGAGAAAAACACCCAGGAGGTGGGAAGACTATTTGAAGAAGTCATTAGAATAAACATGCATCTCTTAAGTGGGAAAAATTTAGAATAAAAACTAGCATACTTAACAAGGTATGACAATTAACAGTAAAATGAAGCTAAGCACAAGCACTGTCCAAATAATGCAAATGTTTTAAGAGTCTAAAATGTGAAATCTCCAACTGTGTCAAAAATAGACCAAAGATTATAAGCAGAATTTTCCAAGTCACATGCACTAATAAGAAAACACATTGAGGAGTCCATGATTACAGGGCTAAGGGACCCTTCAAGGAAGATAGCATCATAGTAGGAAAACTACATTAGCTCTTGTAAGAGACTTAAATCTCAGTAACATGGAGCCACAGTCAGGGATTAAACCAGTTCAGCAGCACTGAAGGGGCTCAAACATGCAATTATCCAGCTCAGGCTCTATACTGCACTTCTGGGGGAAAGGGAGGAAAGCTCATCTTAAAACAGAGTAATGAAGTACAGAGAGAAGTGACAGACTGGGGAAGACTCATCACAAGTTTTGGGGAGGCAAGTCCCATCTCATCAGTCCATTAGAGTCCTCCCAAGTGTGGGCAAGCAATGGCACTGCTTGATGCAATGAACTTCTGTTTTTAATGAACCAGTTTTAAAGATCTCTCCTCTAAAGGCTTCTGAAGAATGCAAGGTACATACCATGAAGTAAAAGAGCAGCTTATTTGAGTTAAAAATGAGAAGAGTAATAAGAGGTCATCTCTCCCAGTGGAGGTGAGACCCAACAAGAGTCTTTGCAGCTCAGCTTTTTATAAATTACTCTGAAAAGCTGATTAGCAAAGGGAAAAATGGAATGATTCAGAAGAGTTCAAAGCTTCAAGTCAACCAAGAGAAAAACATCAGTCACTCACAACAGTGCCTGGACAAGAAAGTGGCAGACAAATTTCAGTATTGAAAAATGTAGACATGAGGAAAAAAAGCAAGCAATGCTATACCTGCATATTACAGCTAAACATTAGCAATCATTGTCAGGGGATGTATTATGGAGACATTGTGAGTAAGATCACAAATAAATGTCACCTCATTGTTGAGCAGCAATCCAAAAGGTTTAGCATCTGATAGGAACTTAAGAAAGAAGCTAAACCAAATTATTTCTATTGTGCTGCTGTATGACTGTTGGGTCTGCTCAGCTGTATCATTCTGTATATTTGTGGCATCATGGCCATCAACACATGAGGGAGGTAGGAAGCTAGAAAGAGTATAGAGCTCCTCTCCTTGCCACAGATAGGGGCAGAAATAGGAAGGGCTTTTGTCTAAACTCACAGCTACTCTTACAGTAGAAAACAGGCTATAAAGAAGGGGATATGATTATGACAGAGTCCAGAAAAACAGAAATGACCCAGAGAAAATGAACAGTAGATGTTGCTTAGGATTACTCACAGCACTAGAATTAAGGGATACTAAACAAATTTAGTAGGTTTAAACAAAAAAAGGAAGGGTTTTTTCCCTTCCCCACACAATCTAATTGCATTGTAGAACTCATTGCCCCAGGATGTTGTGGATGCCAAGCATATCAAGGGAGTCAGAAGTCAAACAAATTCATGGACTAGTCCATCAGTGGCTATTAAACATGCTAGAGATGCAGTCTTTGGCTGGCAAGTCCCTAAGCCACATGAAGCTTTATCATAGGAAGAATTACTTCGTGCTTGCCCTTTTTATTCCCCTATGCATCCACAGTCAACCACAGTCAGAACCAAGCCCCAAGAACAGGAGTTATCCCAAGCTGGTGCAGGCTTTCAGAGTTGACATGGACATTCTCAGGTCTCAGTACATACCAGTTCTGGTCTAGAGATCTGGACTACCTCTTTGTTCCTGTCCTAAAATGACACCAAACCTTCTGAAAACACAACATATTGCCAACATCTTGGGCTAAAATGTCAGGCTTTAAACCTCAGGAGATTCCCAGGACATGAAGTTCAAAAATCATACCCAGATGTCAGTCCTTTGTTTGGATGTCATGATTTATATTCTGAGTGACACTTCCTCTTCTGTCTCCCTAACAATGACAAAACAAAGGGCTATAAACAAATCCTGGCTCCAGATTTTCCTTTGCCCTCATTAGCATTAGCCAAGCTGGTTGCTATTTCATCAGCCCTTTGTTTCAGGGTGGCAAGCCAACATCAGCAAGTCAAGAACATTTTGATGGGCTCCCCCTCTTGGGATGTGACAAATTCCCAGGACACTCCTGCCCAACACTCACTACAATAACAGGTATGGGGCTGAATTACTGCCCTTTACAATGTTTGGTACGTGGAAAAACTTGTGCTTGCTAATTACCATAATTGCTCCATAAAAATCCCCCTCGGGCAGCCACGTGCAACCTGGGTGAGCTGCAGCCCTGCCCCTCAGCAGCCTCCAGCAGTTGCCCAGGTAGAGACTACGTTTCCTCTCTTTGAAGAGCCTCCCCACCATTGGAGGTGTCCCACCCACTCACCAGATCTATTCCTAGATGTATCAGTTTCTATTTATTTTCCCCACTGACTTATGCTGGTGTAAAGACATAGTTGAGAATCAGACCAGACACATAAGTAGGCTACAAAAAGATTTTCCTCTTCCTTTGAAGCCTACTATCCATTATTTTTTGATAAGATGTACAGCAGATTTACTTCCCTAGTTTGAGCACTCCTAAGCTTCTTTACTAAGCCTGGCAGCAAGAAACTCAAAGCAGATGCCAAACTCTGGAATCTTTTTACGTGTGGTAAAAATAATCCCTTTGCCTGGTGCCTGAGAGCACTGAACCTGGACATCCATGCAAGCTGCTGATGAACTGGCATTCAGCAGCCATAGCAGAGCCAGCAACAGATTCTCTTCTCCCCACAGAGCACCTTCTCTCCACAGCCAACAAACAATCACAGGTTTTGCTTTTGTTTGAGCTCCAGCCATAGTTTTGCATGAAGGTTGGAAAGAGATACACAGATGTGGCCCCAAAGCCCATCAGATCTCCCCATGCTGGGTCTCTACAGAGAGATTTGAGCAGTTCCCTCCCTGCAAAGAATCCTTTACTCCTCCTCGTTCTGGAATTTCAATTCTACATTAGGATGCTTTACGAATTGAAGTGTAGAGCCCAAAAAAATCCTTGTAAAAGGGCAACACAGCTCCCAAAGCCACCCAGGCTTCCAGATAAACATTGACCAAGTTAACAAGGTCCTTTTGGCTGGCTGGCTGCCTTGGACTGATGGAGTCAAACTACATGACTCACACTACCATTGCCAAATCTCCACTACCAGGGTAATTGCAGATATTTTGAACCTGAACAAGCTGCAATGGCAGAGGAAAGCTAATCACAAAAGGAATAAGTCAAGGAGAAATACTTGGTACTTCACTTTTGACAGGGAGGGGCTGATCAACTTTACCAGGAAAGAACAAGGAGGAGTGAGAGAGAGAAGATCCACTTTCACTTCACTCCCAGGATGCCCAAGCACTTTCACATCCCTGCACAGAGAACAGCTGCTGTGAGTCTTTACATCTCATAATGATAGATTCCTCGTTTAAAAATAAATCAGCGCAGCCTGGGATGCATGCCAACACATTTTCCCCAGATTTTTTACGTCCTACATTTTAAAAGCAGCTGATGAGCTCCATCCTTGCTGATCCTTCATCCTTCCTTTAATAACTCCCCATGTTCCCATTAAAACCAGTGCATTGCCCTCCTCACCTTTAAGATTTCCCCAGAGCTGTGGCCCCCTGCTTTGGCAGCTCTTGTTTGGTTTTGCATCATACTGTGTTACTGCTTCAACAGCACTAGCAGTCTTTGAAGTTCTTTTGGTAACTTCTCCCACAGGCATCACCACTGAATCTATTGTGTACTACGTCTGAAAAACCACCTCTACTGTGTTTCTCCATCTCCAAAAATACAGGCAAATTAATAGTTCAAGGCCAATTCTTCACATTGATTTTGACTTTCAGGTTGTTGTTATTCCCTAGAACTTATAAAAAGGGACCCAAGGTTTGCAAGCAAGGCCTCAAACACACCATGTTGTGCAACATGCAGGCTATCAAACTTGGTATCTCATTACACCCTCTGCCTCCCACTCCAGGTTGTGTTCCCTTGTTACATCTTGTTTCAAATTAGACTGAAAGCTCATCATGCCAGCGGCAGTGGCTCCCTGTGGCACCACTGCAGTAAACTAGATTTATAGCAAGACTAAAGACAGCTCTCAAAAGCATCAAAAAACCAAAAAGATGTGGGAAAGTCCATGCCCTTGCCCTGAATAAAGAGCAGCTATCAAGACGCTTGAATAACTTCAGGACATCCATGAACTTGACTTCTCTACCATGAGTTTTATTTTTTACTTCTAGCCTCAACACTTTGCAATTTAAGTGAACCTAAGTGAAAATATGCTTTGCAGAGTCTGTTTCATCAGCGTAGCTCAAAGATTTAACTAGACCATTCAAACTGGGTCATGTGTTGTCTACAACAGGGCACACTCAGCAAACAGGGGATATAAGGATTTTTAGTGGCAAGAGAATAAGCAACATGCCTCTTGTCAGTAGACTGCTCTGTCCTAACCCAGGATCTCACATTCCCCAAAGTATGTTTTTGCCACCACGTTATTCCCTTGACTTCTATTTTACTACTTACCTTTGGAATTAAGATATCCCTCCTGCAATAACAGCTAGGGTATCTGATCAGCTTTCCACCAATTGCACCCAGAGCCCAGGATGCTGCCCTTCATTAGGACATAGACCTGCCATTTGTCATTGGCCATTAGCTCCTAGGGGCTTTACAGCAAGTCATTTTTCCAGCAGCCCAGAGAAGCTGACCTGGGAGCATTGTCTATTTTTTAACAGCTGGGCTATGGAGAAAGGAGAAATTTGCCACTGGTCACAAAAATGAGTCAGTAGTTAGGGTAAGGCACTGTTCACCTTCCCTGGAGCTGAGCCTGGGGGTTCAGTCCACTGTCCCCCATCATCTACCCAAACTCACACTCATCTGCTGCTGAGGTCCACAACAATAGCACTCACAAAATTTAACATCACCCTCTTACCTTTACTTGCAGCAGCAGTTAAAGACCCACAAGTAAGACCACCACATTTGCATGCCATTTAATTTGGTACTACAGTTTTCTTGCTGGGATAAAGAGTTCCTCTGGATAAGTGAATTAGGGCTGTCCAGAAACAAAACCCTTTTCTACAGAAAAGGAGGAAGAAGTTAGTTATCTCCTGACTCATCCCAGATCTTTGGAGTGAAGGCACTTATGCAAACAGCAAACAAGTGCTCAGCAGTACTGCAGTGATGTGGTTTAGACAAAAAACCCAAACTTTGAGTGTAGAGCTAAGCACACCCCAGGCAGTAATGGGTACATAAAGAATAATAAACCCATCTGAAGCAAAAAGCATGAGCCAACGCAGATGAAGAGTCCTTCACAGTTCCCCCCTCTGCCTTGCCGTTGGCTGTTCCTTGGAAAACCCATATGTGTTATGAGGGTGTCCATAAAACAAACATTTGGCCACTTTCTTGAAGAAACCTTGGAGAGCCCAAAACTGGCTGTGTGGCCTGAGTTCTCAGCAGGGTGCAGTAACTGAAGCAAAAAGAAACCTCCTCAGGGGCTTCTATAGCATTTGGGATGGAAGAAGTGGAGCAGAAATCTTTGTAGAAAAGCTATTTACATCTGTTTGACCCCTTATAAAACAGGTCCCCAGGCTCTTTCCCACTTGGAGACATTTGAATGACAGGCTGCAGCAGCTGTTTGATCCTTCCCAGGGGAAAGGAGTGGTGCAGAGCAGCTACTAGTAAACCAACAAGCAGTATACACAACCTGTGCCATGAAGTGGTTGCAGGCAGAGCAGTCTTACCTGCTTTGGAAGGCAGGAGTGGGCCACAGCAGGCTCCCTGCAAGGACCAGGGTGCTGTCTGCAGTGCCTCCTCTTGGCTCTCAATCCCATGTTTGCAGGGGAAGCCAATGAAAGTGAAAGATGCTTGCACCCTCCTCCAGATACCGCCTTGCCATTCCAGCCTTCTCTGACAGGCTGCTCCTCCCTTGGAAGCTACTTATCTTCTGCTGCTCAAACCCCTTGATCTGCTTGCCAAAGCCCAGCCTGCTCTAGGATGCTCTGGCTGCCTAGATACTGCCAACTACTGCAGGGCTGCAACTCATATCTGGTGGCTCTAGGTCTGGTCTTCCCTTGCTCTGTTTCAAACATCCATTGGAAGTCCAAAAGGTCACCTATTCCAGTACCACATGCTGGCCCCAGCCCTTGGAAAGGCAATTCCATGAGGCACAGAGAATGGGGATCTCATATACTAGGACCAAGAGCATCCAAGACAAACACTTCTACTGTTTTTGAAATTAGCATGGGTGCACACAAGTGACCAACCTATCCAGCAGCCTAGCACAGCTTTGTGTAGCTCCTGTTGCTGGTTTAAAACCAAGCTTCCACAGCTCACTGCCCTAGCCTGTCTCCATATTTGCTACCCCAGTCTTCCTTGTGCAGATGCCAGCACTATCTCCAGTTCTCCCTGCCTCATGAGAAGGGCAAAAACAGACTGTGGAGGTGGTCTGCTTGACAGGGACCATGAACAGTGGAGAGGAGCCAGACTTGCACAGTCCTACACTCAGCAGTCCCCCAGGAAATTTGTGCCATGGGAGGTATACTACAGGGTCTGCAAGAAGTAGAAGATAAATGTTGACACACCTCCATGTGCTCTGTCCTTCCAGAAGGAAAGTTTCATATCTTGCCTCATTCAGGAGAGAATGGATGTGAAACTCAGCTTCCTTCTATCACTACTACTCATCCTACAAGACAAAGTCTTACCCCATCCACTACTTCATGAAGAAAGAAAATGGGGTTTGACCCCCTCTTCTTTCCCTGTGGAAGCTCTGCAATACAATGCATGGCATACACAGGGCTTGTCCTAAGGGCTGGCATGCAGGCACCAGGAGCACTCTGCCCCAAACCCAGAGTACTGGCTACTCCATGGAAGTTCCCCTTTCACTAGGGATGGGACATTCCATTGTGGCCAGTGTATACCCCACTGGGCTCACCCTCCAGCAGGTATCTAGTACCTAGAGCAGCCAAGCAAACACTGCCTCCTCCTTCAGCCGGTTGAGCAACCACCAGTGGGTGGACACACACCCAGGCTAAGCAGTTCCAGTACCACCACCCCCACCTGCTGTGGCTTATACCCAGGTCACCAAACATTCTTGCTTTGGGTGCACTGGTTCTCACGCTCCTCCCCAGGAGGGAGCTCACATTGCTCAACCCCACTCCAGCTCTGTTTTCCCCTACATTGAACCCAGAACCAGATTTCACTCACCACAAAATGTGCCAGCCCTTCTTGCCCACACAGCCCTGTCCCAGGGAGGATGCAATGTTGCCAGCACTACAGCAGAAGCTGGCCTGTACCTTGCCACTTGGGCTGTAGTATAAGAACCTGCCCCTGCAAACAGGGGTGCAGGCTGGCCCAGGACTTTCAGGAGGGAAAGATCTCTGTGTTGCAATTACCATTCTTTAATTCCTGCATTTCACTGCCTCTGAGCACAGGTCAGCTTGTGAGGAGCTTGACCTCTGAACGGCAGAGGGTTTAAGGCTCACAGTAGCTCCTCAGCACAGCCTTTACCTCCACACAACATCTTGCTTTTGCAATCCAGGTTAGCAGTCATCTGCCCTATTTCAACTTCAAAGCACTTTGCAAACATTAACCAATTAATCTCTCACCACCCTCCAAGGGAGGTGAGCATCTTTATTTTTATCCATTTCCCCATCAGTGAGAAGGAGAGAGTTAAGTGCCTCTCCCAAGGCCATCCCTAGCTGACTCCCCGCCCCAGGCTGGGGCAGAAGAACATACACAGTACACCTCAGTCAAAATGCTGCAGAAAGTCAGTCACCTAAGCAGAGCTGTCACAGCACACCTGTTTTTCTCTATGCCTATATGACCTGGCTTCTTGAGCCCTCCCTGTTCATCATCAGTCAATGACCTGGAATGAGAACGATCCAATACAAGGGAGACAGAGCAAACCACTAACATGCAGCAACCAGGACTAGCTGGAGAGCCAGGGGCACACCCAGTAAGTGTTTTTGACAGACCAATAAAAAGTCCTACACCTTGCAATAAAATGTAGAGGTCACTGGGAATGGTACCAACTTTGACATGGCTGAAGATACACAGACAGCCAGAACATGACATTAGCTACTGGCAGTGCTTAGCTTTTGCTAAAAACTGGGGCAGATGATCCCAGCTCATTCTGCACTTCAAATCACACTTACTTCCTCCATCTTAGGCAGAGCTTGATTTAGGGAACCCCACAACCCTCTGAGGTATTAGTAGGGGCCAGGAGCTGGAAAGGGATCTGGCCTTCAACTGACAGACTGCAGGAAATGAACATGTGTCTCACCAGCAGCTCAGTCAGTGTGGGACACATCAAGAGTGATGCTCCCCTTTAGCTATACATTACACCAATCATCATCATCATGGCTAGGCTTTGCAAACGAAGATCCAGGGAGGGCTCCATCCATGCTCCTCATCAGCGCCTTTTCCAAGCACACTGATAAAAGAGGATAGCAGATAGCGCCCTCGAGCCTGCGCAAGGGATATTTTAGGCGAGACACAGCATGCGCAGATCTGGACCCACCCTTTAGTCCTAAGGTTCATCTGCCAGAGCCTAGCAAGCTTGGACACTGGCAGCAAAGTCCTTAGGACAGAGGTTTAATCTCTTAGCTGGAAGGCCTTACAGGGCTAAATGAGCTCCATCTGCCCAGGTTTGGAATCAGAGTTGTCCCTCTCCTAGGATGACTGCCAGAAGGCTAATGAGCTCATCCTACCCATCCAAGGATTCTAGGAACATGGGTATCACTCCCCACACCTTCCCGTGGGCAATGAGTTTAATGCTCCCTCTGCTGTGGGCACAGTTATCGCACCAGGGGCCACAGGAGACACCAAGGGATTTTCAGACTGTGAGAACAGCACCTGTGTTTGCCAGGGCCACCAGGTATCTCCAAGGTATAACCAGCCACAAAAGCATTGTGTTACCTGAAATTACCATCTCTTTGTTGAAGACAGACTGCACTCCTCCCTTACCCTGCAGAGCTCCCACAGAGAACACCCAGGTGTGCTCAGGTTGGGGGGGGTGTGGAGAGGGAAAGTGAGGTGCACACACACACACGGAGGGGTTGCAAACACCCCACTGTAAGTGATAGCTGCATTCATTATTACCCTTTCATGGATGAAACTACTCACTCAGAAGGGACAACTGTGTCACAAGAGTGCTCCCCACTCTTCCCCATGACACCCTGGAATAACAGACCAGGCAGGGCTGGGAGGTCACTCCCAGTTCCTTTTCACTTCAGCAGCAACTTCTGTCTCCAGGGTTCCTTGGAGCATGTGAGTGAAAGTCCATTTGTGTTTGCAACACCACTGACCCAGAGTGGGACTCCTGCTCCTTCATTCCTCTGTGAGCAGGAAGAACCTACAATTGCAGGGTTTACAAAGAAGCTCTGGTTCCTTTTTCTCATGATTTCCAATGGCTGTGGCTCAGCACTGACTGCTGACAATTATTCATTACCATTTGTCCTGAGGTCCCAAATTGCTCACTAAAGCCTGTGAAGATGCACAGATCCCAAAGCCTTTTGGATGGAGCCTTTAAACAACACTCTGCAATGTCAGATCAATATTGGAAAGAGCTGAAATCAGTCCAGCCTCTCACTGAAGCAGCAGGAAACTTTCAGGCAGATGAAATGCAGTTCTGTAACTGCAGTTATTAGAGGCAGCAGGGGTAGAAGCCTTACTTCTATTACAGATACAATATCATCCCAAGGGAAGGCTTTTCTTAGCATCAAGAATCACTCTGAATACCTGTTTAAAATAGTACATATAATGTGCCTTGAATTTATTCCTAAGCATAGACCTCAAGTCAAAGTAGCACCTTAAAAAGTCAGATTTGCCCACCTACACAGGGGGTGTCACATCTGAACCTACAATGTGGTTGAAACAGGGCCTAGGGAGGGGAGAATTAGGTGCAGCTCTCTAAGGAGCACCACAGGATGCAGGGAGAGCATGGGGCCAGCTCACAGCAGACAGTGCCACCTGCTGACACCCATCCCTATACCTCCAGCCAGGGCCCCCTTAGACCCTTCTAGTTAATTAATTATATCTCATAGGCTAGTCAGACCCCAAAAGCAGCAATAATTATCAATAATATTCTTGGCTGCTCTTTGTGCCTGTCCCCCTCCTTTCCTTGTGCTTGTGAGGGACAGACACTGAGCTGCTGGATGACCAACTGCCTAGCCATAACCATCAGCATAGCAGGGGACTTAACATGTGCCAAAACTGTTCTTCAAGGCAAAGAGGAAAAAACAGGTATCTCCACTGAGACAGTGAGGAACAGTTTCTGGATGTGCTTTTGCCTTCCTGTCCAAGTGAAAACTACTTCCTTGGATATTTTTCTTGAAAATTGGCATCATCTATTCCCTTCCTGAACCTACCACCACTTTTTGGGGCATGGGGAGGAGCCCAAGTTGTTTAGAAACACCTTAGGAATGAATAGGGAGACCAGTCCATCCTATTCATACATCATGACAAGATGTGCATTTGGATACTGCAAATAAACTGCATGGTTGGGAAACTCAAAATGCCTTAGATAACAGTTGTGGAGTTTAGCTTGACCCCAGTGAAGCAACATCCTCACAAAACCCCATGAATTCCTCTAAGCAGCATTTGGAGCAAGGCCCAAATAAGAATCAAAACATGGAACAAAGCCACCAAGCTCTGCAGGACTCTGGAACCCTCAGAGCCTGGGGAGGTCCTTGGCATTCAATACAAGAAGTTTCTTAACAGATGGATGCATTCTTTATCATGTTCTCAAACTTAAAAACCCTTAAGTTGCTCTTCGTTTAGTTATAAGTGGTTGGAAAGGGGAATTTATCGTCAAGAAATTTACTTCTGAAGCCATTTTCAAGCCCAAATTTGCTTTGCCACCAAAATGCTCAGGTCACATCTTCAGTCCTTGACCAACAGCTCATTAACCTCTGTCTTTTCTGAGAAGTGAAAGAGAAGTCAAAGGATTCACTACAAAATATACTTAAGCTGGTTTACAAAATAAGTTCAAGTTAAATGGAAAAACTCCAGAAATAAGAGCACTGGCATATTCTTCATGTATGAACTACCATTATTACTGATTATTTACCCTGCAGCAGTCACTACAAACCCTAATTCCATTGTGCCAGGTACTAGATAATATGCACTTGTCAAAAGGCAATATTTTTTCTGCAGAAACCAAAGAGAGAAAAGACAAAAGACAAGAGAGCATCGTTTTTGTGTGGAGGCAAAACCAGAAATTAATTGGCTAGCCTAAGTCACACAATGAATGGCTACCGAGCTGCACACAGTAATTTGTTTATAAAACATGCTTATTAGACATATTAAAGGCCACAGGACACTGTTTCAGTCTGTATAAACAGCATCAGCCTATACAACTCAATTCTCACTTATAAAGCATATCCCCAAACCTTCCCTCCTCCCACCCTACCCTCCCCTGACAAACTCTAATTTTAGAACTAATTAAATTAAACCTCTGACTCATCTCGGATCTCTGATTTAGACTTACATGATCTTTGCTACAAGACCTTTCCATGCTGTTGATCAGCAGCACTTCCCCAAACACACCCAACTGCCTCTTCCACAGCCCAGCAATGATCAGCAGCTCACAGGAAGATGCACAGGGCAAGAACTAAACTCCAAGGAACTCACTCAAAAAGAAGTTTAAAAAAAAAACTGGTCATTGCCTTACACACCTATGGTTGGTTTGCACACAGCACAGCAACATGCAGGGATGCCCAAAGAATTAACTAACAGGTCTCACTCCAGAAATCAGGAGGACAACATCCAGACCATTCCACTGTTACCCACCAACCTCATGCTCAACCAGAGATTGCAGCCAGGCTCTGGATGTGCCCAGGAAGGAATAAAGTCTCCAAACACTACAAAAATTTCACATAGTTTGCAAAGAGGGAATGGAACCCATCACCTACAAAATCCCTTCTCAAAATCCTTTTCTAACAGAAATGCTACCAACACAAAAAGGAACAAAACAACCTGCTTCTGAAGAGCCAACTCTGGCTCTTTTACTGTGGGAGTTAATGGTGAGCACAGAAACCAGCACAGCAGGGCTCCCTATAAATCTGGCCAGCACCAAAAAACTGCCTGCCCATGAGCAAATGCAGATGCAGGCACACTTCTGATGTGAGAGCTTGTTGCTCTGAGATGTTTGAAAGGGCTCCCCCCTGGAGAGGAACCACCTATTAAAAAATTACCTCTGATGCCCACATCCCCCAAACACATGACTTTGAAACCAAAAATACTATCACAGGTCACACACCAGTTTTCAAATAAAGCCCTACAATAGCAGGGTAAGACCATATTTAGTCCCCTGCTACTCCAAATATTATCATTACCTGGAATACAACTTAACTTAAAAACACACTTCAGCCTGCAGATGCCTCAAAGCCCAATTACAGCAGGATCCAGCTTCTTCCCAGTGCAGCACCCAAGGCATTTCTCATCACAACCCCACCAGTGCCTGCTCAAACCAACCAGCTTCCTCTCAGATGCAGGGGGCACACATTTATAACATCAGGAGGAGCCACATGCCTTGGATCAGCTGAGTATTTTTCCCAGTCTTTTTCTTTTAAGTTTCCCTCCTTCAGTCAGTGCTAAGTGGCACAGGAGAAGCAAATTCAATTAACAGGATTAATAGCAATTAAGTCTCCATTGGAATCAGGGTTGTGCTCTTTAGGCCTGGAAAGAAACTACATGTCACTGCAGGAAGATAAGCAGCAGGTGATGCCAGGAGCTTTTTGTTTCCAAGGAGAAAAATTGTTTGCCTTCCTGCAAGCCTTCTCCTGTCCCTCTGTCTGATCAGAATTTAGCCCAGATGGAACCAATTTGCTTCCAGCCTGCTCCTGCCTCAGCCCTGCTCTTTGCACATGGGAGAGCTCAGCTTCCTCTGAACACCAGTTATCAGATCTCAATAAACCATCTCAAAGCAGCTCGCTTTTTCTATGCCTGTGTAAAAAAAACCCAATCCTGCCTCACAGCATGTGTTGGAAAGAGCAGAACACTTGGATATGAAGCAGAAGTTTCCTTTAGTTTGTCTTCTCTGTGAGCTTTGCTCATGACAGCCTAATTCTGGTATACAGGAGGTTCTACAAATAGGACCAGTTCCAGCTCCTGGCATTCTGGGATGTTCCCAATCCTCTGCCTGACCTTTCCCAACACAGAGACCATCCTTGCAGGCAGGAAGGAAGCATCACTCCTGCAATTTGTCCTCCCATTTTACTCCATCATCACAAGCACCTCACAGTAGTTATTTTAGCTACAAAGCAGCTTTCTGGCTTCCTGTGCTTTCCCTAAGTGTTCTTCCTAATTGAGGTCTTTGAACATTAACAGCATTTAGCAGCTGTTCTTCTTCCAGTGCGGGGAGGCATGGGACAACATATCTTTTATTTAAACAACTTCTGTAAGGAGTAAAAGCATGACCTGCAACCTAAGCAGTTGTCCCTCAAGTGGCAAGCCTTCCCTGCTCTGTCAAGAGCTCCTTTTAGTCACCAGCACTGTGAATTATTGTATTCATCAGTCAATGCATCATTCCCAAGCAGGATCTGGGATCGTTGATTATTTCCTCTAGGGCCAGGCAAGGGGCTCCACATGGTTTAGTGGGAGTTGAAGGCTCCTAGGTCCAGTGCTGGGCCATCAGTATCCTCTCCCTTCTTGCCACCTGTAGATGAAATACTGGACAAAACTGGATGGCTTCACCAGGGGCTCCTGTTCATAAAGGGGCAGAGTATATCTCCATCCAATAAACAGAGGAGCAGATGCTGAGAGCTGTAGGGTCTCACCTTGGTGGGTCTTGCTGCACTGCACCAAGAGGTGCAGTAGCCACCAAGCAAATGGGATGGGAGGGTAGCCAGCAGGACAGATTGAGGTTGGTGCCTGCAATTCCTCTCCAGCCAGGGTGGGATCTGCACAGCAGAAAGCTGCCTCAGTCCTCAGAAGAGGGCTAGGATTTGCTTTTGTCAAGGCCTTGAATGTATTGAAGTCTGGAGAGAGGCAAGAAGCAGTATGCCCCACCAGTACCCCGGGGAAATTACAACAGAGTCACCAGCAAAAGCATTCAAAGACCACAAACCAGACCCAGATGAACATGAATCACAGCTTAGAAACCACAAATGGTTCTTCAGCCTCTTCAAAATAGTGGCATTTACCAACAGGCTCACTTGGGGTGGTTCACATTTTCCAGCCTTGTTCTGAACACAAGAGAGAGAGAATGGGCTAAAGCAAAAGCAGAGCTCCTCCTGCAGTCCCAGCACCTGGGAATTAGGGTGATAACAGGGAGATGTTGCAAAACTTGGCACAAGCTCACATGCATTTGTGGTGCTGGGGCTGTGGGAAGGGCTGTGTGGGAGCCCCTGATGTCACTGAGGGTGGGAAATGGGTGACCTCTCAGCATGCTGACCCAGACAGGCTCCTTATACCCCTCTGGGGTGCTGCCAGATGGCAATGCTGGCTGTGAAGGAGAGCAGGGGATCTCTAACAGGGAGCAGGGCTCATCTGACAGGGAGGCAGATGAGGCCACCTTCTCATTCAGCTTTGGAAGTCTGAGGGATCACAGAAGAATTTTGTTTGAAAATGTTTCCCCTGCTTTTCAGCAAGGAATACACATAGGTAATGTTTAAGTGCCTATGTAATAGGCACTATGTAATGTAAAGGTAAAACATTGTGTGCTCCGTGGGTCCAAGTGCTTGGGTGATCCAGAGGCTCCAATCAGAGCAAGACCTACAATCCAATGAAGTACATGCAGTAAAGCTATTAGGTGTCATCAATCTTTTAATCCCTGATTTAAATATTAATATAATGGATGAGCATAAAATAAAAGCAGTGTCCTTGAAAGCATGGGGTCATCTAGTCTGGCAGAAGGGACCTGGAGACCTCCTCCAAATTTTTTACCTCTCCAGTTCACTGCTGACTTTCTGAGTCTCAGAATATTCATTCTAGTTTATAATAATGCAACATCATAAATGCAAAACTGGGCATCATGATAATTATTTATGACTTATGCTTCTGACCCACACTGAGTGTTTCTGTAGAGGCTTTAATTATCATTTATGCATCTTTGTTCCACATCCATAAAATTCCCAGGGCTCTGCATGGCTGAAAGTTGAGTTTATAGGATCCTGGAAACAGCAGAGCCTGGATCCAGTGAGAAGGGCTACTCCTAACCTCCAAAATGCCAGATACAGTGAAAGGACATGAATGTTAGCAGGTCACAAAATGCAAAAAATGAGGCAACAGGTGACAGTTCCAGTGGGTGGAATTGTAGTTTCTGGAGTAAAAGGGACTTGTGGCAGCTGTGTCTGTGTCTGATCCATGTCTACACCTCAACAGAAATGAACAGGGAGAGGCCTCTGGATCTGAGACCTCAACTGGACAAGAGGCTGACACTGTAAGAGTGGTAGCACAGATATTCGGGCTCAGGGACTTGATGAACTCTCCCTTCTTCCTATGCTCCACAGGGTAGCTGCACCCCAGGCTCTCCAGTTCCTTGCCAGTAGTGTCTGATCACCCTCCATGAAGTATTAGTAGATGCTTATGGAGAGCACCAGGCTGGCCACCACACAGCCCTGCAGTTCAGTCTGAGCCGAAAAGCAGTAAAGCCAAAAGCTTAGGGATGTGTCAGCTAAAGAGGCAGATGCAGGACAGCATGATCAGCATGATCTGCTGCTTCCAGCATGTCTGCTTCTGGTAAGCATCTCAGCACTGGAGGAGAGCTGCCCCAAGTCCTGGCACTGCAGGGCTGCCTTGAGCTTGAAAGCAGGCTGGGTTTCTTCTTCAAAAAAACACAGAGGGAAAAACTCAGGATGCAACATCTTTATTTGCTGCAGAAACCACAGCACAACACAGGAACCTCAGCTGGTTTTTAACAGGAAAACCAAGTTTTTTTGCTAAGCAGGGCTTGAAGCTATGAGCCAGGGGCTTCCAGAAGCTCAGAAAATGGGAAGGAATGAAGAAAAGAGGATCCTGGCACAGATGAATAAGGGTAAGAAGGAAAAGCATACTGCAGGCAGCAGCCACAGGCTTTGGCAGCCACTTCCTCATGTAGAATGAAAAAACCCAAGTTAAAAGCTGCTTGGGGGAAAGGAGGTTCAGCAACGGATTATTTCTTCTCCATTACCAGAGAAAAAGGACTGCCTCTCATATCCCTGATGGGCTGAAGACAGTGCTTTCACTCCAAAACACCTCACTTTCACAACCAGCCTGAAAACATACCAGGCATCACAAACAATGACGCATTTATTAGGGAAGTGATTCAAGTGCAAAGCTCATGGAGGGACACAGGGAGCTGCTTATATACAAAAATCAAAAGGAAACCCTTAATAGAAAGGAAATATTCAGCCACTATGCTCAAAGGCTCCCTAAGTCAAAGACAAAATCCTTTTTAATCCAGATCATTGACCAAAGCTGAAAGCGCACAGTGCTACAAATGATGCCCACAGCATCACCTTGCCATGGCAGGGCTACCAGTGCCAGCATCTTTTCCCCAAATACCCTGTATCTGTGTCTTGGAAACAGCTCTCAGCACTTAAAACAAAAGATGGTTTTGTAGGGACAACAGCCATCACCTAAGGTCTAAAGCATCACAGCATCCCTATTTTAGCTGCCTTAATCTTTCAGCCTTTGTCTTTGAGCCTGAGAGGTCTTTAGGAAAAGGAGCAAAAGCTAATAGTGCCTAATCTAATCTCAGCCCAATCCAAGGGGTCAATAGCAGTTAGCTGAAGTTTATCAGCAGTGTTTAGCCATCATTTATCAGGTTTGGGGAGATTTCACTCAGACAGGTGTGTGGCATGCTGACGCACAGGAGGGGTCAGGGAATGTTGCTATTCCACACCAGAGAGCAGATAGGAACAATTAACGCAATGGTAAGTGCACATTTATCATGGCTAATGCAACCAGGGGCAGCACTAGGTGCTGGCAGGGTAAAGCTCCACAAGAAAGAAGTTCAAATTTATGAATCAACCTCTGAACTAACATGGGTCTCATGGTAGCTTGTGGCAGCACAACTTTGAGGAAAAGCCATCTCTGTAAACAGGCTCAGTGTTTCCAGCCTCTGCTGAGCTTTTCTCTCTCCTTTCTGATATGTTGAGGATCAGAGTCTAGCTGTAAAAACATTATCACCAGCACATGTCCACTATGTTTTCCTTTTTCCTCCCAAAATTTCCCTTCTAGCAACCTGTGAAAAAATTCTACTTCTCATTTTAAAATCTCCCCATGGCTAGCGGGAGGAAGAAATGTTGTCAGAAATAAAAGCCTGGTCTCATTGTTCACATTATTTTTCCTTTCTGCACCTTTCTATGTTTTTTTTAATAGTCAGGTTTTTTTCCCATGTAGCTAAGCAGACTGAGAGCTCTCATCTCCACTAGTTGTCTGAAATGGTACAGTGAGGTGGACCTAAGAGTTTCAGCCCCCTCTAGCCACATATTTCATTGAAATCAGAACTACAATAGTGTTTTTCTGAGTCCTGAGCCAGGCAGCAAGCCATGTATCAATAGCCATTAGCTCTGCCAATGGAACTCACAAGAGCAGCTAAAAATGCCAAATATTTCTGGGGTTGTGATGACAGTCATTAACAAATTTTGGGTCGGGTTTTGGGGTTGGGTTTTTTTTGTTTGTTTATCAACTGGCTTACAAAGTGATGGAAAATACTATAAAAGCTTGACACAAATTTTGACAAAATGTTTCAAGAAATTAAGAATAAAAAAAGTGAAAATATTCTGCACTTCAGGCCTCCTCTGAAAAAAACTCCTAGTCATGGGGACAGTGGGTTAGGTAAGGATCACAGCCAGGACAGGCTGTTTGCTGGTTTTTGAAGGCTTCTGTAGCACATATCAGCTTGTTCAGTTGTGCTATGAACCTCTGCAAGGATGGGGACTTTACAGCCTTTTTTTGGTTCAGCAAGAGTGTTTGGACAGCCTCATAGTGAATGTTTCTTTCCTTCTATCCATTTGGGATGAGCCTTTCTGCAGCATGTTTCCACTGCCCTCAATCTTTTTGCTGTGGAGCTCTGAGGAGGGCTCTGGCTCCATCTTCTCCCAGTAATCTGGACAATTCTTTAACCTTCTTGTACCAGCTCTGTAGCCAGGCAAATGCATCCAGAGTTCACCTGGACTTAACCCAACTTCTCTAAAGAGTCAGTTTTCAGATATAATCACTTCAAACTCACTCTGGGGCAAGGGGACCTGCAGGCAGACAGGATCATTTATCCAAATGAATAAGATGATCTTGGCAATGAAGCTCTGGATCCTTATCAAGAGTGGTTAACATTAGAGTTCTTTGTTAAGTTACCCCATGCACACCTCAGAGCAAAGACCAACCCTGGACAAGGGATGTGTGGGATGGGTGCTGACCTGAGCTATGTAGAAGGTGTCAGATTAGACCAGATCATCCTCCAAGAGCCTGTGACCCTGAGAGCAAGGTATATACCATGTGTTTCTCATCCTGTTTGGCTGTGGGAAGGAGGGAGTGAGCAGGGTGTGCTGCTTCCAGTTCAGAGGATGAGGGTATGCCTTGCTGGAGGAGATTGAAAACCGTGTTTGCCCAGTTACTAGCCGCAGCCCTTAATCACTCTGCCCTGGATCCCTCTGACAGTCACATGTGGAGGTGGGAGGCAGATAGGATTTAATAAGGAAGCAATTTTATGAAGGACTACTTTGCTTTTGGCGTTTTCTGTAGGAGTGGGAAAAATGGTGCTTTTTCTCCAATAATGCCAGGGAAAGCAAGATGAGCAGAGCTCCACATTTGTGAAATGAAGCTACTGCCAAACTTATCTGGTGTTGTGGCGGCAAGTGAGTTTTGGCCTGATTTTGAGTTCCCTGGACTATAAGCAGGTGCTGCAGTTACTTGTTGCATTGGAAAAAACTGGGTGGTAGGATTTTTAAAGCAGCCTGAGTTAGTAATTCCTATCCAGACACTGAATAATAAGCAACAGCAGAGAGCTACCACTCAATGGTTGGAACTAGATGATCTTTGAGGTCCCTTCCAACCCAAACCATTCTATGATTGTTTCAGCTCCTGGATGACTGACCCCATGTACTCCCACTGTCTCTACATCCCCTGGAGATCCTGCTTGGGAGTCAAGAGGGGCACAAGCTAACAGAGGAGGAAGTCTTGCCATGAGCCAGCACCCCCTGCACTGTTCCTGACCCAGGATCACTCCTGGGTGGGCAGTGGCAGTAACTGTCCCATCTGCAAGGGACAGAGCCCCAGGGCCACTGCTGTGAACGGAGCTGACCACAGACGTATTCCCACAAGCCACATGTCATCACTCAGAAAGCTACAGCAGATGGGGAAAAGGTTTCCATGGACTGAGTCCATGGGGATTGCTCTCACTGCAGTGGTGGGAGGGCACAGGCAAAGGAGCCAGGAGCTGGACTGGGAACTTACCCCCAAGCCAGTGAGCTGCGAGATTTCATCCCAGTCAGCTTCAGCCAGTAATCCTTACAAAGACATCGCCTGTCCCCAGTTTGTTCATCCTCCTCAGAAAGCATTTGATTGTCATTCAGGCACAGCCTCTTCCGAACAGCCCAACAAGCTGTGATTTATGTGATGCCTTTGTCTTCAGACACTGTTGTCAGCTGTACCCATTCTCAGGCAAAGCCACCCATGCCTGCAGATTTCCTAAGGTTGCTATCACGGACCTGCTGCCCTTGCTGAAGGATAACAAACAGAAGCTTCAGTAAAAGTAGAAATGATTATTTGTTGATTTTCCCCTGTATCTATGTTTAGGCCTCTCCCCAGACACTAGAGGCCCCAGGAGCAACATTTCCAAGACAGAAGAGAGAATAAATTGTTATGCTGACCTGGGCTCCAAAGCCTCTCCTACATCTGGAGAAAAAAACTGATATTTTCACAGCAGCTACTTACAGGATCCCTTTTCCTAAACTGTCAGAGTGTTCAATATCTTCCACACACTTGGAGCAATAAAATAGCTTTCTTAGCATCGATGGGAAAGAATCCAAAACAAAAATCACTATGGACCAAATTACAGTTGGGTTTTTTTCTGCAAGAAAAATCAGTGTTTGAGTAGTGTCCCCTGGATAGAAGAGTAGCTGATCACTGCACACTGGCTAGCTCTCACCTTTCTGGTGCAAAGTGACTTGGCCTGTTTCCCACGCCTGAATGTATCCAGCTGCACCATCCCTCTTCCTCCAGGCAACTTGCAGAACTCCCCATGGGCTTCTGCAGGCACAGACAACCTCCTCCCCTCCATGGGCACACCACTGCATGGGGCTTGCTCTTCTGCATTTTCAGTACCATCTGCTTTCAAACCCATCTTGCATACCATAGGCAAGGTCCTGGGTACAGCTGCAAACTCCAGGCCTGGCAAACCCAGCAAGTAAGAGAGCTTTAGGGGGATTTAGCTTTTAAATCCAACACAAGTCACTCTTTCAACCTGAGAGACCTTTTAATGTCTTGGGAACTGTCTTTTGTGACACCTCTGAGCTTCACACTTGCATCAGCTTTTCTCCAAACTTCTCTCATCCCACCCATCACAATGCGCTAGCAAACTCACCAAGATTATTAAAGGAGTGTAGCATCTGCCCTAGGAGGACAGGCTGAGAGAGCTGGGTCTCTTCAGCCTGGAGGAGACTGAGAGGAGACCTCATTAATGTTTATAAATATGTTAAGGGTGAGTGTCAGGAGGAGGGAGCCAGGCTCTTCTCAATGGCATCCAATGTTAGGATAAGAGGGAATGGGAGCAAGTTGGACCACAGGAGGTTTAGTATTAACACGAGGAGGAACTTCTTTACAGTAAGGGTGATGGAGCACTGGACCAGGCTGCCCAGGAGGGTTGTGGAGTCTCCTTCTCTGGAGACATTCCAGAGCTACCTGGACACATTCCTGTGTGAGCTCATCTAGGTGATCCTGCTCTGGCAGGGGGGTTGGACTAGATGATCTTTCTAGGTCCATTCCAACCCCTGACATTCTGTGATACTGTGAAACTCCCTATTGCCTTGTGAAGATCCTCTCTCAGGTCCCCAAAAGGTGCCTTACATTCATGTATCCTAAGGAATGTTCCCAAAACCTCCACCAGGGGACCGAGGCTCAGGGATGCCATCAGCCCAGTGCTATGGTGTGGGTATTGGCCGTGCAGCCACTCCTTGATGGCAGGGGCTAGGACACTTTGGGGACATAGTAAAGGTCAAGGGGTCATGCCTCACCTGCACTCCCCAGCAGAGGAACTTCCATACAGCCCCAGCACCACCAGTGCGTGTCAAGTTTGCGCCAAGTGTCACTGTCTGCCTGTTATCACCCCAATTTCCAGGTACTAGGACTGCAAGATGAGCTCTGCTTTTGCTTTAGCCCATTCTCTCTCTCAGGCTGAGAAGAAGGCTGGAAAATGTGAACCAGCCCAAATGATCCTATTGTGGTGAATGTCATTATTTTGAAGAAGCTGAAGAACCTCACAGTTGTAAGCTGTGATTCATGATCATCTGGGTCCGGTTTGTGATCTTTGAATGCTTTTGCTGGTGACTCTTTTGCAACTTCCTTCAGGCACTAGGGACTTTGCTTTGTACATCAAATCTCCACAAAACACAGATTTCAGCCCTGGTATGACAAGTGCTCCTCCAGCTTGTCATGGATGGGCCATCACAGGGAAGTAGGTAGGTTCCGAAACTTTTCATTCCCTTGCAACGTGATTTTTGTATTCCTTTGCAACACTTCAGTGTTGAAGAAAATGCAACCTGAAAGTGTTCAGAATTGGCCAAAAGAAGATGCATACTTTCATCCTGCAGAAGGAGAATCCTTTCTTCCATCTGACCCACCTAGAGGCAGACCTGCTAGTTCAGCTGGTCTCCTTACCTGCTGCACCTTCCCCACACAGTCCCTGTGTGCCATCCATTTCCCCTCTGAATGTCTTCTGGAAGCCATCAGCAACTGCAGAGGTCTTTTGTCCCATACTCTGTGTGGTGGCCATTACCCAACAAGGTGACCAAGGGGAAGCCATCCCATAGCAGCATCTGCTTTGGGGCCTGTCTGTCCTTTCCATTTCTTCTCGACGGGTGCCATGCTTGGCAAGTCACAGAGCACGGCTGGCAGAGCCGCCTGACTCATTTTTCTCTACTCCTCCAGCTGATGTGTTTGGAGGAACACACTGCTCTGACAAGGTGACACATCCTGAGAAAGCCCACACTGCTGAAGACATCTCCCTGCTCCTTCTACCAAGAGCACCCAGCGCAATAGCAGTTCGCAGCTCTTTTTCATTCCTCACCAGTCAAATAAGCCTCAAGCATTTCTGTTTGATTTTCCTGAAGGATGTAGAAGGGATGTCAATCAGGAGAGAGGAGCCTTGAAATCCCACATTTTTGAAGGCATCTCATAAACACACAGATGTCAGTAGAGGCACTGGAAAGGAAGGGTAATTGCTAATGGCAAAGCTGCATTAAAACCCCAGTGTGACTGCTGCTCAGCTGCAGCAGCATTAGCAGCCTATGTTGGATTCTTCTTTTGGCAATTGCCCTTGAACTGGTTGATTTTGGCTCAATTCATTGTGGAATAATTAAGTTCAGTCCATTGTATTGCATAATCTGGAGTTTCTTCGACCTGCTTCAGCAGTAAAGTGCTTAATCTCATACAGCTCTGGGAGGGATTATGAACGTGAAGTCAAGACAGTGCAAATCTATCAGGAGCCTAAGCAACAGGAGAAGAGTCCAGAAGCCAGGGAGAGGTCAGCAGCCTGTCTCTGCTTTGATGCCTCTGACTTACAGAGGAAGAAAAGGAGAAAAACATAGCATTACAACACAGTTCCCATCTGCAGAGCAGCTCTCATAAACACTGAGGATTTACCCATCAAATTCAAGTCTGGAAATGTGCCTGGATGTTTGCAAGGAATCTGAGGAAAGATGTTTCTGTTTCTGGACAGTCAAAACTATCACATTTCCTGGATATAGCGAAGATCTCTAAACTGAAAAATATGCAAATACGTTTTACCAGAAGTGGGCACATGCCAAACAAGGGTAATCAGAGACACTCAACTCAGCACTGCTCTATTTACATTTGTTGCAGATTGAAGAGGAAAAACTTTTCCCTAGTTGCCTTGGAATATAACTGCCAACACCCTTACTAAATCCACTTCCAGCTTTGGGAAGTGAGATTAAAGCACCTGTTAGCACTTGTTGATTGGCTTTACTCATGCTGCGAACCTGGTAGGGGCCTTGGAGGAGTAATAGGGGATAGTATTGGATTGAGATGAACCTCCTCCCACTACCAAAAATGATCATACTTCCCTCTCTTGCTCCTCAGAGGGTCACAACACCACATGATTCTTTGTCCCAGGCAAAGACTGTTGCTTGCTCTCAAAGGTCCATCCACTAACACCCATCCCAACTATTCACTGCAGGTCATACCCAAAGCCAGCTTTACTCTCCAAGTTAGTAAAATAACAGATGCCATTAATAACAGTTCTTTCAGCCTCACGGTGCAGGTTGCCCCATGGAGAGCAGGAGGAAGTCCAGACAAGAGCAGGAAAAGTCTCCATCACCATCAAAGCAAAGTCACAAGGGATGTTTAAGATGGGTGAAAGCATCCTCCCGAGACACATTTGGACTGGGGTCTCCCTTGGACAGTGGAGCAGCTGCTGATGGAGCTGAGATTTTTGTCTCACAAACAGCTCCTCGAATTGCTCTTGGCACTGACTTTTTCCTGTTCAGCTAATTAAAAATCTGTCTTTGAGTCATAAGCCCCCATTAGTAATAATTTGCTTTGCACTTCTCCAGTGATTTATGGCTGAGATATCAAAGCGCTTTAGAAACATTAATTAATCCTTCTAATACCCAGGGGACTGATCCAGTCTCCGCAATGCACCATTGGTGGAGTAGATGTAGGAAATCCCTAGGGTTTACTCCAAACTGCAGGCAGAGGGGATGGAAGCAGCATCTGACCCAGTGAGCTTGTTTCAGGTACCTGCCTGTAATCACAGAGATGTGCAGGCATAATAACAGCACTGAATGTGCAGCCACACACGAGCCCAAGACCCTTCCAATCTCTTTGCTCTCTGGCAGCAGTTCCTGCTGCTATCCCTCTGTCTGGGGAGGGAAGGAGAGCTGCAACACCCCAGCTTTGCTCTGCAGATCACACCAGGAAAGGTGTGTGGACCAAAGCCGTCTTCACCCAGAGATCTGCAAAGTGGTGATTAATCAAAGCCACACTACTTGTGCTAACACAAGTATTTCACTTGCTGGCCTGCCTGTTTCTCCAATTTGCTTCTCCTACAATGCAGACCCAAGGCCATTTCCCACACCTGAGTTGTGGCTCCAGTCCTTACCAACGATAAGGACCATTACCTCCGTTGGTTTTGGAGAGGCTTTCATCCTTGTGTACACCAATAAGCCATTTACCAGCTGGTGTTGTCCCCATACTTGGAATGCTATCATCATAAACCTGTGGGGTGGAGCTGCCCTTGCAGGGTGGTGCCAGAGGCGGAGAAAGGTATAAGGTCCCAGCACAGACTGTCAGAGGTGGGATCTTTGAAAGCCTGAGAAGTGTCCCATTTCCTCTTTGCCGTCCGCAGTAAACCATCACCTTGGCCATGAAGGTAACTGGGGTTTTCTTGCTCCTCTCCCTGGCACTCTGCTGCTACCAAGGTGAGTTGCTTAGGAGTCATATCCTCTCCTTGCTAAAGCTCCTAGGTCTGTCACATGGGACTGTGAGGCTGGGAATAGGCCAGCTGGGGCTATGACCTTGCTGTGGCCCTGGGCAGGGAATACCAGAGAATGCCACAATGAACAATATGCATTACACCAGTGGTCTATGAACAAGTTTAAAGCAAGAGCTTCAACAGGGTGCCTGGCACCTGCTCCCAAATACGAGCAGACCTACTGGGCTGATACTCTTCCTTCAGGGCTAGGATTCAGCCTCAAGCTGGTGATTTCTAGGATAGTTCAATTCTTTTAAGAGTGAATAGTGCAAGAGAAATTACCTCAGGTTGCACCAGGGGAGGTTTAGATTGGATATCAGGAAAAATCGCCTCACAGAAAGGATTGTTAAGCACTGGAATAGGCTGACCAGGAAAGTCGTGGAGTCAAGTCCCAGTAGATACTCAAAAGGCATGTAGATGTGGTGCTGAGGGACAGGGTGTAATGGTGGACTCAGCAGCGCTGGTTTAAGAGTTGGACTCAATGATCTTTAAGGTCTTTTCCAATCTAAACAATTCTGTGATTCTATTCTGGTTTTAAAGAAACAAACTCAAGAAGACAGGAAATGCATCTATGCAAGGGTAAATGCAGCTCTCACTACCAAAGCCAATATTTAAGCCAACTGTGTTTTCAAAATTCCATATGGTACAGAGGGATGAGAACATGAGCTGTTGCTGCTCTTCAGGTCCTGCTCACCAGGGATTTCCGCATTAGTGGGTTCATTCAGAACAGGAAGGTGCTTCTGAAACAAGTCCTCCATCATCCTGTTTTCTGTGCAGCTGTTGCCAGTGCAGAGCTGTCTGAACACAAAATCTGGACTCATTTCAGATGAACTAAGGATGTAGTGAGCTACAGCTCCTGGGTCTAGGGTGGTGCTAGTCCAAAGTAAAATCCCTGAAACATTAAATAGTGTGGCTATCAAGTCCTCAACATCAAACCATTTCAAATCTACAGACCCACTACTATGGGGCCACACTGCCCCATAGCATATAGATGTAGTATAAATCCTCCATTTAGATGACTTCTGGGTGTTAAACAACCCAACATCATCTTCTCAGTATTGCCTTTTGCCAAACAAATTCAGATAGTTTTTGAAAATACACCCACTGCATGTTTCACTCATGTGATCTCAGCTGTCAGCCCCAGCCCAGCTTTTTCATTGTTGAAGCTCACCAAGGCCACAGTTTTCTCACCTCACTTCTGATGTGAGGTCTCATGGTCCAACCATTTCTCCTTCTAGTAGAGACCATCAGCAACTTGTCTTTCTCTCTGCTTCCTTGGGGTACAAACCCACTGACACCAGCACCAGTCTGGCATCAGCAGGAGTTTCTCAGTTACCCATGAATGTATGAGAGATAGCAAAAGCCACCTTTGCTCTATGGCAGCTGACAGGAAAAGTCACTAGAAGTGACAGGGCCTTGCACCATCACAGTGTTTCTGCCAGGAGAAGGAGGTAGATGCAGCAGGGAGGGACCTGGCTGCAAAACGGGGGAGATCCAATGGAGGAGATTGTTTACTGGGACACAGGTGTTAAGTAAGGCCATACAGTCCTCAGCCTAAAGCATCTTTACTAGGTTTCCCTTGAAACAGCCTGAGTGATGGGTGATAAGGCATCTTCTCTCTCTCCCTATTCTTTCCCTAGGAAACGCTGAGATGGATGGAGATGCTGGAAAAGGAACAGAGGTGAAGGCTTCCCTTTCTGTGTAGCACAGGAGTATGAGCACCTTTAGTGAGACAGCACTAAGCCATACACTGGAGAGCCAACATTGTTAAATACAGTAACACATTGAGAGCTCCTAGGTTGACAGTTCAAAGGTGCCAGTGCTTGTGAACCTCCTTCCAATTTCTGTGCCATACCAAAATCCCAGTGATGGTACTGGTTTCCCATATTGCTGTTACCTGCCAATAAGATTGGAACTCCGCTTACTCTCTGTCTTGCAGTTGTGAGAGATATTGTAGATATTGTTGTGGCATAAAAGGAAAAACCAGGAAAAACATGATCAGGCATTGGAGTATTACTTAATATTATTACTCCTAAGGATGTGCAGCAGTGCCAGGTGTAGTTCAGCTGGCCAAGGGACTGTATGGTTACAGGCAGTCCCAGTGTTTCTGAGAGTTCATAGCAGAGCTGTGAGCAAGCTAGGATGGGTCATGAAAATACACAAAATATGTACCTCCCTGTGAATGCAAAGCTCCTTTTGTAAATTGAAAGCATGTTTAACATTTTCAGCATTACCCTTTTGTTTCTCCAGGCAGCTTGTGGCAATTATGACCTAAGAAAAGGTTGTACAAAGATCTTTGACCCTGTCTGTGGCACCGACAATGTCCTCTATGGCAACGAGTGTCTGTTGTGCTTTCAGAACCTGTAAGTATCTGGACCTCCTGCAAGTCTATCAAGCAGACAAGGGCTAGTACATATGTCTGGGATTTCCTAGAAAGCAAACTGTATGCCTGCAGCTGGGTGGAGCGTGGGCAGTAAGCCCAGCACATCTGGCATGAATTTGGCCTCCCGCACAGATGTTGCATCCCCTGCTCTGAGCCTGTGGACTCCGTCTGCGAAATAGGTCTGCTGTGTGCAGCTCACAGCACAGAAGCTGCCCACAAGCAGGGACCACATGGCCAAAATTTCCCTGCAGCTGCCAAACTGCAGCGATTGCTTGGACTGTGCTGGCAAGTGTCCAGGAGCTCAAACAAATGGCAAAGTCCTCAATGTCTGCCCAGCTCTAGCATGTAGGCAGAAAACTATTTTTCCAGGTGACCTCGGATGTGAGGTGGCTGAGGAAAGACTATGTTTTTTCACTCTGGCAATTTATAGCTGAGCTCTGCTTTCTGTCTTCTCTGCATACGAAAGGATACAATTTGCTCTGGGTATTTTTAAGAATGAGCTTTATATTTAATCTCTGCTGGTGCCAGATTGCACTGTCTTAGCAGAAGGCCAGGTCCAAATGCTAGCAACGTTTCTGGCAAGATTTGATTCATTTCATCTGGCTTGGGCTCTCAGTAATTCTGAGTGTATTTATACATTGGAAGCACTCTGTGTCAGACAAGTGAACAAATTAATTCCAACTCAATGCTATTAGGTGGTCAAAAATCTCTGTTGGGAAGATTAAGTCTTATCTGTAGCCAGATGCCCCAGCCTGTGGGGCTCAGGGAGCTTCACCCTTTACTTTACCTGGTGGAAGTAGGGATTTTTGGTGATGAGGCTCACACACCCATCTGCCATCTGCAGAAACACCTCTAACAGAAGCTCAGATTTCATCTTTTCTACCCATGAATGAATGGGCTTGTGGAGCCAAATCCTGCTTTTAGAAGCACTGCATCTGACCTAACTGTAGTAACAAGGAATGGAGTCTAGATCTCTCTCTCTAGAGAAAGAGCTTGGATTAGAATTGTTGCTCTGGTTGTCCCCTCTTTCCTCAGTTAACCCAGGCTGTTGCCCCATATTCTGGTCTTGGCCTGCTCAAATGCTGGTTTTACATTTTACAGTTGAAGATGATGCAGTCAGGCAGAGACCTACTGAGTGGGATCTCCTCAAAGAAGGCACCACAGTTAATAACCCAGAGTGGCATGGCAGGGCAGTAATGACCATGCTGGAAGCCAGCAGCCCAGCACCAGCTGTCAGCTGTATTGTGCAACAGATGGATGTGGGATGTTTGGCAGACACAATATCATTAGGGCTTTGGCCATGAACCAAGAGTGAGGTAAAGAGAGCAAGGAAGGCTTCAAAACTATGTGGGGAGCAAAGTGGCATTGAGGGTACTACATCCCCTCAGTGTGGAGCATGGCTTCAGAGGGGATGGGAGACCTCAGTGGTAACAAGAAGGAAAGTCTGGGGTACATAAAAGAAAAAGACTGACCTGGTGGTTTATCCAGAGTTAGCCAGGAATCAGAAGAGGGAAGGAATGAATGAGAGACCAGTGCTGGCACCTGTCTTGTGTTGACAGACACTGTGTCCCTGGACTTCTTCAAGCTTCTGTTTGTGCAAGCTCTCAGCAGCTGCAACCGGAAATGTGCTGCTCCTGAGGGTCAAACCCTGAGCCTTGCAGCTCCCCTGTAAGCAAAGAAGGTTTGGGGTTAGGAACAACAGCCATTCGGTCTCCAGGTCACGGCAATCTGGGCCAGGCACCAGGACTCTGAAGCTGCCTGGTGCCAAATGTCTCAGGGGAGAGATAAATGGAGCATCCCTATCTATAAATCTTTGTTCCATGGGGAACAATCAGGTAGCCAAGAGGCAGGATGAAGTGTCATTTGCAGTTTTGTGTGTGCAACCGGTCTGACAAGAGCTGGAGGCCTGCAAGGAGTCTGGGAATAACTACTGCAAGAGCATCTGGTGGGTCCCTGCAGCAGCAATATCTCCCTCGCTGCCTTTGGTCATTTCCCTGTGATAAGCATGCAAAATGCTTTCTGAAAAAAGCAAAACAGCTTGAAAATCATTTACCAGTATTTTTCCATGCACCTGAAAAATAAGTTTGTCTTTCCAAAGACAAGAACATCATGATTCCACATAAAAATGGAACAACTCAGAGTAAACAAGTCCAGTACTGGGCAGAAAATAATAACAATAATTTTTTGCAAGTGCCTTTTTAATATTTTCTTTGCTTTTGCTACAGAAGCAATCAGGAGGAGAGGCTGGGAGCAGCCCAAGCCCAAGCAAGGCACAATGGCAGGCATTTCTCTATAAAAACCTACAAAAAAAAAAATCATAACCTTTATTGTCTGCAGCCAGACAGGCGTTAGAGGTGTCTTAGTGGTGTCCTGCAGTGCAAAAGTGAATTATTCTGCCAGGAGGTGTCAGGAATCACCAGCTCTTGAGCTTACTGGAATTAATTAACACACGTCCATGGTAACTCTGAACTCCCTGTCAAGAATATGTGGCCTTCCTTTCTGTGAATAACACTTCAGTGATGATTTAAGCAGCATTTTCCTTTCTTTGTCTTCTGAGCCAGGTTTTTCCACATGGCAGGGACCTGAAGGCATCCTCTAGCATATTTAACATCTCTTCCAGGCAAAGAAACACTAATGTGCACATAAAGAACAGGGGAATGTGCCAAAAACCCTCTCCACTCTCTGACTCCGCTCAAAATTAGAAAGTGCAACCGTCTCGGAGAAGATAGCACAAAGCTGTCCCTCACCTATACAAACTCCTAATAAAATGGAAGCATTGCCACATCTTGCACAAGGATTTCTTACACAGCAGGCTCCTTTCCCTGACATTTAAAACACCCTCCTGAAAAACATGGGTTTGGTAATGTCCGTAAAGAGCCGTGAGCAAATTATTGACAAAGCTCCAGGGACAAGGCTAGAATCATAGAATGGGTTTGGTTGGAAGGGACCTTTAAAGGTCATCTAGTTCAATCCCTCTGCAGTCAGCAGGGACATCTTCAAATAGATAAGGCTGCTCAGAGCCCCAAACAACCTGATCTGGAATCTTCCCAGGGATGGGGCATCAACCACCTCTCTGGGCAACCTATGCCAGTATTTCACCACCCTCATTGTAAACAATCCCTTCCTTATATCTAGTTTAAATCTTTTCATTTAAAACCATCACCCCTTGTCCTGCTGCAATGGGCCCTGCTAAGAAGTATGTCCCCATCTTTCTTAAAGGCCCCCTTTACGTACTGAAAGACTGCAACAAGGTCTTCCCAGAGCCTTCTCTTCTTCAGGCTGAACAACCCCAAATCTCTCAGCCTGTTCTCATAGCAGAGGTGTTCCAGCCCTCTGATCTTTCTATAGCCCTGCTCTGGATCCTCTCCAAGCAGATCCATGTCTTGGTTCTGCTGAGGACTCCAGAGCTGGAGACAGGGTTCAAAGTGGAGTCTCAGCAGAGCGGAGAACATGTCCAAGGAAAGAGCCAGGCTCCAACACAATGAGTCTCTTTTTTCCATCAAGAATTTTGTTTTCCCTTCCTAAACTTCCAGCATCCAAGCAACAGGAGATTTTAGCATTCTCATGACTCACAATACTTTTGTTAAACACAAGGCAATAAGCCTTTATTTCAGGGCTTTTGCCAGATGAAGAGTCCAACAAATCATCTCCACACTAACCTGTCTTCAGCTTTATCCATATACCAGTGCCCCATCACATAGTCCCTACACACCAAGAAGCCACCAACCTCAGACCTGTCCTGTAGGGCACACCTACCTAGTGCGCCGGAAAATCCCAAAAAGCTCAACTTTTCCAGTCAAAAAATCTTTTGTTTCCTCTAGTGGCCTTGCTGGTGTTTGCTGCCGGCACCCAACGCCCGGGCCCCGGGGCTGGGGGCTGGCGGGAGGGGAGGGATGCAGGGTGCGGGTCCCTGGATGGAGAAAGGGTTTCGGCACTGGAGGCCGCTGTTGCTCCGCCGCAGCCGGTGCCGGTGCCGGAGCCGAGTCCGCAGCTGGAGCCCGCAGCTGGCAGAGAAGGTCCGGCCAGGGCAGGCGGGGAGCGGCTCTGGATGCCCTGCCTGCGGACAGCGAGGTGTCGAGGCTGTTCCATCCAGCCCTGCAAGGAGGGTGGAAGCTGTTGAGGTGAGGTAGCCGAGACGCTGAGCCTCGCAGCGTCCCTGTCCCTCAGCCCCCGGGAGGCAACTGGCAGGTTTGAAAAGACCTCAGCCCCCACGAGTGGCCCTAGAGGGTCTGCCCGCAGGTCCTGTGAGGGAGGAATGTGTCTGCCTGGCAGCGGCATAGCCCTGCCAGCTGTTCCCCAGAGCTGGGCGTTGCACTGCTTCTGCCAGAGGACTGAGTCAACCCAAAACACCCTGGGACAGAGCAATTGGGGCTGGGGGCTTAAACCCCCTTCGGGTTCCCCATGAGTTATAGCCCTTGAGTAAATGGCTGTTTGTATTTTTGGCAAGACAAATGCTTTGTTCTTAACAAGTTCTCAACTTCGCTTTGAACTTCATATTCCTTGAGGAAGTGGATGAAACACACACACACACACAAAAAGTCATGAACAAGCTAAGAGAGAAAGCTCTAGCACTCACTTGAAAATTCAAATGCAACCAGATGCAGCTGGGAGGGAGAGCAGCTCGGGCTTCTCTTCCCAGATCTGTCAACAAGTCTGTCTGTGGTCAAGGAAGAGATGAGAAATAACTCTATTTGCCCATATGTAAAATTAATGTACTAAAGGTGGTAGCCCCAAATAGCCTAGGACTGTAAATCGCCTCAACAACTTTGCACAAAGGAGATCCTGGAAGTGTGCCTCGCACAGCTGGGATATTTCTGATTCTGCTGCATCATAAGAAATGGAACATAGCTCTTACCTGGAGAGATCTCTGCAAGTGGGGCTGACAAGAGGGGAGGCCAAGCTTCCTCACACCATTTACCCACTGCTCTTGGACTTTGTGGTATGGCTAAACCCAGCTTAGCTCTGAACTCATCCAAATGGGTTTCTTCCACCCAGATGAATACTGGAGAGGCTGCACTGAGGCCAGCTTATGCCAAGCAAAACATCTTTCCTGCCCATGCCATTTCTGGGAAACATCACCCAGTGTTAGCCAAGAGCATATCTTCAGTGAAGTGAGGTGCTGACTGAGCTTGCAGAACAGCAGGTCGCGTCAGTTGGATGGTTGAGCACGGCTGCATCTCCCCAGGCACTCTTCTGACAAGAACTAGCATTCCTGCTAAATGTCAGCCACATCCCTTCTGCAGCAAGGTCCATATCAGGCTTGAGATTATGGGAAGCAGCAGGTCAAGGGCCACACTGTAGGTACTACACAGTGGGGACACATCGGGCAGAACCAGTGGCAACTTTCCGGGAGGGAACTGTTTCTGTGCATATTCCAGTTTTGGCTTGAACAAGCTCAAATCGAGGAAGCTTCAGCAAGTGCAAGCATCCCCAGACCCATAGATTAGTTCTGGTTTTATTTATAGGAAAGCCATCCTCAAAAGCCAGTTTTCTGTCCTCATAAAGATTCTTCCCTGAAGCTGAGGAGGATAGTACTTCATCTCAGCTGCTCCTCTGCCATCTTCACCAGCAGAGCCTGAAGCCATCCTGCCAGCAGCCAGCATGACTTTTCTGAGGCACCAGCTTGCTTCTTCGTGATGTTGTTTCTAGCACTGGTGAGGTGGCAGGGATAGGGCAACGGGAGAGTGATGGAAGGAAGGGAAAGTGCTTCAGTTTGTTTTGTTGTCTGTTTTAAGCTGCAGCCTTAAAAGACAGCCTCCAAGGACAGTGCTTCTGGCAGTGGGTGTTTGGGAGAACCCTGAAAGCATTTTAAATGATGCAACTGGGAAAAACGGTACTCAACAAAACACACGAAGGGCTCAGCCACCCACCTCCTTCCTTTGTGGCTGCTCCCAGAGGACTCAGCCAGGGCAGTGGGAAAGGCTGAGAGGTTGGCAGTCACACCGTGGATGAGGAGGACCCTGGAGGATGGTACAAACTGGGGGACTCAGCATTTACTGCCTGGGAAGGTCTGGGCATGGGGCAATGCAGGTACAGAGCAATGTGGGCATGAAGCAACGCAGCATGTGCTCCACCACAGCACTGCCCAGAAAAACATGTTTGAACGGCAAAGGGGGAAACACCAAAAATAACCATGCCAGCTGTGACACCTGGGATGCTGCTGTGACACACCAGCATACCCACACTACCCAGCCCTGTACCACTCCCAGCTTGCCTGCCCTGGGGAGCACCAGTACAGCTACTGGAGTAGCAGGCAGTCTACAGATGACAATGCTACACCTTACATCCTCCTCTCCCTCCTCCTGCCATCTGGGAGGAATCTCTCCTGTGCTTCTTTGCCAGGATTTGCTGTTCAGGTGGAAGCTTTTCAAAGCAGGGTCATAAGCTGCTCAGTGCCTCCAAACCAGCCCTGGGTACTGCCAAACCTTAGGAAAGTCATAGGATTGATGAAAAACAGACAGCTGAGTACAAACATCAGGGGAGCATTTTCTGATCTGAAAATCATGTTTCTTTAAAATTAAATCTTTTCTGCCAGTAAAAATTCTAGTAAAATTCAGCCAGGGAAACCCTTCCCCCTCAATCTCCTGGAACACTTCACTGAAGCTCCTGTCTGGAAGGGATTATCTATTTCCATCGCTGGTGGCATTTGACTTTATAACGTCATGATAGCACACTGTGAAATCATGATTAAGATTTGACCAAGGGACTTCAGTGACACACAAGGACACAGCTGATGGGGAAGCTCTGGATTTCTTGTAGTTTCAGAAGGTTCCTGTTTTCAGGCCAGCTTGGAAGAGGTAGTATTGGCACTGCCTTTTCCCACTGCAGACTTCCTCAGCCCTTCTCCACTAAGAAAGCTTCTATTTTAGCCATATTTTCAATATCAGATTAGTTATTCTAGTCAGGAAGTAAGCAAAGCCTTCCTTGGATTTGCTGCAGCTGCTGAAGGCCACTTCCCGAAGAAGGGGGAGCTGAATGAAACCCAGTTTGCCCAGTTGGCAAAGAGTGCTTCACTTGCAGATACCCCATGGGAACCTGCCTGCTGCTTGTGAAAGGCTCTGCATGTGCTACCATGCTGCCACATGCCACCTCCTGGATCTAGCCTTTTGCAAAGTAAGCAGACAGCCATCTCCCCACACCCAGTGTGGAGCAGAGGTCTGCAGCCTGCTCCCATTTGTAGATAAGATGTGTGCTACAGAACTGCATAACCACTTCAGCTGCTGCTGTTGCGGCAATCTCAACAAGAGATGTCAGGAGCACCAACAAACGCAAACAGTTTGATCATTGTGGACAGACAGCTGCCCGGCACAATGCAGCAGCTCATCTATGTTGGCAATCTCTGGTCAAGCTTGAGGCCAGAGAAGGAAATACCAATTGGTTCCACTTGAGTAGGGAATCATAGAGTTAACTCTCTGCAAAGCAAAATTCTCACTGAAATGGAAGGATGCTTTTAAACTGCAAATTTTCTTTCATCTACACCACAGCTCAGGCTACCTAGGGGAAAAGCTGTCCTTGGCAAATGTATGGGAATGAGCTGGAAGCAGCTCTATACTAACACACAGACTGTCCATAGGGTTTAGTGGGGCTGCAGTGGATCATCACCAAATAAGAAAGTGGACGCTTCTCACTGGCAGGCTGAAAGCACCATGATAACCACAGACACGGAGCAAACAGCCACAACTAGAGCTGCAAATTTGAAGCAAGATTTCAGCTTTTGCTTTGTAATGTCTCTGAGCTATTACAGACAAGTCAAATGACTATAATAGTTTATATATCTCTCTATCAAAAGCTAGGAAGCTTACAGGAATTGGGAGCGTTCAAAGTGCTCTGCAGCCAGCACAGACAGTGAGGCAGCCCTGCTGATGTTTCTACAGTAGTTTTCTGGCCTTCATTCTGCATCAGGCACACTTCACTTACAGCAAGGGACAGGAGGGGCTGGAAGTGCCAGCTCTGCACAGTACTGGCACATGAAGCTGGATTCGTTGTGCTCTGCGCACTGTTGGAGACCTCCTGGTGCTGCAGTCAGCATTAGCACTGCAGATAGGTTCGATGCTAAGAAGCACTGCTTCCTTCCAGCTAAGCAGCACAACTCCTGAAAAGCTCCCAGGCAGGGTTCCTATCCTTCACCTGCACCAGAACAATGACCTGTTGTTGTAGCACAGCTCAGTGGGGCTGGATTAGAGGCTCTTTCCAAAAACTTAAGCACTTTCCTTGTTGCAAAAGCATGCCACAAATAGAAAACCCTGTGCATGGTTTAAATCCCAGTAGGGGCTACTGGCCTCTGGGAGATGGTCAGGTCCTTCCCAGCACACCCTAGCATGAAAGTATGTGAAGATCCACCCCCACACTTTCTTCACAGGGTGCTGTGAAGCTCTCCTTTGCTGGCAGATGGTGCTAATGTGGCTTGAAGCCACAAAGGCATTAGGTAAGTGCAAGTGTCCAGCTTGCAGATGGCATCACTCTCAGAGACCAAGATCTCATGCGCTAATCAGACACACACACACACCCCCCCGCCTTCAGCCCTTTTTTCTTAAGTCATCATCCATATAGGGGAAACAGCAGCCTACCCTATACACCCTATAGCACACTAATGGGGCACTGCGTCCCCCTTGCCAGTGTCCTCATGGGCACAGATGGTGTTTAACTCTAGCAGTAGGATGCCAAGTCCTGAAAGCAAAAGCCAGGACACCTGAAGTTGGGCCGATTAGGGGCTGAAAGACAGTGACAAAAGGAGGAGTCAAGATAGGACTGAAGCAGCAGGCAGGGCATGGCTAGGGCAGAGAAAGACATCTCACAGCTCTTGCACCAATGGCCACATGCTGGCTCAAAAGCATGGGACCAGCTAATACACATGGCAGTGAGACAGCACAAATGGCTGATTCAAATTGTGCCAAAACCAGTGAGTATGCTGGGGCTGTGGATCTGGTCCCAGCAAGGCACTAAAGCTAGCTGCAGCAGGATTGCTGTGGTTGCTGTTGGGCTGAAAGCGTTTCTGGCTGCTTGAGCAGGAGTTATTCCTATTTTCCTCACCCCGCTCTTGGTCACAAGCACACAGGAAATTGTTAACCAAAGGGATTGTTCAGTGTACATTGCCAAAAGTAAGGGGCTGGACAGATGTGACTCTTCTGGCCTCTGCTGGCCTTTCTGGCCAGTTTGGGACGTTGCGTTTGCATTGCTGCCAGCCAGACAGGCCAGGGCTTAGCTCCTCTCCTCCAACTGGCAGCAGAAACTAAGTGGATGACAGTGCAAGAGAGACAAGTATAGCAGATAAACTAAGGTAGAATTGAAGGTCAAGGTTTTTCTCTGGAAAAAGTTGGAAAGATTAAGCATAAACTGGTTTGGTCATAATGAATGCGTCATTGTTTCTGCTGTTCCTTCTTACTTCAGAGCCACAAATATCCTCAAGTTCTTGGCAAAGAAAGCATCTGTCTGATTACAATTGACTTCCCTGAAAGCAATTAAGAAAAGTTCAATTCACCTCTGTAGGCACCAGGGCAGACAAGCTCTTCTGGTTCAAGCTCTGACACATGTTCCCTATCCTGATCTTTTAAAGCTAATTCTTGCCTTGGAAGGCGGCCGGTTGAGTGCAAAGGCAGATTCATGCTTTTCCAACTCTCTTACAGGCGATGTGCTGCCTTTGGCCTAAATAGGACATCTGGACAAGGAATCATATATTTAGAGTTACGTAGTTGAACTGCCACTCCCAGAAATAAGGCTCTCATGAGAGCAAAGTCATCCCCAGTAACCAGTCCCAACAGAAGCACTTTCCCATGCAAACAAGTTCCTGTTAATGGGGGCAGTGATGGTATGTACAGCCTCCAAATGCAACACAGTGCATCACTTTCAGGATCTTGCGGCTAATTTAAGTCCATAATTCTTATTTGCTCCTGGAAAACAGTCAGGATGTCCCATGGAAATGAAAACAAAGGGAACAAAGAGCTGGGGTTTCAAGGATTTCAGCTGGAGACTATACGTGCTGGAAACAGTGTGGTTGCAATTCTGAAATCTGTAAGGCTTCTAATATATATGTACTGTATATATGCATAGCATATCCTGGCATCTAATGTGTATGTAATGGCCGGAAAGGTCCTAACCAAAGTGGAAGATGGAAAATAGCACCTTTATCCCATTATCCTCATCTTCCAGAAAGAGTAGCCATGCAGGCTGGTTTGCTTCAGCCCCGATAAGGCTAGAGACAAAAAAGTAACCTCAGAGGAAAACTAGAAATATCACTGCAAAGTTGTAGCCTGGCAATATGCCTAATTAAACATTGCCCACATCAAGAGGAGATACTCCTGTGAAAACCTGATGCTGGGTAGCTCACTGGCCAACCTACAGATGAGATCTTGCACAAACACCTGCCCCTGGAAAGCCAGAAGGGGAAATGTAACACAAAGCAGCAGGAGGTGCATAAATGTAATTTTCTCTTTCTCTGATCGAGCATGTTGAAGAATAGCTTGCCTATGTTGAGAAAGAGTGTGAAAACCACCTTCTTAATAGACAGAAATCATGAAGTTGTTGCGCCAGTCTGGGCAAGAGGTTTCACTTCTAGACTACCAAGGGAGAAATAATTCCTTAGAAAAATCAATGATATTTAAATAAGTACATAGGAATGGCTGTTCCAGCCCCAAAAGTTCATCTAACCAAGCACTGTGCTTCCAACACAATATTGTCCTTCATCAGGAGAACATCACTCTACAGTTCCCAGGGGCACCATGAACACAAGAGAACTGTAGAGATGTGAACTACCACAAAAGGGCCTACCATCTACTTTTATCCTTCCAGTTCCCCCTGCACTGCTTCAGTTCAAGGTCCTGACCAAGGACTCAGGGGGACCATGCCTCCATCGGCAAAGCCAGGCAAGCATTATTTTGGCAGGGAGATGCTGCCTGGCAGTGGAGTCACATCGCCATCTGCATGGCTGGATACACAGGAGCTTAACTGTCCCCAGAGACCCATCTGAATCACATCAGTTGGGTTCGAGGTATTGGTCACACTCTACCACTCCCTGTGAACCTGGGAGTCAGAAAAATCTGTCTGTACTTGGCCATGGGGAAACCAGTGAAGCATCTGGTGTGCTTCCGTTCATTTACAAGGAACATAATTACATATCAAGAGATGCTTGTCTTTGTTCACAGCATCCATTTTCTACTCAACACTTGGCCACCAAGGTCTGTGGTCTCACCTTAAGAATTTGTGCTCAGAGCTGGTTCTGGCTGTGTCCCACTCTGCCTTCCAAAACACCATCAACAGCTGTGCGTTGATCTAATGTCATAGTAGTAACCACAAATTCATGCACCCATTAAAAAAAAAAAGTTTGAAGGAGCCTAAGGAGGTCAAAGTGTAACCTGCTATATCAGCTGTTTTTCCAGTTTCTTTTGGAAGACTTCCAGTAATGGCATTTCTACAACTTCCAAAAAAAAAAACCATTTCCCAGCATCTGTGTCTTTATGGTTTGTCTTAATCTCATGACATCTTCTCCTAGCCCTAAGACAGAGAGAAAAAAGAATTTTCTTCCTCTTTTGAGTAGCTTTTTACACATTTGAAGAGCTTCACATTTACCTTGTTTTGCCTTGGTCTTCAGTAAGCAATTTTCTTTCTTGCCATCTTTCCTTCTAGGTCAGATTTTCTCTCCTTCTCCCTGTCCTACAGCTGTCCTCTATTCTTATACCTGAAATCTATGGCTGATGCTTAGGATAAGCTCCATCGAGGCTTTTCCAATGGCCTTCTCGTCGGAGGCTTTGACCCGCAAAGCCCATCCATTATTCAGAGTTGTCCTTTGTCATTTCTGCTTCACTGACACACAACATGGCACTGATTATTTCACCTTTATAGCTCCCAGTAAAGTCTGTCAAACCTCTTCCTCACTCACAACTACTTCTTTTAACATCCTGGAAGCTCTCAGAGCTCCTCAAAGCCTCATGCTGAGACCTGGTGACTTCTTGCTCCTCCAGCCCTAATGACGCACACTTTGACTTCTAAGGCTGACAATATCTCTGCAAAGGAGATGTGAGAATATGTTTGCCCACCTGCCCTTTAATTGCTCTCCTTGCCACCTGCAGATCTGTGAGGTCACCAGCTGTGATGAAATTCTGAGTTTCTTATGTCTGCAAATATTTTCTAAAATTTTATTTCCTTCTTAAGACTTTAAAAACTAGGCCATAAAGAACAACTGCGATATTTAAGAATCCCGTTTGCCTTTGGCTTTTTTGATCAAGAATGCTTTTAATGGGCTCAGCTGTCAACATCAGGACCAACTTAATAATAAATGGCTGACATTTCAGTTATTATTCAGAGTTTTTACCTTCCCCTCCCTCCAGTGCCTGGCTGTTTACTTAAAGGTTTGCTCATGCTGGTGTTTCCATTGTGGGCTTGAGAGCTGAAACAGGAATGAAGCTCCTCATCTCTCCCAGTCAACACGTGACTCAGGAAGGTCAGACAGCAGCAAGTGCAGAGGAGGATGCCCATGGAAAGCAGTGCTATGGGAACCTGCTAATAAACTGAGTGCAGCAGTCATACCTTGTGAATGCCTGGGCTGGCTGCCACACATGGATTAGTGCTAGCGTGGAGATCCACAGGAGCAAAAAGAGACAAGCTGAGCTTTGCTAGTGCAAGAGCCTTTGGCTTTCTTCACTTTTGTGGGCTCTTACACCACTACACAGGCTGTTTACTGCTGCTTTTTGGCCAAGGGAGTGAACCTGCTCTGCAGAAAAACTCAGGCTCAAGAAGAATTGTCTGGCTTCTAGCAGAGCCTGCCCCGCAGGGACCTGTGGTGAATGCAGCATCACTGCAGAGAGAGACAGGACAAGCAGAAGGGGACAGCTGCATCTCCAGGGCCTCTGCACTGCAAGTCATAGCTAAGGGTGTCAAAACACATGGGAAGGGACAGTGTGCTAGGCCATTGTTTTTCATAAAGCATATAATAAGCATTCAGTTTTTTAAACTTTCCTTTCTCACTAGTAAGGTCCTAGCTTAATGCCTTCTGCATTCTAGGGATTTTTTCTTTTTATGTTGTATATGGCAGCCTAATTACAGTCATTACATTGTCTTGAACTATTTAAAAGAAGTTGCTACATATAATTACGTGCATGTGAGAATAATGCCATGTCTAATACTGTGGGAGTCCATATACTCTGAAGGAAGCAATCTCCACTCTCCCAGCAGACATCTCAAAGGGTTAATACCACAGCTTGCACCCAAGCCAACATGCAAGTTTCTAGCAACATATTCAGTCAGTTGTCTGTCATCTCCACCCCATGATACCTGTCATGCCCTGGGTATTGTTTCCTACATTTAGCAAAACTAGAACAAGTTTTCCTGCAGTGTAATGCTACCAGGTAGTTGCCCACCCCACCAAAGCTGCTGCAAGCTGATTTCCAGCAGACCTGCAGTGTGTGCATTATCCATTCAAGAGAAGGCAAAGAGCTAAATTCCTGGAATTATTACGATTGGCTCATCTTTCTGATCTCACAGCAGCCTAACAGGCTCCCACTTTTTCTAATGAGAACAAAATCAAATTCCAAGTTGGTGTAGCTCCCACCTAGCTGCTTCCTGGGGAAGCCCACATGGCTGGCAGCACCAGGCTTTGACAGAGATAGGTTTTCCTCAGGTCAGTCCACCACAGCTAGGTTGCTGTGAGTTCAGCTTGGTTTTTTGGCTAATCAAGATCTGAAAACACCACATAAGGCTCTGGTTGTCCTTCAGCAATAACAGCACCACATCATGAACACAAGGAAGGAATGTCCAGAGAGGATGCAGCCTGTTTATGGGCAAGGATGTCAACCTGCCTAGCTCCACCTGTTTACCTCTGTGACCAAGACATTTTTCTTTATGCTAGAGACTCAAGTGTCAAGCTCAGAAACTATTTTCATGGCCATGAGCACTGTCCCATCATCTTCCCACTCTGCTTCTGCATCTATTCAACAAATCACGGCAGGAAACCATCACCTCCTCAGCCAGTTTGTTGTTGTATGCCCTGCTGAAAGCCTACACTGTTTTGTTATGCAAAGGATAGTACAAGGAGTCCCTTCCGTGCAACAGCAAGCAACACAAACATTTCCTAAATGAGACCAGCCTAACCCAGAGGCAGATACTGGTTCAATCTATAGGGAGATGCAAATTATTCCACTGCATGCTTGACTGCCAGGAGGAGATCTGCAAATGCTTTAATGAAGTCTGGACTGCACCAAGGCAAGGATGCCAGAAATTAATTCCTGATGATCTCCAGTACACAAGAAGCTCTCATCTATCTGTCCATCCAAGTTGCTTGGTTTTGCTTCTTTTCTCTTTAAGAATTACAGGAATAAGTAACTACATTGGCAGAAATAAAACTAGCAAGGAGAAAGCACAAGAGAAAACGCCTTTAGCCAACCAGTAGAAGTTGAGGCAAGCAGCAAGCGTAAGGAGGCAGATACCTCACACAGCCAGGACTCCCATGGCAGAGTTTGGTCAATTAGAGCTTTAGCAGCAACAGACTGACCTAAAATACAAAAACCAGCCGGCCCTGAAACTTCTGTTTTCCTTATCTACACATCACTGACAAACACCAGCCACTTCTACATAGCCTTGGGAAAGCTCCTGCTCTGCAGATCATTAGTTTATGCAATTATGGTTTTCTCTGTTGAATATCACATGTGCAAAGGTCATTACTGAAGATAGGAAAGGGGCTTCTGCTCCCAGAAGAGGCATAAAGATGTGCCTGTATTTGGCTGGAATAGGAGATATCCTTGTCCTTTTGCTGGCAGGACACGCATCCTCCCACGCATCACCTGCCTCTGGCAGTCTGCTTTGCTGTGGCCTCTCTCCAAAAGCCATGTGTCCTCTTGCTAGGGTTCACACTGGAACATGAAGTGAGAAACATGATGCTGTTGATAAAAGCTGCTTGCACATGCCTGGAAGGTGTGCATGGCATCTCAGCTCCAGTGGCCCAAGAGTTAGATAGCAGTCACTGAAAATGTGCAGGAGCCCTGGAAACTTGGGAATCTTGGTAGCCTAGGCTGGGACTGAAGGCACCTCCCTGGTCTCTTACTGATACTTACAACAGCTTTGGATTAAAACAATTGAAAAAATAGGACAAAGGTCCTGCTCTGGAAAAACATCATAATCAACTGAGAAATCAATTAGAGATAAAACTATAATGACCAGTCTTTTTGGAATCATGTTTCTCTAGCTCAACAGCAGGTGAGAACCTGTCTGGACTCCAGGTTTGGAGCACAGCACTGAATCTTCCCTCTATGTAGGACACTGAACAAGGTGAAGCCCAAGCCCAACAGCCAAGGAAGGACTGAGCAGATAAAGCTACTTTAAAAAGCTTTGAGTGGTGGTGTACTTGAAAACTGAGAATGGACTTTCCCTTGGTGGCATGTCACAGTGGGGTCATACTGCTTTTTCCTCTTGTTTAGTGCTGCCAATGCATCACAAACCAGGTAACAGTCTTCCTGCACTGAGTGACTCAAGCAATCTGTGCCTAATAATCCGTCTATCTCATTGCTGTTTGTTTTGGCATCTTTGGCTGTTTTAATCCTACTTAAAGCTGTCTAACAACCAAGATTATACCTGTAACAACTGCCATACAAACATCTCTGTTACTATCTGTACACTGGAAACATGGGTCCCCCCCCTCTCCTTTGCTAATACGATGTTGGCAGCAAATGACACTGGGGTAGGAGGGTGGGGTGTGACAATAATTATGTTGTCTGAGCCTAAGGTACGACACTAACACTACCTGCTGGGACTAGACCCTGTGGAAACCTGTGTAGGCTTGTAGCACACAGGCATACAGAGCAGGATCCACAGGTGCCTGGTTTAATAGCTATCACTCAGCACTGACATCCAGTTCTCCTCCGAATAATCAGACAGGCTTGCCTGGTGCCAGGCAAAACAGACATTGCCTCTATACCAGACCTGCTGAGAGCAGCTCCAGCAGTTCCCAGCCTACCTGCACAAGGAAAAGATCCGAACTATGAAGCAAAGTGGCCAAAAGGATTTTGACAAAGTGACATTTAAATAATGGTTGAAAAATCTTCCGACCTACATTGCCTGCTTGCTGCCAGCCTCTCGCCATTTCTAGTCTCTTGGATGGACATACAAAGCTACCCCAAAATCTCCAAAAAAGATAGGGAGAGGTTTTGTGATGCAAAATTTAGGGCTGTGATATCAGTTCAGTTGATGAGCATCTTCTTCCAAGCATCTCTCTGCCCTCTTCCCAGAAATGATCTAGCTGCACAGCTTTCTGCAGAAAAAGCTATTTTGGGAAATGCACTTTTTTCTGTAGAAATCCTTAGATCTTTATGACTTTTCCTGAAATTTCTGGGGTTTTTTTCAGAAATTGGTTTGTAAAAAATATTTTTCTCCATTAGTTTTCCATTTCACAGAATCACAGAATGTTAGGGGTTGAAAGGGACCTAGAAAGATNCACAAGGGCACATTGCTGGCTCATGGGCATCTTCCTAGCCACCAGCACTCCTAGATCTTTTTCCCCAGGGCTGTTCTCCAACAGGTCAGTTCCTAGCCTGTACTAATACATGGGGTTGTTCTTTCCCAGATGGAGTACCTTACACTTACCCTTGTTAAATTTCATCAAGTTTCTCCCTGCCCATGTCTCTAGCCTGTCCAGGTCACTCTGGATGGCAGCACAGCTCCTGGTGTGCCAGCCACTCCTCCAAGCTTGGTATCATCCACAAACTTGCTGAGGGAACACTCTACCCCTTCATCCAGATCATTGATGAATATATTGAACATTACTGGACCCAGCACTGACCCCTGGGGCACACCACTAGTCACAGGCCTCCAGTTAGACTGCTCCCCCAACCACAACTCTCTGGGCTCTGTCTTTCAACCAATTCCCAATCCATCTCACAACAGAATAATTTGAAAATTATTCTGCCATATATTTCACCAATCCTATTAATTAAAAGTTTTATCTTCGATTTAGGTTAAAAGATTTAAAAACTCATTAGTTCCTTTGAATCAGCCAAGGCCATACAGGATTTCCTTTTCTAGGAATTCCTAGGAGCTTCTAAAATGGGACATTTCCTGCTATTTCATACCAGACACGCCTTGACATCCCAGACTTCCTATCAGAAGGTGCTCCAGCTCCTCCACTGCCTGTTCACACCACAGTCCTTATGACTGCTCCGTTTCTAAATGTTTCAGGACAACCCTCAAAGCATTTGCTTTGTACACATGAGGTAGCTTTTCGAACACTCCAGCTGTCTGTGCATAACATTTCATGCTTCATGAACTTGTATTGGAGAAGGTGGAATGATAGGATAATCCTAAAAAACAGTTCTTGTAGCCCTCACTTGTGTGCATTCCTCCAGATTTGTGCTGTTTGGCCTTGTTTGCATTTAAAGAGCTTTCAAGCAAACATCAGTTGAGAGGAAAAACAAATGGTACAGTTAAACACCAAAGTTCTCCACCATCAGGCTGGAGCAAGAAGGCTCTTTGCTATGTCAAATCTCTTTGCTGTGCAAGGAATCTGGTGAAGGACCACTTCTAAAGCCTCTAATAGTTTCCTTAAGGCAGAAGATATGAGTGTCCTAGAAAATCAAGGCAGAAGAGCCCAAACTGTCCATACAGACCCTTTATGGTTAAAGTGTCAATCCCAGCCCAGCACAGCTTCTCTGCAGTGAAAGCAAAAAGCAGAGTGAAACAGCTCTGGAGGGGAGAGGCTGGAGGGCTTTGAGAGGGAAATACGGGCTCAGCTGCTGCAGCACCTTGCGTCCAGGGATGAAGCTGGATAGCATCCCATCTCTGCACCTGCAAAGCAGTACCTTGCAGAAGGCTGCCAGCAGCTATCACATAAATGCCCTTCCCTTCACACTGGCATCCTCCTTCATGAGGGAGCCCAGGGAACTGGTGAATTGCACTGCAGAAAGGCTGGGGAAAGCAGTATCTGCACCCATAGCTGCACTTGAAGCATGCTCAGCAGCTGGAGGGGAGCAGGGAGTGCTATCAAGAGGCAGAGAAATGTCTTCCCCAAAAACCTCATCCTTGCCCACAGGACTGCCCAGCCAGGAGGACCTTGTTGGTGGGATTGCCTGCCGGCACTGCCAGAATTTGTCCTGTGGCACTCATTCGGGAGCCACATTAAACGGTTCTGCTTTATTCCAGAGAGCTCCACAGAGGCCCCCAAATGTGATTTTTAATACTAGTTACACTTCAGAACTAGATATTCACCTCCCAGCTTGTGCCACCAGCATCTGGCCTAAAGCATACAACACATGGGTTTCCCAGGAACATGTTAACCTTGGTCACAAAGCCCCAGAGCAACCAAGCAAGGTCTTGATAGCTTTGCCTTTCCCAACAGCACAAGTTCAGACCTCAGGAGCCAGCATGTCGCTTAGAGCACACCCAGGGCTCTTTTTTCTCTTTAAAAAGCTTCATCCTTTTTGTGTCTCAACTTGCTCATTTTGCTTTGTGGGGTTTTTTTCACCTAAAGTCAGTACAGCAATTCTATCCATCATGCTCCCCACAGTTTGTTTGGTGAGAAATACAGAAAGCAGCATTCATTCTTCCAGACTAGTACAGCACAAGCCACTTTCTCAGTTTCACAGCAGGCACAGCACCAAGTCAGAGCATTTCAAACCCCTCCGCCCTCCTGGGGCCAGGGACTGAACGTCACAGGGCCTCCCTGCCTGCCAAATCCAGGCAGAGGCTACTAGAAAGAAGCTGCCTAAGCATCCTATCCAGAACCTGCACACAGACTTTCCCAGCACAAGCAGGGTTTGGGATGTAGAGGATTGGCAGTAACACCAATGCTCCTGGCCCTGCTGTTGCAGAAAAAAGTTTATCCCGTGTTAGTCCTAAATGACACTGAATCTCTACCCAAAAGCACTGTCCTCCTGGATGGACATCTGTCCTTCTCCTCTTTGCAAACCTCCCTTGGATCTTCAGAAACACACACACACTACTAGAAATCACTCGCATCCCAGGGATGTGTTGCAACTGAAGTACCACCATGCTCTAGCAACTGGCCCACAGGGACTGGAGCACCAGCCCAGCACCAAGCCATTGCTGCCTTCCACCCACCCTGCTCCATGCAGACAAATAGCTGGGCTAGCTCAGCCTCAGGGCAATTCAGCCTCCAGCATGGACCAGTAGCACTTCCCTTCCTCGCCTCTGATATCCAGCAACATCATGACTGCAGCTCAACCAGCAAAGAGCAGGTCACCAATCTCACACCTACATCTTGCTGCAGTTCATCACCACCAAGGCCTCAAATTGCTCATTGTACCCTCCTCTACCTGCCCCACCCTTGAAACATGTCTACAAACACTGCAGCAAGTGCAGTGGCCCATGCTCAAGAGCTCTGTTTTTACATGCAATGCACTGGCTTCCTCTCCCAGACGTTATCTATAGGGAGATCATATCCCCAAGCTCACGACACACATGGCACAAATCTCTGCTTTGCAGTGACTGTCCAGGTCTGTGGGAGGGACAGGTTTTATTACTTTTCCCAGCTGTAGATGTTTGTTTCTGTAAAAGGTTTCAATGAGGGCATCTCTCAAAAAGCTCTCTCCCACAACAATCCAACCTGCTTCTTGCAGGAAACAAGATCTGCAAACACAGTCACTGTACTTGCTTATAAGTCCACAGAACCAAGGAACATATGTCTGCACACCCCAGCAGCACTATACAAGAGCCATTTCCAAGTCATCTGCTTGGGTGCTTTATTCCAAAGTATGTTTGCTTTGATGATTTTTTTTTTTTGTGGGGGCTTAGAGTAAAGATACTTTCAAAATACACCCATGAATCCCTGTGGAGGGAGGGAGGTTGCACAGCAGGTTGTTCAGATGTGTTATAGGGACCGTAACTGAAGATGTAAGAGCAAAAAGCCAGAATTAGGATCCTCAAGTCAAGAAAGAGCAGAGCCCCACAGCACCGCTGCCTCAGTCTCCACAAAGGCTTTACACATACCTTGCTCTGCAACACAGTGAATGGTGTTTTCCAAGATGCTGCTTCTGGAGCCCATATAACTCTACAGGTCAGACCAGCTCACATACAGAAGAAACTCAGTGTCTGTAAACAAAGGATTGGGATAAGAAACGCAGTACATGATGCTCTGAGGCAAGGGCTAGAGGATCATGGTATGTTCCTGGTGACATGACCAACAGACCTGGACTGTGGGGACCCCTGGGTTCCTGGGCTCAGGCCCCACAGAGGCAGATAGCTGAGGAATGATCTTGTACAGTGATAGGTGCCTGAGCACCTGCTCTGCAGAGCACCAGGCACCTCCTGAGCCTTCATGGTCAGGATCCTTGGCCAATTAAAAAAAAAAAAGAAAAGGCAGCTTAAAAATCTCACATGCCACAAGACAGCTAAAGTTTTGACATGCAAGTGTCTCTGGCTACTGAAAGGTTAAAAAAATAAAATAAAAATAATTAAAAAAACCTCAAAGCTTTAATTTTTTAACATGAGCTCTTTCTTCAAACCCTTTTATCACAGTTTATTTTACCTCTGTATTGAGGAAAAAAATTCCTGATTCTCTTCCAGCCAGGAAAGGTCCCAGCAGCAAGGGTGAGTAGCTCTTCAAAGCTACATTTTCATTCTACCTCTGGTCTACCAAAATCCCAAATTAGGCTTATTCCCAGCAATACACCAACAAGATACAAGTATCATTCACACCTCAACTCAGTCCAGGCAGAAGCAGATGGCTGCCCTGAGAAATTCCTGCCAGACCCAATGCAAAAAAAGCCAAAAGGAAAATGTGATTTTGCAGCTGGAACATTTGACTGTCTCCCAAAGTAGCATTCATCCACCTTACCTTCCTAAACTCCATGAGGAAATAGCTGCAAGGAAGGGGTAGAGAAGGAAAGAGAACCACTTATGAAGCGTCAGCTGCAGCCTAATTTGTGCTATTAGCAAGCTCTTAGTGGTGCTTATTAGCCTTTACCCAACATCACTGAATGAAGGAATCCTGACATCAGCCTTCTGGCTTGCAAGAAGAGCTAGGTTCCAACCCCAGCTTGAGGGTGAGAAGAGGTTAGAAAGGTCAAGCTGGTTATAATCACAGCTGCAGCTTTCCTAGCCAGTTCTGAGCTTGTTTTGAGCTCATAGTAACCAAAGCCCCAGATAAGGGGACCCACCCTGGGTGGGGGAGGAATAAGAAGATCTTCCAGTCAGCAGAGGTCCATCAGGACATTTCTCTGAGCTGGAGGCCTTCTGCTCTGAGTTATAGCTATTGAGTCATTCTGAGTTGACAGCATCATGCTGGCTTTACTCTTCTGAGAGCCAGTGATTGCCAACCACCTGCCCCTGTGAGATGTACTCAGAAGACAAGGCAGCTTGGCTCAGGAGAGGCTGGCCATGAGTTGGGCAGTATTAAAATAAGATTTACATCTTCTGAAGCAGAAAACATTCATCACTGGCTGCTGTTGGATGTCTTCAGCCTACAAACAGTTTGTGTAACATGAGGTGTTTCTTAAATATGTCATGCCTTTCAGAGGACATGCAGCCAAAAGCTGTATGCCTCAAGCAGGGCTAATCTCCCTGGAGTCATGTACAGTAACATATTTCAAGGATGTTTATCACATAGAAGGGACATTTAAAAATATACTAATCTGTGTTATAAATCACAGCCTTTGCTGGGAAGGAGCAGGAAGAAGAAACCTGTGTGATTTAACAAACTCTTAGAAATAATATGGAGAAAATTTACATGGAGGGATCTTAGCTATGGTTTAGCCAGTAATGGTTAGTACAGCAGGGTCAAAAATCACACAATCAGGATGACACAATAAATGAAAGCACTTGGCAAATTCAGAAAATCCTTAACCAAAGGAAACACTGGACAAGATATCTTTCTCAGTCACATACATAGTCAGGTAAGATCTTCCATATCTCTTTGCTGGACAAGCTGCCTTGCTCTTGTGGTCTAGATACCACAGTTCACAGTCTGTACAATAATTTCCCTTTCAGATAAGCAGAAGCATGTCTCTTTCATCTCAATGGATGGGTCTGCCTGGGGAAACCCAACAAAAAGCCTCAAGTCTTTGGGCTGAGTGCCAGATCAGGACCTAAAAAACAAAGCAGTTCACTGAGCTCTGACTCATTCCCAGCATGTGTAACAACCGCTGCAGTCACAAGGTTTTGAAAGACAAATGCATATCACCCAAAGTTTGTGGTTACAAAGAAATGCAGTCTGCTTCTGCAACTGCTTTGCAGGACAGCATTGGTGGGAGCTACCTCTGGGACCTGGCTGATGTGACCACTGACTGCAGGCTGCTGGCTGACTCATGCCTTTGCCACCTAAATCAGCACAACCTGCAATGTCAGCAGCACCATTTCCCCTCTTGAGGATCAAATGCTTTACACCATGGAGGTGTTGCTGCAATCACAGCCACCTACAAGCAGCAGCAGCTCTTTTGGAAGAAAAAATGTGGTTAAAAGAAACTTTAATTTCATCCTCATTACAGCTCAGACTCATGGCTTCCAAAAAACAGTCCTGTTCAGCAGAGAAAGCCTGCATCCAAGCTTTGCTCTCACCATCAGCATTGCTTTGCAAATCCTTCAGCCTCCCAGGTGCTGTTATACATCAGGCCACATTGCTGGAAGTTGAATCCAGCTTGGTGGCTTCAGCTCATCAAGCAGCTCTGCCAAGTCAGCCTCAAGATTGTGGGAGTTGCTGCTACCACATTCCTGACCAATGGCCCTTCTGCTGATACACCTCAAGCATCTCGGAGGGAAGATCATAGAATAGAATCATAGAATGGTTTGGGTTGGAAGGGAACTCTGGAGGTCATCTAGTCCAACCCCCCTGCAGTGGGCAGGGACATCCCCAACTAGATCAGGTTGCCCAGAGCCCTGTCAAGCCTCGCCTTGAATGCCTCCAGGGATCCACAAGTAAATCTTGCCCCCACCACCACCTTGGGTACCACTGCAGAAGTCTCAGACCACATCATCCCATCCAGCCCTGGGCACAGTAGTTCTCTGCCTGCCACCGCTGCAGCCCTGTGCCAACCCCCCTGCCCTGCAAGGAAATGCTGCTTGGTTTCAGGGTTGCCTGCAGGTGATGATGTGAAATGTGAATAAGGAAAGCAGTTTGTACAGAAAAGTAATGATCCCTTTGGGATCTTCCCAGTTTATAAGCAATTACACCAAGCAGCTAAAAACGAGTAGTTCTCGACAGAGAAGGGAGGCGGATAATCAGCTGGTGTAAAGCACTGCAGCTCGTAGAAGCAGTAAGCGATGCAAAGCAGAGCTGACATTTGACGACGCATATGATCTTCTAGTTCACGTATGTCAGGACATCTGCTACTACGACCTCACACAGCTAAAACTAACTCTGTCTCTACCTGCGGCTGCCGCTGACTGTAGCACTGAGTAACTCACTGAGCTGAGCCTCACACAGGGGATTCCGCTCCTTCCTGCCAATTTATAGCCAATTCAGGATTTCAGCAATCCTTATTTATCACCAGTGCTCCCTGCTAACTGTCACCACACCGGCGAGGAGTTACTCAAAATGAGTTTCCAAATTAGCGACTCTGCATTCATTTCTTTTATGTTCGTTCCAGTTTATGAGGAATGTCAGCAAATCACAGGATCCCACTCAGGGTAAATTACCTGGGGATTTTACGCATGATCATCCTGCTGAGCTGCAAAGGCAGCATGGCAGCCAGCTCGTCATGCTGCTCGCAGTGCCTCAGGCACCAGCAAGAGGAGCTCAACTGCTTCCAAAGGATTGTCAGGTTGGAAAGACGCTTCAAACATCTTGTAAGGGTGGACCAGGTTACCCCATGTAGACCAGAGCATGCCAAGCACATGTACCCATCTCCCAACCTCTGCAAGGTAATTCCCCTCTCTCAAAATTTTTCGTTACTGAATGACAGAAAAAATGAGAGCCCACTCTCTTTCTGCCTGATTTTATTCTCCAAGACATCAGCTTTTCTGCCTGGCAGAAAGCAAACTAGGTTTTGTTTCATGTAGAAGTGAAAAAACAGCAGGTCTTGACTCCATGAATTTCTGGCAACAGTTATGCCTTGGAAAAACAGTTGTGTTGGCAGCAAAGTGAAAGACTTCTGTCTGCTGGAGCAGCCTTTGGCCTCTGTGGATGTTTCTCCTGATCCCAGGCAGATGGAGCACGTCTCCTACCCTGCGGCACTCCAGCAATTTCTGCTCCAGGATCCCTGTGCCAAGTCAGACTGGCCTCGGCAAAGGGGCAAGAGTCAAAGCCACCAGTTCCCACGAGGAGGGCTGGGAACAGGAGTTTATGTGCAGGCAGCAGAGTCAAAGATGCCAAGATGTCACTTCTCATTGCAGAGGTGGAGGAACAGGCCAGGGGAACGATGCTGAGGACTGGCTGCTCCATCACATCAGAGCAGCACTGGTCACAGGTTTCTCGGGGTGTAGCATGGGCGTATTTTGAAGCTGAGCTTTAAGGACAAATGCTGCCTTGTCAGGTAAGAGACAACACAGAGACACAAGGCAGAAGGACCAGAACTGAAAGTTTGCTTCAGGTGATATAAGCCAAAATGTTGTCCCTGGCCATGCCCAAAGCTGTGGAGGAGACACAGGACATGCAGAAGAAGCAACTGCTTGCTTTCCTTGCAAAGTCTTCTTCCAATGTACCCAATGCAGATCCTTCACAGAACCACAGAATCACAGAATCATTTGGTTTGGAAGGGGCCTCTGGAGGTCATCTAGTCCAACCCCCCTGCAGTGGGCAGGGAAATCCCCAACTAGATCAGGTTGCTCAGAGCCCTGGCAAGCCTCACCTTGAATGCCTCCAGGGATGGGGCCTCAACCACATCCTGGGCAACCTGTTCCAGTGTTCCACCACCCTCATGGTAAGAAACTTTTCCCTAACATCCAGTCTAAATCTGCTCTTCTCCAGTTTAAAACCATTGCCCCTTGTCCTTTCACTCCAGGCCTTTGTAAATAGGTCATCTCCAGCCTTCTTGTAAGTTCCCTTTAGGTACTGGAAAGTCTCTAGTAGGTCCCCCCGAAGTCTTCTCTTCTCCAGGCTGAACAATCCCAGCTCCCTCAGCCTGCCTTCATAGGAGAGGTGTTCCAGCCCCCTGATCATTTTCGTGGCCCTTCTCTGGACCTGCTCCATCAGGNCCACTGAACAGTCCACCCATCAAATCCATAGCTCTCTAACTTGGCCAGTAGAATGTTGTGGGGTACCGTGTCAAAGGCCTTGTGAAGTCCAGAGAGATCACATCCACAGGTTGTCCCTTGTCCACTGAGGTAGTCACAGTATGGTAGAAGGCCACTAGGTCTGTCAAACAGGATCTGCCCTTAGTGAAGCCATACTGACTCTCTCTGATCACCTCCCTCTCCTCCATGTGCCTTATCAGACCTTCTAGGAGAATCTGCTCCATGATTTTCCCAGGCACAGAGGTGAGGCTAAGAGGTCTGTAGTTACCAGGGTTCTCCTTGACACCCTTTTTGAAAATGGGTGTAACATGCCCCGAATCCTGCACAACTTTCTTGCTCTCTTTCTATCCTGCAAGATGGCCACAGCTGATTTTCATGTTAAATTTCTGAGCTTGGAAACAAAGTAGCACAAGGAAGAGCAGGTTGATATTTCTTTCCATTTCTCTCTTCAATGTAAGAGCAGGGCAAAGCTTGAGGAGGGACCTGAGTAAGACAGCCATCAAGCTGCAGCTCTGAACATGATGGTGCCCCAGAAATAGAAGAGCACTATTTAAAAATAAACCACTGGAACCATTTTTCATCTTGATCCTTGGGAGAGAGGAAGTTCATTCCCCATGGCTCTTCTTCCACCCCCACGCTTCTGCTGGGCCCCATGCCCAGCCCAGCACCATGCTGCTGGCTACTCTGATGACAAACTCTGCCATGTGTGTCCCTAAGTATAAAAGCAGCTGGGCGGTTAGTCTGGGGACTCATACACAAAGATGGCTTAGAGTCTCCTTTAGTGGTTTTGCACCTTTGATCTCTGGAACATGTATTTCAAGCCCAGAAAGGGCTTTTGTGCAGGCCAAGGAAATAACTACATAAAAGGACAGAGACAGCTGGTATGGATCGGGGTAAAAGGATTGTGCTGCAAAGGAAACAGGCAACCTACCCCTCTGTCTTGAAACGCCCAAGACATAAAGTAAGAAATGGCAAAGGTCAGGCTGAATTGGCTCTTGCAGAGGATGGCAAGAAAAATAACAAGAGAAGTTTTAGCCACATACATCAGAGGAAAAGAAGGAAAGAAGAAATGGAGCTGCTGTACAAAGAGGATGGGGTATAAAGTTAGTCTGAATATGATCCAAAACTAATACATCCTCTTTCTAACATACTGTAAGTAAGCAGAGGGCACAAGGATAATAGGAACAAGGAGATGGACATGGAAATGCCACATCTCTCCAGATGAAGAGTTAGAGGACAGCAAGTTCACATCATGGGCACAGATAGCTCCTATCCCCCAGCACCGAACACCTGACACTGAATCCTGCCCGTCAAAACGCTCACCAAGCATATGGAAAGGAGAAAAGACAGCACTTCAGCTTAAGAAAGGGAAAAATACCACTCCACCAACTACAGACTATTCTGGTGTCCCATGCCACATGCCAGGCATAGAGCAAAGTCCAAGGGAAGGGGGAGTTGAAGCTCAGAGCATATCATCCTGTTTTCTACTCCCCCCAATGGTGCCAGACAGCTTGATACCACTCACAGATTAGGTATTCCCTCTGTAAATGGGAGGAATGGAGATGTAATCTACAACAGCAGCAAATGGTTTGCTGGATCACCATGCCACAAAATCCCTGATAGCCTAGAGGATGGGGACTAGCCATGGGGCTGTGAGGCAGACCAGTGCCAGCAGTGCTTGCTCCTGGGCTGGCAGGGCTATGGCAAGGAGCTGGGGCAGACTTGGGACACGTTATATCAGTGGTCTCAGCTCAAAACCAGGACTGAGTTTACAGCATTAGTAGGCCTGAAATGTCTCAGATAAATGGAAATCCAAAAGCAAGAGTCTTGAAACATTGCTGTGGGAGTATCCCAGCTTCAAGACCTGGGACCAGTTTTGGTCCCAGATGAAAATACTAGAGGAACAACTCATTTCCTTCAGCTTCTGCCTGCCTGCGGCATACATGTGAGTGCTAATTGTCTTTCCCATAATTGCAGCACTTGTCTTGCCATCTGATTTCTAGACATTTCTAGGAATATCCCCAGCTCTGCTAAGCAGAAAGTCGAAAATGCAACGTGTCTAATCAGCTATGCTAATCTAATGCTGCCATGCAGAGCCAGCGCATGCAGCTCCCATTTCTAACTGACTCTTGCTGCACAGCCCAGCAGCAGCCTCAGCTTGTTTATTTAGAATGATTTACTTTTGAATTTCTCATCCTCCTTCCAAGAAGTTGGCACCCTCAAACATGAATTGCCCCCTTGAACCTACCAATGCCACTCCAGGCTTTGAAGATGGCTGGGAAGCAGGCTGGGTCTGGGGGCTTAGCTTGCAGAGGGCTGCAGGGGTGTACTGGAGCAACTACAGCTCTAATTCAATTTCTATCCATTTTCCCTTTTGCCTTCATTATAGGTTATTATTTTTAAACTGAAGCAGAGTCAATTCTGCTTCCAACTGAATTGCCCACAGACTGGCTTCTCTTGTCCAGCCAGATAATACAACCTTTACAGCAAGCTCCTTCTCAACTGACCTGCAGTCTTCAGGAAGCAATACCTTTTGCGGGGGGAGAGTCCTTTGTCCTTTACAGAAAGAAGCGTTTAATTCCCAGTTAGTAGCTGTTTCATGCAGCTTTTCAACTAGATAAGAAATACATTCAGAGACTTAAAGGATAGTAATTCCCAGCTTGAACTGGGACAAAAAGTTGGGATCTTAGCTTATTTTGCACGTGAACCATCCAGAACAATGACAGAAAGGGTCATTTCACTCCCACTTTCAGCCATTTCTACAGCCCAGCCTATTTGTTATGATGCAGATGAACACAAATTCCTAAATAAGTTGTTTCAAAGAAAAAAAAAACAACAAAAAAAAAAAGAACCATTCTCCTTTGACAAGTGTCAACATGAAACTTCACAAAGAATTCTAAATATAGATACTTCAAAAGAACAAGTGCAATAAGGAACATATCGTTTTCTGTGCAGACTGGCAGCTTTGAAGAATCCATGTTTTCTGATAAAAGGTGCTATACTGCAAGTGTTCCCTGGGCAGGTCCCTGTGCTGCCATGGCCCTGGCTCACTGGCTGGTGGCTGCACAGCTGTGCTGGTCCCGTCCCAGCATCAAGCAGGAAAGCTGCTGGGTGTGGGATGACAGCCTGACAGCCTTTCCCAGCCCATCATGGCTCTCTTACATCTTCTTTGCTACCTTCCTCATAGTTTGAGATCTTGCTGTGGAATACACATAGGCTGGGACAAGGGGAGTGTGGATGCTTCACTGGCTGCAGGGCTTGGCTCAGCCATCTGGCCACGACCCTTTGGAATTGTCCTATTCCTTGTTCTATCCCTCGTATAGCTAAACTCGATGAGCCTTCCCAAAGGGCAGCAGATCATAGCTCTGATCCCATCATCTCACATAAGACTGCAAAAGTTACTTTGTGTTCCTCCAAACCCCATCTTCTACCTCCCCTTGGATGTCCCACTCTGTGCTAATGAGAGTCCTGCAGGCAGTGAACAGGTGCCTGGGCAGCACCCAGCAAGAGGAATAGTCCTGCCTTTCCTGAGCAAGTCCAGTTGAATCTCAGAAAAAGATTTCTGAGCATTTTTTTCATGATTTGAGCTGTTCTGGAGCACTCCCTGCAGACTCCAGCCAGGTTCTAAGGGGAGTATGTTCTTCTGAGAGAGCCATTTCCTCCTTTTGTTGGCACATTGAACATAGCCTCTAAATTAAAATCTTCTGTTTCAGGTCTGTTTTGATCAACTCCACTTCCTTCAGTTTAAAAGATACAATAAGAATAGATGAGTTCTTACAAATTAAAAGCCTCTCTTGCTTAACAAATTGTGTCTGCAATAATTAATTGTCTGGAGAGAGATTCCAGCCCTACGTTTTTGGCCTCATTCCAGGCTGTGTAAGGGGAAAAAAGGTATATTTGGGGATTTTGTTGCCTCACCACACTTCCCATACAAGGCAGAATGGATCTGACCTGTCTACCTGGGGTGAGCCCATCCTGGGCACAGCAGTACCTGCTGTCCTCCACCAGCATAGTTGTCACCCACTGTCTGTCACAAGTCTCAGCTTGCAGCTTGCAGGGGGAAGGCTCCAAGGCACATTTCATAGCCTGCTTTTATTTTTTTTCTTAGGTGATTATTATTATTAGACTGCAAGTCTTTCACTCTGAGTCACTACAGCTATTCCCACGTTGATGGTTACCAGAAGCATATGGTATATAGTATATAGGAGTTGTATATACGTGAAAGCAACGCATGGGTGCTTGGATGGCTGCTGCTAGTGATGCCTCTTGCCAGGTGCTCTAACTCCATGCTGACTGTGGGATTTTGTCCAACCTAAACTTCCTTAAGAAATTCCTTCCGGTGCATGACTATCCTTATGATGTTTAAGTCTAAATTAATTGTAATTTTTGCAGCCCAAGCACTTGACTGCTGCTTCCCTCAGGGTTAGGGAGCTCCTGTGGTAAAACTAGAAACATAAGCAGATTATAACATCTGCTCCTTCTTTTCTCAGAGGACAAGTTCTCCAAGTCTCTATCATGTGTGCACTTCAACCTTGGAGCTTTTCAGCCAGAAAAGCTTCCATGAAGAGGAAGGTTGTAGTTGACTTTGCTCGCTGTTGTAGATGCTCCAGGTCCTCCTGCACACAGAAGACAAGGGGAGGCTGGTATCAGGCAGGACCAAGCCTGGGACTGTGAGAAGTCGCACCTGCAGCAGAGGACATTCACACCATGGGTCAGGGCAGAAAGATCTTTCACTTCTTTACTCCCATCCCATGTGCCAAAGATCCTTCGCTTCTTTACTCCCATCCCATGTGCCCCATGCGCAGTTGCAACAAGCCAGGGAGCAGCATCCCACAGCCACAGCCACAGTCCTTGTTTTTATGAAGTTACCTACAGTGGGACGTGAGATGGAGGTTGCAGCAGTTTGGCACAGAAGAGCAGCATGTTGCAGGGAGGATGTCACAGCCTCTGGCCCAGCCTGCCTGAACTTGCCCACACCACTGCAAGGACCCACCAGGGAAGTAACGCTGCTCCCTCCCCGCCAGCCCTTTCTGTCAGGGTCTGCATGCAGAGACCTGCTGGTGCTGCACATCTACATCAATGCCCAGGTTTCTCATCTCATGCTGGGGGCAGCTCAGCACCACATTGGCTTCACAGTCCCTCTGCAACCCTCAGTCCTTGCAGTGCCTCCCTGTGTCCCATCTGCCCGTGCTGGCAGGTGAAGCAGGGGCACAGCAGGGGCACAGCACGGGGCCCAGGCAGAGTGTGAGCTGGCAGCAGCAGCCGGCAGCCTGCCTGGGCAGTGCTTGTGCCCAGATCCATGCACAGCGCTCCATGCTCCTTGCCAGCCCCATGGCAGTCCCACTGCAGGGGAGCATTTTACTAATCCTTTGTTCCTGCCCTGTGCCCGGGAGCACAACCTCCTGCCAGCTTTGCAGGGAAATGTTTCAGAAGCACCTGGGACTCAAGTAGGCAATCCTTCCCTACGAAGCGACAGGGCAAGAGCTGGCTTCCAGCCCTGAGAGGGTCCTAAACCACACAGATGGCCTCAGAGCAGGCACTTATACAGGGAGATTAGACTTCACTGGCCCCAAGCTGAAACCAGACAGCTCATTCCTGCAGTCCTTCCTGACCCAAAATCCTGGGAGGGGTCTGAGGAGGGCTGCAGCCCAGAGCATCCCATCCTCCTACCTTGCTCCCGGATCAAGATCGGCCCATGACTCTGTTTCCATACTCAAGGAGGGCAACAGCTTTGCAAAGCCCCAAATTAACCTGCTGCCACAAGATATCACCCAGGCCATGAACTTAGCAGTGTTTGGAGGAGGATCAAATATTTATCTGAGAAACAAGGACATGCACAATTGCTTTTGGCAGGATTAGTGCTAAAGCCTATAAAAGACCCACTCACTGGAGCCCTAGCTGATTGCTCTCTTCCTGGGGACATCTCGTGCACACCAGTGGCTGGGTACACACTGTGCCAGTGCTCCCACTCCCCTCGCAGCCTTGTGATCTAGGGGGGAATGACTGTCACCTCCTCCTGCAGACCTCAGCCTTTTTCTCTTTATGGTTCATGAGAGAGATGAAAACCCCTGTAGTGGCGTCATAAAAAGTGTTCTCTCCCTAGCATAGTTTATTTTATGAACAGCTGTGTTAGAGTGAATTGAGGACCCTCCTTGGCCCTTGGACACCCTGGAAAACATGTGAGCCCTCAACTGCCAAAAGGATGTTCTTCTATACTAGTGTGAAGCTAGCCAGCACCTCCAATCTTCACTAGAGCTTGGAGAGATTTGTATTACACAAACAGACAGGCAACTTGCAGATAAACCTTTAACATCCTCTTTCCACACTAAAAGAAACATAAGAAATATATCACAAACTGTGTCTATAGTCTGACACCATATCACAGCAGATGGGATCCTGCTAAAGTCTCCTTGGGATCAGCACTTCAGCAACCAAGGGGGTGGGAGAGGCCTGAACATTCTTCTCCAGTACATGTATCCCAGTGCAGGAAAGGTGTCTTTGGACACAAATACTCCTGGAATAGCCAGGATTGGCATGCCAAAAATATATATACAAGCAGGATGTTGCTCTGGATCTCAGCCACAGCCTAGTGAGGGTCTCCTGCTGCTGTGGGAAGCTGCCTGGTCTGCAGGCAGGAGCAGTTCTTTGCACAGCTGCTGGCCCTTCATGTAAGACTCACTGCACTGCTTTACATGTCCTTTCTTTGTAATGTTTATTTCCTACATATATGCTCTGGCTTACACAGCCTCCAGCAAGGAATATAAGAGATTTCTGTCATAATTTACTGTCCAAGACAGGATTTCACTGGAGACCATTTGTTTAAAAAGAAAAAAACATATTAACACTGTGGAGAGGTCTCTGTCTTTTATTTTTACCATGCATATAACCCACTAGAAATCAAAGTGTTTTGCTTGTTTGAGTTAACTACTGGCTTCTCACATATAGCCAGGAAAAGGAGTGGTCTGATGGGGTCGGGATCATGCCATGGCTTTTTACTTTTGGTTTTCCCAGAGGAATCAACTCAGCAAAAGTCCCATTTCCCTCATCCAGGACCTTCTGCCAGAATTCACATAAATGTCTCTGAAACAACGACAGGACACCCTACCAGTTTCTCTCAGTCTGCACTGCCCAGGGAGCTGCTCCACAGTCAGATCCTTGGTTTTCCAGGGTATTTTCTACTCCTCTTTCCCCTCCTTCTTTGGCTTTCTCACACCCAGTCCAGGCTGGGGAGAGCAGAACATAGCTGTGCCTCTGAGCCATTCTCAGAGCTGAGCTGCCATATGTGATCTCTCAGATTGGCTGCCACATTCCAGGCACAACTTCACCATCTGAGGCTTTTCAGGAGCTCCTGTGTTTGCCAAATCTCTCATCCTTATTCCTAGAGTCCCAGACTTTCCCTGGCTTCTCTTGCACTTTCCTTGTATTGCTGTAGTCTTTAATAACTGCTGCTTTACACACACAGACAGAGGATGTCAGAAGACATCTCCATGCCGTTTCCTGACTCATTACTCACTCCAATGTGGCCACACTACCTAGGCACACATGGTGGGCTGGCCATCAGATCTAAGGGATTTCAAGTGCCTCCTTCCTTTTTGGAGCTTGCCACCACTGGTGTTTAGCAGCCACAGCCTCCAAAACTATTACATCTGCCACTTCCCAGACTGCTTCTGTAGATGTGCAGTGCACAGCAGCTCACACCAGTGGGAATGTCCCTGCACAGCTCCTTTTGGCTCCAGTTTCAGCTGCTTCCCTGCACCTCACTGCATGATCTATGCAGGGCTGTACTTCTCACATCTCCAGTGCAATGTTCTCCAACTAACTCAGATCTAGCATATCAGCCCACACAGAGCCTCAGAAGTTCCAGAGTCACCTCACCATTGTACAGGGTCAGATTTTGAGGATCTCCTGTGCTCAGTATGTTGCAGAAGTGATGGGCTTCCCCATGACCCAGTGGCCCCTGGAAGCCCAAGGTCACTCCACCACCCAGTACCCTGCCCACAGGGTCCTTCTGCAAAGCTAGGATTGTGGGGTCCGGCCCAGAGACAGACACTGCAGCTCAGCCCCAGCTTCAGCCACCAGCCTGGTCTCTGGGTGGGGTGGGTTGAGGTGCCAGTCCCAGCAGCTGGGGGAGGCAGTGCAGGAGGGACAGTGCAATGTTCCTCTCTGCTGGCTACCCATGGGGGCTGAAAAAGCTGGGTAAGAGTTCAAATTCTCAAAGCTCCCCAGAGATATTGGAAAGATGGATCACACTGAGCTCAGAGCCTGCTCCGTGGGGCTCTCCTGCCCCTCAGACAGCAGAGACCTTTTATTGGGATAGATTAGGTCAAGGAGGCTGGAGAGAGGATCCTGCCTTCAAAAACCAGAGTCCTTTATCCCTACACAGTACTTCCCATCCTGAGACTTCCAGACAAAAGATTCCTCCAACAGCAAAGCCACAAGCGAGGGGCCCTGGAATAAATCAACACTCCAGCGACTTTAGCTGACGCAGACATTCCTGAGCAGATTTTCATCTTGTTTTGCAGTAGGGATCCCTCTGCAGCCACACACGCCAGCCACTTGAGAAGCTCCCAGCAGCCAGTCCACAGCTCTGCTACTCAGAGACATCACAGGGCTGCCAACCAGTGGGGAAAACTCTCTGTCTCCAGCAGATGATAAGCTTAATAAAGATGGATCTGTGCTTTGGTCTGCAGAGATAGACACATCAAAGGCATTTTGGTCTATGTGATACCACCAGTATCCCTGTTTGGCAGAGATGGTGGCTGGGACATCTCCATTCCCAGTGCAGGGTACTGGGGGAGCTCAGCCTGAGGAGTGGCAAGATCCATCTCCTTTCAGCTTGGGGAGCCCAGGGCCACATCCAGATTGCAGTAAGTCCCTGGCTTTTTCTCAGGGGATTCAGAAGTGGTTGGTGGGTCCTGAAGCATCTCACTTGCAGTGTATTGCCACCACTGCTGCTGTCCCTGGGACATGCAGAGCAAGGGGGTGGCCAAGCTTTGCTGGAGCTCTGCTGAAAGCCCAAGACCTTCTCAGCTCAAGAGGGAGAGCTAAAAGGGGAAACACATCCTCTCACATCTAGCCCACCAGTTGATATTTGAAACCCACAGATGAAAGATTTGAGAGACACAAAAACCTGCCACTGCCTGTTTGTCACTTAATGTGGTTCCTCCCCACCATGCAGGTGACAATTTTCAGCAGAGGCGACTGCAACCTTGTCAGAAAGATGCCCGACCCAGAGCATCTCTACCACTGTCACAGAACATGTAAAACCTCTTCCAAAGGTGACAAAGAACCCTTAGTACATCGATGTGGGCTCCTTTTGCTGCCCTGATTTGCACAAAGAGCAAATTCACAACCAGCATTGGCTGAGCTTCAGTTTCCTCCTCCCATTCTGCAGCTATCCCCCATTTTCATAGAATGGTTAGGGTTGGAAGGGACCTTCAAGATCATCTACTAGATCAGGGTACTCAGGGCTCCATCCAACCAGGTCTTGAACACTTCCAGGGATGAGGCAGCCACAACTTCCCTGGGCAAACTGTTCCAGCATCTCACCACCTTCACAGTAAAGAATTCTTTCCTAATGTCTAACCCTAAATCTTCCCTCTTCAAGTTTATAACCATTTGCCCTTGTCCTCTCACTATACACCTGTGTAAAAAGCCCTACCCCAGCTTTCTTGTAGGCCCCCTTCAGATATTGGAAAGCTGCTATAAGGTCACCTTATCCCTTCCTAGTGCAACCCAAAAACCTTAATCCTCCCTGCAGCCTCTGAGCCATCTCAGACGGCCCAACTCCAGGCTTAGTTGTGCTTGCCCTCAGGGGGCTCATAGCAATTGCAAAGCTTGTAGCAAGTAACAACATCAGGCCTCCCAGCAGCAGGCAAGTGGGAGCCTGCAGCAGAGAGTCACTCACGAGGGAGGCTTTGCATGTGGTGAGGAAGCAGCAAGAGCCCTGAAACCTTAATGTTGGCAAGGAAGGTGATGGGTAGCAGTCAAGGAAGTGAGCAAGATGACTGTAGCACAGAAGAAACAGAGGAAGGTGACGCTAGCATGCAAGGAAGCAGCAGCCAGAGGCAGCAGGCACCCTACCCCCCTCTCTGTGCCTGGCACAGCTCGGTGGAGCCCAACATTCGCGTGCCCGGAGTATCGCTCACTTACAGCATTTCAAATTTGCCGGATGATAACCTCAGAGTCTGAGTTCACAGTTTTGATCCCACCCACTTGTGGTCTGACTCATGTTGCAGCGCTGCCTGGATATTGGTACGCGAGGAGGGAGGGAGGAAGGAGGAGAGGAGGTATCCACTGCTCGCAGCACACACTTCTGCCCTCACAAACTGAGCCGCGTGCGCTGGGGGAAAGTTGGAGGCAGCGGAGTCACCGAGGGCTCCCACCTGCTCAGGGGCTGGGAGAAACAGCACCATTCTCAGGTAAAGCTTTTGCCTTACTTTTCACTTGGTTGTTACACTGCTAAGTCACTTTCTAGGTGAGATCTCAGAGGGGTTGATGCTGAGGCTGGGATGTGCAAAGAACCCTGCAATGGGGCATCCAGGGTCTGAACAAGAGGGTGTCATTCATCAGACCCATGCACCTTCATCATTCTGCTGTGCCTGGAGCATAGGCCAGTTTGGGGGCTTATGCTGGCTGTTGCTGGTGGGGACTATGGGAGTCAAGAACATCAGGGTCAGAGGGAGAACATGGGTGAAGTTTGCCCAGGGCACAGAGGCAGAGCCCTGCCTTGCCTAAGCATCCACAGGTGTGAGTGCCTCTTCCCAGGCAGCCTCTCCATGAAGTTTGCTACAAAGACAACTTCTTCCACCAAGCTGCCCGAGACCTTTCTCCAGGCACCCCAGTACCTCCTCCATCCAGCCCTCCCTACCCCGGCAGCTGGTGGGCATCTGCTGGAGCAGGGGTTGAGCTCCGTGGGCAGGGTACTCCCAGGCCTGGGTACCTCCAAACTGGGCTGTAGCACTGGAACAGGCAGGGTTAGTAGTCCCTGGAGGTATGCAGTACCCACTGTTCCCTGGCTTGGAATAGGCTTCAGCAGGAAGTTGAACCCTGTGAGTTCTGCTGGGAACTCATGAGTCCAGCACTTCTGTTTTCAGTTTCACCTTTCCTGGACACCTTCTGTAAAGAAAGCTTTCAAAATGCTGGCTGCTCTGCTGGTTTCCATATGCCTCTTTGAGTCTTCTGCTTTCAGGAATCCCAAACTACCTCCTACCCACAGACTGTGATGGAGAGTTGGTGATCATAGTGGGAACTCTGTCCTGGCTCCCCTAGCCTCTCAGATCACACCAGAAGCAGTAATTGCTGCTCTCAGTCAGGATTCAGGCCAGGATGGGGCAAGGAAGAGCATCAGGCTCTGGAGGAGACCAAGGAGCAGGGGAAAATGTGCCTGGGGGACGCAGCCAGGCAGGATTCCAGTATCCCCCCACAGCTCCTGAGAGGTTGCAAAGGGGTGTGCAAAAATGAGACTGGCTGTGTGCACCTGTAAGATCATGAGGTGAGCTGTGTCTGCCCACCTGAATGAGGGCATGGGGCACCTTGGATAAGTGAGCACCCATGAGCAGCACACCCAACAGCCCTTCCCTGGGAACAGGAGAGGAGACAAGCAATTGCAAGGAAGAGATGGAAACAAGGGAGCAATAACTCCAGTGATAGGGCTCACCAAGCATAGGGGCAGAGGCATGCTGGGGGATGTTATGAGGTGCAGCACCACATAGGAGGCATGGGGAGGAGCATAGCCCTTCCAGAAAGGCTGTTCATAAACTAGAAACAACCTCATAACCTCACCAAAGCCATCCACAGGTAACAGGGCAGGCTAGATTCTGCCCACTTTCACATTTTTCCCCTGCAACATTGCCTTCAAGCCCCAACTCTGGCAAATTTGGTCTCATCCCACTGTGAGGCAGGCTCATGACTGTGGCAGAGGAGGGAAACAGCCTTTTGCTAGGGTCCCTGCAGCTCCCAGCACTGCCTGCTCCCCACCATCAAACCTCAAACATCCTCCTCCGAACGATAAGAAATCTCCACCCTCCTTCCCATCTCACAGCTTTGGCTAAAGCACCTCTCACAGCATGCCCAGATGTTTAATCTCTAGAAGCACTTGAACACAATTTTTTGAAAAGCCATGATGTTTTGCTGCAAGCTCTGCAAGGTCAGGGGATTTTCTGTGCTCCCAAGTGACTTTTGCCAGCACTTTGCTCAGAAAGAAGCCAACACATGAGGCAGAGTGACATTTCAGGTCTGCCTCAGAGCCCCAGGATGGAGCTAAAATGCTTCATGTGGAGCTTCTCCTGAGCCCCTGACCATCGCTGTAGGTGTCTTTTCAGGTAGTGGGAAACACTTCCCAAATTAATGCTGCCACATTCAGGTGCTTACCAAGTGCTCTCTTTTGCTGCTGTGTCCACTCATCATGCTGATGTATCTAGGCTTTTAAGAGACTTTAAAAAAACTTATTATGCCAGAAGTAAAAGTACACGAAAGGAGAGAAGCACATCTACTCCCTACACTGCCAGAGCAGGCACCCTATCCCGTTTATCTTGCTGCGAAAGTGCTGGAATAAACAATGCTGGTGGAAAGTATACTGAAGGACGGAAAAGAAGAATTAAAGGGTAAAATGCAACAGAAATTTCCCATAGATAAATCACAGCCCCCTCCCCAGAGGAGACAGTTACCATTTTAAATGGGAACACAGTGTAACATGGGCCTCAACAGAGCAAAAAATATCTATTCAGGCAGGAAAAGGCAGGAATTACTATAAGAATTGCAAGGAGGCTAATGGGGAGATGATAGTACATTACAATGGAAGGACCATTAATGCTCCAGAGAAGGCTATTAATAGAGTTCCTTAAAGATCAGCCTAGAGATAAATTTTATTTAATGGTTCTCGTTGGTGATCTTGGCTCAGAAAGAGGGAATTTCTCTAAGAAAATGTACTTGTGAGAAACTTGAGAGAAGTTTTGAGCAGGCCAAGGAACTGCAAGAGAAGAACCAGAGGATGTGAAGATCGAAGAACCACAACAGGCTGGCACAAGCTCATATGCTTAGGAGCTACCAGCAAAAAACACTAAGGAACTAAAAAAACATCCGAAAAATATCTGGGTTTTAGGGAATGCCGGGATGGTTGCAACAAAACACATGCAACCTGACAAGTCTTCACAGCAGAGATACTTGTCCATCAAAGCATCAGCACTGCTGGAAAAGGCACTAGAAGGATGACCCTGAAGCAATGCCCTACTCAGTCCCTCAGTGTCAGGAGGGTGATTTGGAATGAGGAACAGGTCCAGGCTGTGATAATGAGGAAGATCAGGTAACCGTAAAAGCTGCCTGGTGAGACAGGGCTGGAAGGGTATCATTTATTCAGCATATTGCTAGAAAGGCTGCCGAAGGAAACAGCTGCTCTGGTAATACATCAAGGAGGAAATTAACTCATTCTGCCAAAACTCAACAGGGGCAGAGGACACAGGACCTGGCGTTAAAGGTGAAAGGCAGAAATCCAGGAGCAAAGGTGAAGTCCCAAAGCGACAATGCTCCACGAGAGGGCCCCAAACTGGGTGTGTTGCCCCAGGGATCGTTCTCTGATGGCAATGGGCTGACCCCACAGTCTCCAGCCTACACCAGCCCTCCAGCCTTCTTTTCCTGCAAAGTCATGTCCAGAGGCTGTGATCACTCAGCAGAACATTTCCATGAGATAATTTGGCTGAGGGATACAGGAAAGTCTTTCACACGCCCACCACAGATAGGGTTGCAACGTCCAAGCAAGCAGGCGGCAAGTCCTGCCCTGTCCCATGGAGGAACAGACCCAATGCTTTGCAGGCAGATGAACTCTGCAGCCCACATGTGCAGGGAGGGTGCCCGTACCCTGAGAGCCACCAAGTTTATCCAGGCTCCTCTTCATTCAGGGTCCCTTGTCCTCCCTTCCACAGCTCAGCCCAGTGGCTCCATATCTCACTTGGAAATACTTTCTACTCCTTGCCCAGTGGAGGGGGGAGGAGGGGGAAATAGGATGTGCCCATTTCTTACCCAAGCTAATTAGAAAAACAATAAGAAACAGAACTACTTCTGTCCAAGTCTACAGCACAGGGCTGCACCAGGGGCTGCCTCGTAGCACTGCCTGCACTGAAGTGAGTGCCAAGCACCCCAATGTGCCCAGAGCTGAAACCCTCTCAGAGCTGGGAGCTGTCAGCTGAGCCCACATGAGCTGTGAGAACTGGGGGTAGGAGCAGGTTGTTGGTGTGTGGTGAAGCAGCCATGTAAGAGGCTGCGATCCACCCACACCATTTTCTAAGACTGCTACTCCCCCTATAATTTATCCTGCCATTTCCACATGTTGGGAGCAATGAAAAAACATCCCTTTCACTTGGAAATACCCTTCTCTAAGAACAACCTGTTCTTGTCATTGCCGTCAGCGGGCATGCAGTGCTCAGCTTGTTCCACACTCCTTTTGTACGCGAACAAAGAGCTTTCCATGGCAAGAGCCTGCACTGCAGCAGGAGGTGAGGAACCACTCCACACGCTGCCACTGCACTTGAAAGCATCACATCCCTCTCCCGACAGCTTTAAAACCAGCACCCAAATTCAGAGGACCCCCATCCAGCAATGAGTTCGCTTTGCTCAGCAGAAAGCTTCCCACAGGCCAGTTCACCACTTGTCACTCACTTTCAATTCCTTTAGAAGCAGCAAGGCTGCAGGTATCATCTCTGATCCCACTGGTCCCATCCCCACCTCTCCACCATACAGCTCCTGGCAATCAGTGATTACTTACTCATACAGTGTCCGCAGTGTAGTCCCTCCCTTGATCTCCATTGCCTTTAACCTTGAATTAAAGACATAAATCATCTGAAGAGTATTTCAGCATGCTCCATATTGTTATCTTGTTCTTGCAGGGTGAGCCTAACTTTAAAAAATGCTCACCTCTGTCCTTTGCCCAGGCTGGACCTTTTCCTTTCCTGGAGTTTCTTCTGTTTGTTCCATCTCTGCAGCCTGTTACACCCTGCAAAGGATCAGCTCTGCCTTCCTGTGCAGACCTGTGCACCACCATGGAGATGTTCACTGATGCTCCGTGGGCTGTGGAAAGCCTGGGGAGCTGGGTCTGCATCACCCATGAGGACCAGACAAATCTCTCCCTCCAGCACAGCAGGAAGGATGGGGAGACCTCACCTAGGAAACGCATGGGGAAAAGATCAGAGTTGCAGCACAAGCAGCCCCACAGAGGTTCCAGCACAGGCAGTTGGGCTCCTCAGTCTGCTCCCAGCCCTCTCTCTCTTTTTTGTCCCTGCAGTGCCTCAGTTTCCCTTTAGGTGCCTTCCCAACATGACTGTTGCTTGCAATCACATGGAAGCCCTGTGAGACCCCTTTGAATCTAGTTGTGGCATGGTCCTGGAGACCACCATAATGAGCAGCTGAAAGCTCTCCAGGAAGTTAGAGGGGTTTGCTCTATTGTTTCTACCCTTGCCATTGTTGTTATTTACATCAGACAGAAATTAGTCTTGAAAAGTAATTCTACAAGGAACATTCTCCACTCTGTGTCCCTATCCCACAGCAGAAGCAGCTCTACCCAAACTCTCCCTGAAAAACAAAACCTGTATTCTGCCTTTCAGCTGCTGGAATTGGGACTGACAAAGCTGTCAGAGCCTTTTCCAGTCACCTCCTCCCCAGGACATCGCACTACTGAAAAATGGATTCCTCTTTCCTCCCAGGGTCCTGAGCAGAGTAAGGATTTCCTCTCCAGTCTGCAGGAGCCAGTATGGCTGTTGATAGCTGCAACTAACACAAGGCACAGGCTGCTGGAAAGTGCAGCTACAAAGTTTAATGAGAATTACAGCTACAGCTGAGCTTCGGAAGTGATGTAGTGGCAACAAATTTAGCTAGATTGCATAAGAAAAGTACATTGGTTTCTAAGGAAAATGCTTCCTCATGTCCTCTCTGTCCTCTTTTTTATTGTAAGCCTATGGGAACTCAGTACCTCTAAAATCCCTGCCCTTCTCTCAACATCTCTACTTTACCTGAGCACCCCTGGGGCTGGGGGAGGCTGACTGGGAGGGAGATGTGTGCCTGGCTGCCAAGGGACTTTCCAATTCAGGTTTAAGTGGGTTGGAGCATTCAAGGAGGTACAGATGCCCCATTTCTGGAGGGGCCTGAGGGGCATCTCAAAGGACCTTTGCCTCTGCAGCTCTGAGCTGGTGCTTTCTTTGCAGGTTGTCCTTGGAAGGTGGCAAAGCTCTGTTCCTTCTGGAGCAGTACTGGCTGTTGTCACCAACCAAACATGCAGAGCACGTAAAAGCCCATGAGACGTGACCCTGCGGTTGCTCAGAGGAAAGGAGAAGGCAGAAGAGGAAAAGGGAGCAGGTGAGATCCAGCAGCAGCTGCTACAGGGGAACAACTCTAGCATTGAGTTCCCAGATTGGACCAATGGACACAACAAAGTTAGAGTCACATTTTTCCCTAGACTGTGTCATTCCTACCATACAAGGCTGAACACATGAAGTAATTCTGTAATGTTCTCCAAGGTCACTGTAGGCCCAAGGTCACATTGGAAAGGACTCTAGGGCTGCCTGGTAGAGGCTCGCTCCAAGTAGCCAGAGAGAACAGGACTGCTCCATCCATGTAACTGCATAATGGATCCATGTTACAACCATACAAGCTCTCAAAACCAGATGGACTTACCCCTGCAGCTGCTGGTTGGGTCCTGTCTTGCCATCCTCATCATGGTCACTCTCTGTGGTAACATAATTGTCTGCCTGGCTGTCACCCTTGATCGCCGGCTCCGCAGCTTGACAAACTGCATCATTGTCTCCTTGGCCATCACCGACTTGCTGCTGGGCCTCCTGGTACTACCATTCTCTGCCTTCTATGAGCTCACCAAAGAGTGGCCCTTTGGCAGCACTTTGTGCAACATCTACACAAGCTTGGATGTCATGCTGTGCACTGCTTCCATCCTCAACCTCTTCATGATCAGCCTGGACCGCTACTTTGCTGTCACCACCCCACTCCGCTACAGCCAGGTGGTCACTCCTTCGCGGGTGACTGTGGGTTTAGTTGTTATTTGGACTGTTTCACTGATGGTCTCCTTTCTACCCATCCACCTGGGCTGGAACACCAATGGGACAGCAGTCCAAAACACAGATCCCAACTGCAACAAGGAGTGCATCCTGGAAGTAAACCCTATATACGGACTAGTGGACGCCCTGCTAACCTTCTACATCCCTTTGGTCATCATGTGCATCACTTACTACCAGATATTCAAGATAGCAAGGGAGCAAGCAAAGAGGATAAACCACACATGGTGCTGCAGTAGCAATACCCCCATGCCACCCATGGTGAAAGAGCACAAAGCCACCATGACACTGGCAGTGGTGTTGGGAGCGTTCATTGTGTGCTGGTTCCCCTATTTCACGGTGTTCATATACCGGGGAATGTGGGGGGACAACAGGGTAAAAGGAACAGCCATGTCCATTGTCCTCTGGCTGGGCTACGCCAACTCAGCCCTGAACCCCATTCTCTACGGGACACTCAACAGGGATTTTCGGGTGGCATACCAGCACTTGCTGCACTGCTGGAAGACTGGTGGCCCCAGGATCTCCCGCCTGCCTCCCCTCCAGAAGGCCCAGTCCAGGGGTAGGACCTGCAGGCAGGGCCAGGGCAGACAGGAGGGTAAACTTCTGAAACTGGAGATGAGAAACGGGAAGGGGATCTTGCTGATGGATAGAACCCTCAACAGGTAAGAAGCTTCTTACATGCAGGGCTTTGATAATAGGTCCGTGCCCAGAGAGGAGGACAGAGGTGGAGACCTCTTGTTGTCCAAGAACTTTCAAGCAACAAGCCAATGCCTCTGCAGGAGATCCTTGCTCAGGAAACTCTTGCTCTTTGCAACACCACCAGCTTGCATCCATCCATGCTAGCAGCACAGGTCTAGGTACTCCAGCTTCACACATGGCTGCCTTCCCTGCAACTACCACCTGTTCGGAGGAAGCACAGAAATTCCCAAGCTTTGCTGGGTAATGGAGACAGTTTGCCACAAGGATTTGCCGTGCAGAACGGGGTGCAGCTGTTAGCTGTGGCTGCTCCCAAACACCAGCCGTGTCCCTCTCTCTGGTGGCAGGCAGCCAGCAGAGTCTCGGCACACAGCAGAGCTGCAGGGCCCTTGGGAAAGGTGAGACCCATCACAGAAAGGAAACTGTATTAGCCATGGGGCACAGAGTCAGGACACTTGCAGTCAGGCTGCAAGTCCCTGCAGAAGCCAAGAATTGGGCTCCCAGCTCCCAGCAGAGCACTTCAGCAGTTTCCCTTCCCACCAAACCACACACTCTCAGCATTTTGGCTGTCAGTTTGCATCAGCAGCAAATTCAGCCAACAGCAAGTTCCATTCCCATCTCTGGAAAGGATCAAGAATAGCCAAAATTAGGTTAGCAAATGTTTTTGGAAATAAAAATACCCATGTAAAGTTAGAGCCAAAAATTCCCTCAGTGTCACCCCAAGCATGTCACAGGCATCAGGCCCTTCAGAGGGGTGCAAGGTGCAGCAAGGGAGCAGGACGGGTGCAAGACAGGTGAGCTCTGTGCAAGGCTGGGGCACCAATCCCCTCCCTGGGCCACTCACATACTGCCTTGCTCAGAGACATTCACCCACCAGAGCATAAGGAGAACAGAAACACGCTGTCTGCCACAGTGCAAACTGCTGCTCCTGAGACTTTAATCTAACTTCTAGGCAGTGCCTGATAAGCAGTCCAGAATCTTTCCATCCACAGATAAGGAGTCCTTTGACTCCCTGTTCCCAGCGTGCTAGCAAAGAAGGTGTGCTCAAGCTCTCCTGTGGCATGCGTCCTTGATCCTGTCCCAGAAATACAGTCTCAAGTCACCAAAAGGAGAACACAGGAGGTGAACCAAAGGGCAGAGCCATCCCAAAGGCTCAGGTGGCATCACGCCTGCCCTGGGGCTCAGATGTGACTTTATCCGAGGCAGAGGGGCAGCTTCAGGCAGGAGAGTCTGTCCCAGGAGACGCAGAGGAATGGATAAGTGTGAACAAATACAAGAACACAGCTCCTGGGACTGCAGTTTCAGTTTCCAAGGAACTAACTAATGAAGAGTGCAAAGGTATAGTAAGAGGTAAACATAGCTGCAGGTTGGAGAGCATCCATCCAGCACAGTAGAGATGCTTCTGCAAACATAGAGAGACAAAGAAAGAGCTGTGCTGTTTACTCACACATAAGTGCAGCTTCTGGGCAAAGCAAGAGCTCATGCATGGGAGCTCTGCAGCCGGCCAGGGAGAGCTAGAAATGGGGAACAGGGTGGTGGGACTTCCCTACAGAGCCAAGAGAGAGAGAGAAGGAAAATGCTGATGACTTCTCAAAGTGCTGCCTTACCACAAAGGGAGAATACTGGCATGGAGGGAAAGAAAAGGGGAAGAAAAATTGCTTTCTGTTCCCCAGGCAGAGGTCAGGTCTCTGACCTTCTGCCTTCCCCCCTTGCAGCTTTCCCAGGTAGACAAGGTCCTTCCCCTGGTATCCTGGACAGCCTGATCCTACTACAGAAGTTGAATCCAAAGCCCACACTGGAGTCAGCAGCAGCCAGGGGACCTCCACACCCAAACTCTCAGTATGTGGGTGCCCATGCATGCAAGCCTCAGCAAACATCCTAGTGCAGGGACCCAACATGTGACTCCATACTGTCCTCACCCCTGCGAGGTGAAACCCCCTCACTGCCAAATCAACCCAAATGAGTCTCCCAGATGGATTTACTCCCAAGGGTGCAGGAGGCTAGAGGGATGAGGGTGAGTGGCAGCCAGTGCCACAACTGTTCAGTTACACAAGACACAGGAACCATGGGGAAGCAAGAGAGGAAGACTTGCTTGCATGGGGATGTTTCTTGACCTTTCTAAATCTGAAGATCTCCTTCCTGCCCTACACAGCACCACTGCTGTGGTTTCTGCTTGAAACCAGTTAAGAGATACTCGAGCACCAAATGATCAGTTACTGCTTTTACATCCTCTTCTTACCTTGCTCACTTGCACAGAAATGATGCACTAAGGATCATCTGGAGCCCATTCCAGGCCGTTTTTTTCCATAGTCGGATATTTAAACATCTGCTGTTGGCAGATGATCTGGATCAACTAATACCACAGGAGACAAGTGGGCACAGGATTTACCTCTACACCAAAAGCTTGGCAGCCAATTTCATCCCAAGCACAAATCAAACTGGTTCCTCTCCCCCTTCTCCTCTGCATACTCTTCCCAGTTTTCTGCTGTGGCCACCTTAACAGAAAAAGACCAACACGAATTACTCCACAAAATCCTAACCCTCTCAGATAAGAACAACCACAGCTCAGAAGAGCTCTGCTTAGAGCAGCTCCATGGGCTCATTCAGGGGAAAACACAACTGACAGTATTCCGAACTGTTGCCCTTGATAACGATGCTCTTTCCTGTTACAAGGCATAGAGAAAAGACCAGCAAACAAGAGTGGGATTACTGGAGAACTGCAGCCAGTCTCAGTGGTGTCAGGAGCAGGGACAGGGAAACAAAGCCATTGATACTTTAGAAATCCAAAGGCCACAGGCCATGGGAGCAGTGCAGGGCCAAGCAGAGATGCAAGTGAAGGCAGCAGCTTCTGTCTCCCCATCAGGCACTGAAGAGGAAAGTCAATTCACTTCAACAAAAACCAGAAAAGGAAAGCACTGCTTGCACCCACAACCTCTGACAGGCCTCAGGAACCTGCTTTGCTGCAGAGGGACAGAACTCTGCTGAGGAGTGTGTCAAGCACCAGGCATGGCTGTAGGTTGAGGCCAGTCCCTGAGGTCCAGAGAGATTAAAAGCGTGAGAGGAGCATTCAGCATTACAGGGAGGTACCAGGCAGAAAACACTGGAGCTGAGCAACTTGCTCTGGATCACCCTCTTGCACACATCAGCTGTGCTCAGGACAGCTTGAGGCAGGACTGTGGCCACAATATATGGTCAGAGAGAAGTCAGTTCCCATAGGAAAGGATCACTGTCCCACTTACAGCATCCCAGTCATGATATGCCTGCCCCAGCTGCCAGTCTTGAGGGGCAGACACCAAGCAAGTACTCCCTCGTGCTCCACAGAGCAAAACCAGATGTGTCCAGGCTGGCACTGACAGTCTGATTTCTTCTTCTCTCTTTTCTTTCTGACTCCATATGAAATTTAACCCTTTGCAGCACTGGAGCTGTCCCATGAGTCTCAGCCAGCCCCAGGATCCACGTCTCCCAGCCTTCAGCTCCTGGTTGCCCTCTTACAAAATCCTGTGAGGCTGAAAGGACAACACTCTGTTTTCTTCAGGGAGAAACTCAATCACAGAGACAAGGGCTGCAGGGTGAGTACAGGGCCAGGGTCTCTGGGTGCAAAGAAGGGGAGGAGGCAGCTCTCACTGCTGTGGTACCTGCTGCATTTCCCCTGGTCCAGCCATCCCATCCTGATGGTACTTGGTGTAGAGGGTGATATCATCAGAAATGCATCCTCACTTCTCTCTCCAGCACCACTTGCTCTCCAAATTCAGCCCCAAGCCTAAGGGAGATGCACGGAGATGTACCACACACACAGTCTGCTCTCAGCTGACCTTGGAGGTGTTTGCTTACACAGCCACCCTATGATGCCCTGGAAAATGCTTGCATCCTGCTTGTCCCTTCACATGCTGCAGAGGCAGCTGCATTCAGACCCTGGATTTGCAGCACAATTCATTTTCATGCAAACCTACATCAGCTCCACATAAAATGCCAACAGCTTTCTCAGGCAGGACTCCTGTGGTGAAGGGCATTGCCACTCTCTCCCATCAATGCTGGGCTGGAGGATCACTGCCATGCATGGGGATGCTTCTCAGCTCCAGAGAGCCATTTTGTGCAGCCCTTCTCAGGAACAGTCAGGCAAGGTCACCCTGACCTCCATGTGCTCTCCAGTGCTGCATGCTGATAACCCAGGCTCTCCCATATTGACTGTGCCCTGGGGGAAAAAGAATGGTCACCCACGTGCTGGAAGCTAGGTACACTTGCCCCTGCTGCACACCAAGCACTGCTAACCTTACCCAAGGTCATGGTGACAGCAAGAGCCAGTGCTGCCTGTCCATAAATGCAGCTGGGAGGGAGTTGGAGCTGCTGCAGAAGAGCACAGGGCAGCCTATCCTGGGGTACACCATCAACCTGCACTTCTCAAAGGGACTCCCCATGCATCATATCTACCACCCTGGAAATGTCATTGCCCATTAACAAAAGGAGAACCAGAGGCTTGGAGAGCAAAGTGTTAGGAACAAGGCAGGGCAGTGTGGTCCTGATGACCCCGTCAGGCTCCACCGGGCTGCAAGTCCCTCAATGCAACACACCAAGGCACAAGCATCACTTAGAGAGGAGGTCACAGTGCAGAAGCTGCTCCTCAGAGTGGCATTGCCACAGCTCCCAGTGCTGCTTCATGGGAGGGAGCAGACTGAAACCCTGAGCCTAGAGGGTAAAACAGCTCACACCCCAGCAGTGCAGACACCAGGCAGGGTCATCTCTGCTGCTGTCATTGCCCAACAGCAGGGGTGGAAGGGACACCAATTCCAACTTTTCTGCTTCATGTTTCTTCCCTCTGTGCTGCACATACATTCCAGAACACATTTAGTTTCCAAGAGGAAAAGACAAAATACCAGTCATCCCTTGAGAGATGCTAATCTAATCAGAATGAAGCAAAGTTGGTCTCTGGGAGTGGTTTGTAGGAGATCTGAGGTTCTGCTGTGGCCACAGATTTCCTCTCCATGCCATGGAGGTACGGACAGGAAATGTCAACTCATGCAGGGCACTTGCCAGAAAGAGCCCTCAACTCATGTGCAGTGGAAAGGAGAAGGGCCATGGAAGAAGGAGCATGCAGGAGCAGAGCACTGTAGAGCCCAGGACACCTACTTTTATCAAGCTATTTGTAGAGGTGACAACCCCACTGCTGCTGGCTGTCCCAAGTGGATGGCAAGATTAGAGAAAGCCACAAAGCAAAGTGATGTTAGAGGGATGTTGGATGAGGGGTCATGGAGTGACATGAGCCTGCTCAGCTCTGTTCAAATGTCAACACTCAGTATATAACCTCTGCTGAAAGCATCCTCACAGCATCACACCACTGCCCCTCCTAAACACAGTGGGTGCTTAACACAGCATCCTTTATATTGCAGAGCAGGAAAGAAGGGGAAAGGGACCCACCTGCACCCTACAAAGCCTCTGAGACACCACCCCCCCCCCTCTGTTCCCCTACAGGATCCCTGCTCTGGCACAAGATATTTGCTCCACCAGCAAACACTACTGAAGAAGCTATTGCCTGCCCAAGTTTCTTCCTAGGAGGGTAGTGTGTTTGAAGAGCCCTCAGAGGAGCTGCAGAAGAACCTCTCCCCTGCCTCATGAGGGTTGTGAGACTTCCTGCATTGAGAGGTGGTCAAGAAGCTGGATTATAACAAGCATGTGCCTTCCCCAGGCACAGAGTAGCGGGTCAGGCTGAAAGGGCACAGGATGGGGGAAAAGGGGCTGCGGTCCAGATCTTGGTGCCAGACAGACAAGTTTATGATGGAAAATGGGAGCACAGGCTCTACCCTCTCTGGTACCCTGTCTGAGGGACATATCCACTCCTTGGAAGGGATCCTGGAAGAGGTGGTTGAAGTGGCATGAGGGCTAGGTGTGGTGGGTGTGAGCAGCCATGAGTGACAGATGTCCATGCATCATCCATGCTAGGGTAAGATTGCTTTCCACATCGAGGAGGTTTGGCCATCAATGGGGCTGTCCCTGCTCTCAGTCTGCTTCATATGCTCTGTGTCCCAGCCACATGGCAAGAAGGAGAGAGGCCTTGGAGTCTGTCGGGTCATGGGGTAGACACTATGCCCAGGTTTGGCTCCAGACTCTGTCCTCCTTAGCACCTCAATACTAAGACTGCCAAAACACGACGTTTTTGCACTGAGCTTGTGCAGAAGTCATCAATGGTATAAAAATCTGTTTAACATAGAGGGAAAGTGAAACAATTTATTTAGGTATGCTCTGTCCAGAGAAGAGCCTGCCTGTCTCACTACACCCCACTGTCCCATCCCCATCCCTCTGCTAGGACATAACCTGGACACACAGCACAAGTCCTCAGGATGCAGGTTGCAGCCTCCCCAGGCAGGGCTTTCAAGCTTCTCCAGAAAGCACTTTGTCCTGTAGGACCAGCTGGACAATCCTCCACCCTCCCCCAGGCTCTGAGGTGGTGGGAAGAAGGGAGCAGCAGTCAGCAAGGACCAGGTAGAACAGGAACAAATAAAGATCCCTTGCTGTGCTGTGGGGCAAGTGTTTTCCTCCTGCAATAGGCCTGACCCATATCACAGAATCCCAGTTTGGTGGGGCTTGGAAGGTACCTCTAGGGATCATCTAGTCCAATCTCCCTGCTAAAGCAGGTTTGGCTAGATCAGGCTGCACAGGATTGTATCCAGGCAGCTTTTGAATGTCTCTAGAGAAGGAGACTCCACAGCTTCTCTGGGCAGCCTGTTCCCATGCTCTGGTACCCTTGCATAAAAGTTTTTCTCTATGTTTAGGTGGAGCTTCTTGTGTTCCTGTTTGGAACAAGAGGATAACCTTTTCCCCCACCTTTTAGATATTGATAAGCATTGATAAGATCTCCTCTGTCTGCCCTTCTCCAAGCTAATCAGCCTCTCCTCATCAGAGATGCTCCAGTCCTCTCAGCATCTTTGTAGCCTCTGCTGGACTCTCTCTCTCTCTCTCCAGTATTTCCCTGTCTCTTCTGAACTGGGGAGGCCAGAACTGGACACAGTACTCCAAGTGTGACCTCCCTAAGGCAGAATAGAGTGGGAGAAGAACCTCCCTCGACCTGCTGGTCACATTCTTCTTCACACACACCCCTATGCTTCCTCTGCAACTCACAGCATCCCCAGGGCACTGCAGGGACAGGCAGGCCCCTGTTTGCTGGACCCCCCCGGAAAGGGAGGGCGCTGAGCCCCGGGCCCAGCTGCTTTGGTGTGTACCGCAACTCTGCCCTGGCACGGGGAGCGTGTGAAATACCTCTGCGAGAGATGCAGGGGTCTGCCGGCGCGTGGGGGGTGCCTGGAAGAGGCTCCCTGCAGGAGACCATGCTGGTGTGCCTGTCACCTACTGGGTGAGCGACAAGCCCCGGGGAGCAGGGGACACCTGGAGTGGCCACCGCTGTGTCGGTACCCGCGCCCCCGGTCCCGTCCCCCACTGCCCCTCGCAAAGCAGGAGCCGGGCCCGGCGCTGCGGCAGCGCAGGCTCGGAGCTCCCCCTGCTTGCTGCCGGGGACAGACCGGCCCACCCGGCCCCCTCTCTTCCGTGACCACGCCACGGGGCTTCACCCACGGACACACTGGGCTGAGTGCCCCGGAACGGCCCCAGCTCGGACAGGGCTCCCCTCCGACCCGGCACACCAGATCCTGCTCCGCTCTTCCGACCCTCTGCCACCCCCAGAGCAACGGCAGCGTCTCCTTTCCACTTGCACCTCTGTGCATTTGGCCCTTCCACTAGTAATTAGTGATTGCAAAGAGCAAATAGCTTCCAGCGAGCACGGAGGGCCGGGTGGGATAGGGGATAGGAGGTTCCAGCTCCAGTGCCCCACAGCACCCAGCACCGGCAGAGCTGAGCCCCTCCAAAGCATCAGTGGGCAGGAAACACCTCCAGCAAGGCGATGCCCTGACAGGCAATGTCCCCTTCCCAGTCCTCCCTTATGTAGCTCCCTGGAGACAGGGAGCTACAAGACCTCTGAGTAGGTGCTCTTTCTGCGAGGAACCCCACAGCAGAAAGAAAAATTACCTCATCAGCATCTTCCTGTGCAAAGAAGCAGGAAACAAGTCCCTGCAGCCCCAGCATGTAGAGAACTCATCACAACCCAACCAAGCAAGAGCAGGCCTTGAATCGCCTGTAGCATCCATGCTTCACTCCAGCTCAGGGAGGAAGAACTGGCAAACACACACCCACACCTCTGCCACCTATGATAACAATTAGAGACTTATCTAATTGCAAAAATAATTGCAATTGAAGTGTTTAATTACCATACTAAGCAGGAAGAGCTGCTTCCGACTGTTCCAGTAGCACTCCTGATCCATCAAACAAGGTTTGGGGCTTGTTTGGGTGTCAGGGTTTTTTGATTATTAGATTGCAGCCCCAGGGGATGAAGAGATTTGCTAATTAGGGTCTTGGAGAACAGCTACCAATTCACAAACACTTGCTTTTAATTTCAATACTAACGAGGCTAGAAAGGGGAGAAATCCAAAATGCAGAACATCTGTGGCAGTTGCTGTCTGCAGCGCTGCTGCTGCCCCTGAGCTCCTCACTGGGCTGGCAGAGGCTTGACACTATACAGCGCATGGACTGGTCACAGGCCATGGCAATGGGTTGGCTCAGCACAAGCACAGGCAGAGTTGAAGCTGCCGCTCCAGGTCTCTGCTGTCACTGCAGCCACCATACAAGCTAATCCCAGCATCGATCACCCATCTGATCCCCCCAGGGACCATCGACCATGGCAGCTTTCTCAGTGATGGGCTAATCCCAATCCCGGGGCAGCAGTTCCAGCCCTTGCGAGTGCAGCAGCAGGAACTTCTCCAGGTGACGCTTGGTTTTGTTCTCCCCTAAACTGACAACAAAAGAAAATTGAATTCTCTCTCCAAGCAGCAATTATGGGAGGGAAGAGAAAATGCTTAGGAAGCTCCTAACCAACATCTGTTTTCTTAGATAGGAAATATCCTCCTGCTAGCAGCGGGAGTGCTGACAGAGATGGCTGCCAAGTGCATGGGGACACCCACATCTCACTGTCCCTGTGGGGGACACAGGAGCTCACACTGCCCTGATATATGGGGCCACATTCTCACCCTGCCCCACCAGCTACCCTGGGGACCTGCAGCACCTGGCTGGGCTTCTCCCACCAAATCACTTTTCCCAGCCTTGCTGTAGCTCCGTGTAGGGTCCAAAAACATGCAGAGAGGAGCCATAGGGAAGGGCACATGGGAACAGGAGCAGCCGCAGAGCATGCAGACATCCACTCCCCAAAAAGCACAGCTGAGAAGCTTTGGCTGCCATGTGCCAGAGGCAAAGGAGCATTTTATTTCTTTTAGATAAAAGGCAAACATCAGTAGAATGAGGATAAAAAATGAACTGGGGTTTTTTTTTCAGGCTGTCATGTGATTAAACACAGAGGAGACAAAAAGGCAACGAACAGCCCCAAGCAAACAAAAAATGAGAAACTTTGTGTTAGAAATCTCAAGATTTCATTTTCTGAAATAAAGTGCATTTTGGGTTCACTCACCCAACAGTTTTGGTTGGGGATTCCAGCCTCTGCAAAAGTCTAGAAATCCATTGCCTTCTCCCAGATTTAAAAATTACATCTCCATGCCAAACCATCTTGAAAACAAGTAGAAGCCCTCCCTTCCAGGCTGAAGGAGATGACCATGGGGATGGCATCATGTGGTGCTGAGGTGTCCTCCTGGCCTGACCCAAGCCCTCCTCACCCAGTGTTTCCCTACATTTTGTGAATGTCAAAGATGGAGAGCCAGGCTGACCCCAGCCACAGCAGGATTGTGGCCATGGGACCAAGAGCATGGCAGTGGGACAGGAGAGGGGTCAAAGCCGCTAGAGGGCATAAGTATGACAGAAACGTCCCAAGATCAGGAGACCTCTGGCTGCCCCAGTGGAGGAGTCCAAGAGATCCCTAAAAGCCCTCATCACTCCCATCTCAAGAAAGTCCACACCTAGCTGAGGTCCTGCTGGCCCCAGGGCTTGGGTGTCCCCCAGGCACTGGAGTGGCATTGCTGCACCTGGAGCTGCCAGTGCTGCATAACAGAGGCCTGTCCATCTGTCCAGCTACCCCATGCCCTAACCCTGCTAGGAGATCATCATCCCAAACAGCACAAGATCCACAGCCTGGGGCAGTGGCAGCCTATGCTGCATGCAGGCAGCATCTCCAGCCTGCTGTCTTCTGGCTCAGGGGCACCCACCTAGCACCAGCCTGACCCCACACACCAGCCAGTGCCTCCTTGCACCCAGAAAACAGACTGAAGGGGACCCCAGACCCTCTTCCCTACCAGCAACACACCTTCTCCCAATGGCCCAAAACCCCATTGCACAAGGCTGGCTTCAGGGAGCCAGGTGCCTCTGGCCAAGCAATGAGACATGGGTCCTGCAAGGGAGCCATCTGGCCATGGCCAAGAGCCATGTCTAACATCCTTTTGTCCTTTTCTTCTTTATCCCCAAGAGCATCCTTCAAACAGGCACTCCCCTCCCTGTGCCTGCAGCCGGCATCGCTTTCATTAAGGCTCTACCACCAAACCAAACACCATTTGTCTGGGAGATGGATGCCAGAGGCGGCTCTGCTGGAACAAATGTCCCTGTGTACCCCCCAGGAAACAAACGTCGCAACATCCACCTTCCCAGTGTGCCACACACCCACACTCACATGCACATGCACTCTGCCTGTGTGGGTTTGTTGTTCCCAGTGCAGGATGGGGTGCTGGGTCACAGGTCACCATCTCTCAGCTATAATCCTGCTCCCAGCCCATGGGCACCCTAGGGACTCCCCTGTAGGTGTCTGAGTTGCTCTCAGCACCAGGACTGCCCTGTCACAGCCCAGCACCCACCCAGGCAGGGCTGGCAGGGTGTTGCTGCTCTTGTGGTGTTTGCACAGCTGCTGGGGCCACACACTCCCAGCCTGCTCTCCCTCCTTCCACAACCCACGCTAGTGACAGCAGCAGATCTCCTCTCTGCCAGCAGGAACCCAGAGCTGCTGGAGGCAGAGGCAGCAAGGCCCTCCAACCCCAGGCACACAGGGACTGATGCTGATTAAACGCAGCGCCGGAGCTGATAATTAATTTCTCAGAGGATGAATTACTCAGGAAAGCTCCAGAGTGAATGTTCTTCCTGCTGCATACATTGCATCTACTTCGGCTTTTAAAAAAACTAACAGCAAAGGGGGAGGAAAGAGCATCTCCTGATGAACACCCTTGGGATCAGGGTGCCTGCTGGGGACAGGGTTCCTGCTGGGGACTTTTCCCTCGGGCCACACAGATACAGACAGCGTGAGAGGATGCACTGGCACTGCCCATATCCCAGTGATGAGGAGGCCCTCAGCTCTGACTATGAACTCTAAGTGAACCCCCTGCAGCAGCTCCTCATGCCCCTGATTAAACTCACGGGGATCCCAGTCTCCCCATGGGACCTGCCCAGGGGATCATAGGGATTCACATGGAGAGCATCCACTCACTCTCTCCCCAGGCACTGCCTATCATACATGGAGTAGGTGACAGATGTGGCTGTCTCCACCCAAGAGCTGCAGGCCTGGGAGCACATCCCCTCCAGCCTGTCTCCTACAGCATCCCACTGTAGCACAGCTCCCTCTGGGAGCTGGCGCAAGGCCACACTGGATGCAAATTTGGAATGAGAAGGCCCTGCAGACAGCACTGTTACACAGGGCTTACCATCTCTTTTGCTTAATAAGAGGCATTTTTCTGTTTCATTTCCCTTACCCTTGGAGCTGAAACCGCCTTTCTGCAGCTAAACAAGCCAAGCCAAAGAAATCTTTCTCCCTTTTCCAGCTCACAAACTGCCCTTCCTCCTCCACCAGCAGAAATGTCCACCCCACTGGCCACCTTTTCCCCAGGGCATATCATATTGCCAGAGGGACAAATGGTCCCCACACTGCATCCCTCCCCCTGGCGCCACATCCCCAGGCTGTGCTGATTCCAGGCTGCATTTGGGTCATTCATCCTCATTCCCCAGGCTGAGATGTGAGTTCATCCTGTTCCACAGGAGAGCCAGCCACCCCATAACACTCCAGTCATTGCAGCAGAGCTCTAGCCCCTTTCCCCAAGTGGGGAGAAGGGTGCCAGCAGCCATGAACAGGATGAGAAGACTGAGGTGAGGGACAACAGTGAGAGTCCATGAGGACACCTTGGGGACAACAGGGACAGAGGTACTGAGAGGGCTGCAGGACTTTGTATTCTCCATGTTAGGTCTTGCAGCTCTTCGCAAACCATGAGGAAGGCAAAGCATGCCCTCAGCTCACCTCCCACATCCCTCCCCCAGGGCACTTCATCTGCTTGGCCTGCTTCAAGGGTGAGCCAAGTCCACCGTTCATTATTGGGTAATTAAGCTCTTAATTAATGGGCTGGTTTCCCTGCTGAGCCCTGCCACCATCTCTTGGTCCCTCTGGCAGCAGCTCTCTAGTGGGGCAGATGCTGTGGGACCACAGAAGCATTTCCCTCCCTGAGATGGCTCTGAGGTATTTCTCCCACCTCCTCTGAGCTCTCTCTCTGCCAGTCTTGCTCTGGCCCACCATGATCCAGCCTGGAGGCAGGAGTCTGCTCCAAAGAGGTGCCTGGGGCACAAGCAAGGCTGACATGTGTGTGGGCTCAGTGTGATGCTCAGAGAGTCAAGGACAAACAGGGGTGAGACATTCCCACCATGAGTGATGCTTAAGTCTAAAAACTCCAAGACTAGAACACATCCCATCTTATAAGCCTTAAAAAAATATTCAATATTCAGGATATCCTTGCCCGCTAAAAAAAAATCTCTCAGCAGCGTTTGCTCCCTACAGGTCCTCTCTGCCCCCTGCTCCCTGCTTTGAGACTGAGCAGGGAAAAGATACAGCAGTGCCTTGCCCTGACCCTGAGCACAGCATGGAAACCCTGCCCCAGGCTCCCCACCAGCTTCCAAACCACAGAGAACTGCAGCAGAGCAGCCCTGATGAGCTGCTGTCCTCAGCGATATGGCAGGGGCTGCCCTGCAGCACTCCAGCTTTTGTACATTCATCGCACGGCGCTTTCCTTTAACCGTGAAGAGAACGTTATCCTCCCCCCAGGGCAGAGCCACCGTCCTGCTTCCAGTGGGGCTGGGGACACAGGAGGTTGGCATCAAGCACTCCTTATCCTGCATCCAGGCCAGGATGGTTTGGTGGGAGGAGAGAGGCAAGTTTGGCTAATCCAAGTGGAAGCTAATTGTATTTCATTGAGTTTTTATCTCTGCAACTGGCAACACACTCCTCAAGGAGATTTAGTGGGAAGTTCTCTGGTCCCTGCCAAGAAGGCTGTTTTTTTAGAGAAAGCACGTTATGCTTCAAAGTTGAAATTCAAATCCCTTTTCCTCCCTTCCCAGAGTATATTTGTGAGGCTCCAGATATCCCTTGGTGCATCACGATTTGTGGGAAGCCCCCAGCTGCTGCTGGAGCCCAGGATCAGCTCAAAGAGCTGGCTAAAGTTTGTCTGCTTTATGGTTTTTCCCCTTTGCTTAGGTTATTGCTGAGTGAGTTGGTAGCCAGGGCCAGGCCGGTCAGCTTCAGGAAGGGAAGGAGACACTGCCCATGTCCAGCTCCAGGGCTAGTGAATCCTTCCCAGCCCTCCTAGGGCTTTCCTACCTGGGGCTGTTCCTCTCTACCCCCACCCTGCTGCCATTTATGCACCCCTTGCACCCCTAAGCCTCTCCATCCCCTAAACCAGCTGGACCCTGGGTCCACAGACACATCCTGGATGGGGTTGCCAGCAAATAGTGCGTTTTTCCCTCAAGGTGCTCTGGTTCTCCTCCCTTTGAGGGGTTTAGCAGGTTGCACACACAGCCATATCAGGAGGTGAATCAGCCCAGCCTGGGCACTTCATCCCTGGGCAGGGATGGACAAGTGGGGGGCATCTACAGGAGTGAGGAAGGGGCCAGAGTAGATCTGCAGCCTTCTCTTGGCCAAAATCTTTGGAATCTAAACCCACCTGTGTTGCTGCAGGCAGGCTAGGAGTGGGGCAGGCAGCGGGCTCCTCCCCACCCAACAGCCCGCCTCAATGCGTCAGGACAGGTCCAGCATCTGCAGTCACTGGAAAATCACACTCCATTTCCAAAAGGGAAAACAGTGTAAATCTCTCTCTCAGACACACATTTGTTCCTCTGCAGCAAGAAAAGTAGTGAAAGCTTTAATTTCTGAGCTGGGAGGGAGAGACAATGATACATCAGCAGCACCCCAGGTGTCGAGGAAGAAAGCATCAATTCTGGGATTACACCAGCAGCTACCAAGATTTCTCCCTCCCTGTCTGTAACCCAGAAATGCTGCAGGTTTCCCTGCTAGCCCCACAGCTCTTACCTCTCCGCTGTGTTTGGGGAAAATTCAGGCACCTTCATGGTGATGAGGATGGTTATCACATGAGTATTTGTCCAGAAGTGCTGGGCTGGGGGAGGAGGCAGCGATCTCCCCCAGGCTGGATTTCACATTCAGAGCAGGCTAGCTGCAGAGCTTGGCTCTCCCCAGAGGTTCCCTTCATAAGAGGGTGCAAATTCCACTTATCTATCGAGGGGGGGATTTGCATTTTAAATATCCCAACTCCAAATATCACCCAGTTTGATCCCCTAAGCTGAACAAATGCAGTGGAGCAGGGAGGTGGCCGGGGCTGGCTCACTGGCAAGGACCGCTGGGAAGAAAGGAAAAACTCAAGGCTGAAAATATATATGGATGTTTAATCTGGGCTGAGGTTGTGGATGGGAACAAATATGGCAGTGACCTTCCCCCTCTTTGAGCCTCTGTTGAGCAGGACACAGGGGAACAGGTATTGGAGGCTTCAACCATTAAGTATTAGGGATTTCGTGTTTGAGATTTTGTTTACACAATAAGACTTAAGTGGTTGCTGCATGGAGTGTAGGTGGATTCTCTCCAATGCCTGCAGAGGGATTAGTGCCTATAAAGCAGCCAGAATGAGCTAAAAATTGGAGAGATCAAAGTGCAGAAGGAGGAATCCCACGTTCTCCAGGATGGGAGGGGAGAAAGAGGCCAGTGGTCAAGACTGAGATGATCGTAGCTGCTGGCCCTGCAGAACCTAGGGAAAGGCATGGAGTGTTCCTCACTCTGCAGCTGCAGGGATGACAGGAGGCATCTCGGGGAGCAGTCAGACCACAGGTGTTTTCCATCCTTTCCTGGAGCTGCAAAATCTCCCTGGCCAGCTCTAACCTCCAGAAGCGGGATGACCCCAGCCCTTCCTGAGCTCCCTGCAGCTATGGGGCCATCTCTAGGAAGCACAGCAGAAGAGGAGTGCCCAGCCTGGACCCCCTGCTGCAGTGCTGGGACACAGGAGGAAGCCCAGAGCCATGCCCTGCAGGGAGAAGGCCTGGATTCCACTTCACCTACTGTATCCAAAATGACCAAGGTGACATTGCCCCGTGTCAGCCCATGCGACACAAGGAGGGGACATGCTCACCTGGGCCTGGCAGGGCTCAGCCAAAGTCCCAGCCCCGTGGTGTCCAGCCTGCTTTCCCTGCCTGCCTCCACTGTCCAGCTGAGCAAATGAGCCTTCTCCTCTTCACCTTGTTAGAGTCATGATCTGATTCAATTAAAATGGGGCACCAATCCTTCTCCCTGGAAGGCAAATGGGATGAATGCTTAAGGCATTCCTTATCCACTCCAGCCCCACTGTGCACAGGGCACTGCCTCCTGCCAGCTCCCTCGCAGCCACGCACTGCAGCTGCTTGCACCCAGGGGCAGGTACCTGCACCCAGAAGGGTAGGAGCATGATGCATCTACCAGCCCTGTGCTACTGCATCTTGGGCCCAGGGACCAAGAGCCCAGTGGGGCCATACACATGGAAAACCATCCCAGTCAGGGCAGGCTCAGAGCTGCCTCCAGTGCAGACAGCTTAGGATGTTTCTAATTGCATCAGCCCACGACAGCAGGGCTCACATATCTGCAGGCAGCCCCTTTTCATCCTTGGCATCCGCAGTGACCGAGTTCTCTTCATCGCTTTGTTCTTTGAGAGGCAGAGTGTGCATGTGCCCACCCGCGCAGCCACTTGCCTCCCCGAGCCTCTCCTGCACTCAGGCATGGGACACAAGTTTTATTCTCACCCCTGTCTCAAATCCCACGGGCAGTTAGGCATTCCTTTGCCACAAATGAGTCTGAAACGGTTTGGAGAAGAACAAATTCCCTCCCTTCTTAATGCATGGAAGCTTCTTACGCTAAATCTATACAGACACAATTAGCATTATTCATATTCCATATGCTCCACTCCCTCGTGATGAATATTAATCTGCTTCCCGCTCCCAGGCATTAGAGATAACGGCATTGCACTGTGCTGCAGTGGCAGAGATGGTCTGAAGGAGCAATGCTGCAGGTGGAGTCAGTTTCATTCCCATGTTGGGAAGGGGAAACTTAGGGTATTTTGCAGGCTGGGGGCTGATTTTATGGCTGCAGGGCTGGGATCGAACAAGGCATATTTTCTGCTCCTGAACTGATCCCCCTAAGGCTGCCCCAATACCCTCAGGGCATGCAGTGGGATCAGGCAACACAAAGCACCAACCCTCCCTGAGCATTTTGGAGGTGGGATAAGATTCAGGCAGACTGTCTTACCTCTATCAGCTCACATCTTGCAGCCTTTCTGAGGCTGAGAAGTGGTCATGGTGTTGCAGGAACTAAACTGCTGCCCCTTGATGTTCCCCAGAGCACAAGCAGCTCTGCCAGTATCCCAGAGCAATCTCTGCAGCTCCCAGCCATGCCCTTGAGGCCAGTGCCCTGTCTCAGCCTTGCTCCCACCTCTATGCACAGCATCTGTCTCAGAAACAGGGCACGGGATGCCACTGATGCCACAAAAGGACCACAAGAATTGGGCAGAGGAAACAATGCAGCAAATGAAGCTCTTCCTCACTACTGCAGCTGTCTTATAGGGACAGGGGATTTACAATTCAAGGAGCTTTTGCAAACCAGGGGTCATTCCACATGCAGGCAGCACTGTATGGACTGTCCTCAGCCCTGCATCTGTCCATCTGCCCGTCTGCCCTTGACCTTTATGTGTGGCTCCAGGCCAGGCTGGGTGTGCCACGAGCAAGGGTCTGGGGGCTGCCAATTGAAATGCCATACATATGGTGGGGGTGGAAAGGATATAGGCCAAGAGGCACTGCATCGCTATACATCCATTTGCATGCTTAATCTGCTGCTGGGGAGTATAGCGTCAGGTCCCCCATCTGCTCTGCCTCTCGCATCATTAGCTGGCTGGTTTCCAAGTTGGCTCTGAGCAGAGGTGGGATTCGAGCAGAGATGCGAGAAGGGATGCTGGTTCGAGCCCCACACACTATCACGTCAGCAGCCTGAGGAGTTTGGGGGAATTCTGCCTCTTGCCAGGCTGGTGGGCAGCACAGAGTAGGCCAGGGAGGAGTGTGGTTTGAGGGAGGTTGATCCCTTTGGCTCCCTGGCATGATAGTGTGCTCCAAGCTCCATGCGAGTCAGGGTCCCACAGTGGCATGTCCCGCATAGGCAGTGTGAAGAGGACAGGGTATCTCCTTGCCTCTCAAAAGTGCTGCCCCCAAAATCCAGCTCTGCCCAGGGAGGTGCCTGGGGCAGAGATAGTCCCCGTGTCTGGTCTTTCCCCACAGGCAAACCAGGAAGAGTCCACAACCTCCACCAGCCCATGCATGACAAAGAGCTCAGCTCTGCCGCGCGCAGATCTAGCCGCATCAACCGTCCCCGTGGCCATTTACCTGGGGCAATAGCGCCAGGGCATAACCCCTTTAAATCCCTGGGCTTGTGGACCAGGGTGGGACAGCGTAAAGAGAAAAATAAGGCAGAGAAATTATTTTCTTCTCACCAGCAAGCCTGGAGAGCTGCCCGTTCCTCAGCAGCATGCTGCCAGCCCTCCCACGCATCGTGCAGTGGAGGACTGCAGAGGCCAGCGTGGGCTGGGGGGGGGCGGGGGGACCGGGGCTCAGCGAGACCCCCATGCTGGACACCCCTGCTCACTGGAGTGCCACAGGAGTGGCAGGACCCATGAGGCCCCTCCCACTCTGGAGTGCACAGCACTTCCCTCTGCTCTATTGCCTGCCCCATCTACTCCATTCTCTAGGGCTATGCCCCATCTCCAAGCTCTAAAAGGGCTCAAACTCAACAAAACCCCTGATGAACCCCCCAGAGTGGGGCCACAAGGAGCTGCCCCAGCCAGCTGTGCTAAGCAAATTGGAGTTTCTCAAAAGGAAGTGATGAAGAGGGTGTCAGAGGAATGGAGGGGCTGGCGGACCAGAGGGGCTGGGGAGGAGAAGCCCTGCACCCCTCCAAGGTCGCTCTCCCCCTCTGCTTTCATGCCTGGCTGAGTTCCTTCATTACTTACCCAAGCTGTAAATTGTCTAATTTGGAGCACACCATTTATCCCTGATGTGCTCTTGAGCAGCCAGATTTTGTTTTCGGGTGTGTAATTAATTTTTTTAACATGATTTCTCTCCTAGGAAACTGCAAACAAACAGTTCTGGCTTTTGGGGCTGGGCAGCTCAGGTGAGCATTGGGGCAGGGAATGGACAGGAGAGGAGTCAAGGCCAGATCCTGGAGCATGTGAGGAACTGGGGCTTTGTGGCACCTCCCCATGCTCCTGCTTTCCAGCCAGAGCCGCATCTTTCAGTGCAGCCCTCTGCCTCTTCCAACACCACCATACTCCCCACAGGCACTGGCAAGGGCTTGTGAGGGGAAGTGACAACAATTCTCCCTGCTCAGTCTGCCAGGAATTACCATTTTTATTAAGACGTAACATGTCCTTGGCTGCTGGGAATGTGATTTGCCCCTAGAATGAGATTACAGCAGCTCCTGAGGAGCCCATATCTGCCTCCACCTCACTGTGATGATGCTCTCATCCCTGGTCAGAGGAGCTTCCATTGTTGGATGCTCCCAGGCATCTATCTCTGCCATGGGAAGATGTTGAACTTGGGCATGGCACTGGGGGAACCCCTGCAGATGCTCCATTCTGGCCTCTTTCCCCTTAGCTGGGGTATTTGCTCTTCAAAAACAATGCCATGATATTTTTGCATTGCCCATCACCTCTTACAAGGCAGGCAAAAGGGAGATGGAGAAGCAGTGGCCAAGGCTGAGTAACTTCTGCCCTCACTGCACATCCCTCTTCCCAGCTGGGCACAGGCTGGGTACACAGGGGTGCCTCTGCATCCCAAGATGGAACAATCCTCCTCCAGCAAGCAGCATGGAAAATCACCTGCTGTGGATGAGCAAGTGCATCTCTTCACTAGTCCTGCTGCCAGGGAAGCTGTCATATGACTTTTGCCAGTGGTTTTCCATATTAAATGAGATGAAAATCACCTTCGTTAGGTGGGCAGAGGCAGGTGGGAGGATCTATAGAGAGAGCACTTTGAGGTCACTCTGTTCAGGTACAGATGCCCTGCCCTACTAGCCCCTCAGGCATGGAGCGGCAGTTTGGAAACGCATGTAAGTGTTCCCTGCCCCAATGCTCACCTGTGCCAGCCCCTCATGAGGACTCAGGCCCTAAGGATGCTCTGCTCTGTGCAGTCTCAACCAGTAGCAAGCCTGGGCAGACTACAACTGGTGACTCCTCTGGGATGGATCCTCTGCACTTCTCTGCTTGCTCTCCCACCAGCATAGTGAGTCCTACCAGTAGCAGCTTCCTGCAAAACAAAGCCACTACCACAGCCCTCACAAAATGATCTTTCAGTAGTGAGTCTGGCAGCACTGTCCCCCAAGCAGCAGATGCAACCAGTAAACAGGCAACAACCTCCCAAGGTGGGATGCCACCACCTGGACCCCCAGAACCACAGGCCAGACTCATTGGGGATTTTTTCCCTGCATGTTTAATTCTTTGTTGTGACTTTCAGAAACAGACAGTACAGTCCTTGAGGGCCGTTGGAGGGGGCTCAGTGCTCTAGTTCCACATCCCTCTGCCCTTTGTGTTTTGAAACTGCCTTCCAAGTAGCTGTTTAGCATTCCGAGCAGGTGCCTGCACTGTTTCAGGGCAAAAACTCTCGTTTGCCTTCAAAAACACATCGATCTTCTGCAGTCTGCCATGAAGGGCAGTGCCTGCCCTCCAAAATGGGATAGGGGGTATATGGGGGCCTGGCTTGGCTTTCCCAAATGCAAAAGAGTGAAGGAACCCCAGTCCATGCTCCATCCTGCCATCACACCAGAGCCCCTTATCCATCACCACCAGACTCCACAAGCCCCTGGGTTCAAACAGAAAGGCATCAAAGCCCTGATTTCTTTGATTTCCCTTTGCTCTTTTTTTTCACCCTCCTCCATCACAGAGGAGTTCAGCTGCCAGGTACTGCCTTCACAGGAGCAGAGATGAAAATCCTCAGGAACTGCTGATGTTCCTAGGAAATTCCTGACAGGGGTCCCTGCATCTGAGCTGATGTCAGTCACTGCTGCCTTGTGTTTGGCCATTAGCTAGACCATGGGCGAGTTCCATCCTGGCTGCCCCCAGTATCCCCTCCATTACCTTCTCACTAGGAATTGGCACTTTCTTCCGCAAGGTTTGGTGCCACGTGAGTGTTATAAGCTCACCTCCCTAATGGGAACAGCTGATTTATCTGCCTTCCCTCTCCTGATAAAGGCCTGGCTGCAGGCTCACCAGGCGGAGGAGGTAATACTTAAATAGCTTCGTTTCTTATACTTCACATAGGGATTATTATTCCTGTCTTGAGTCCCCCCCCTCTGCTGACAGCATGGGAAAAATCCTCACGGTGGCACCATCAGCAACACTGCCACCAGGCAAGATGAGGCCATGTTCCCTGGCACTGCGGTCTGGCCCCTGGCACCACAGGATTCCCTCTCCCACCCATGCACAGCAGATCCTCCTAGGCACCTGAAGTGGCACAGGCAGAGCCATGGAGCTGAATATCTCCTCCTGCATTGCACACACTGATGAAGCCAGTGCTGGCTGCCCTGAAGGGTGAAACCTGTCACCACAGGGAGCAGATTTCCTGCATGCCACAAGCCCAGGGACCTTTGCTCCGAAGTGTTTGTTTATGACTAATTGCAGCTACCCCAGTACCAGCATCCCCAGCCAGGGACAGGTGTTGGCTGTCTCTGCAGCCTCAGCAGAGCCATCACAGCTCTTGGAGGTTATAAACCTGCAAATGCAAAGGAGAAGCAGGTCCCACTCCAGCCCACTTGTGGCCATATCCTCCTGGCCACTCCAAGTAAATGACAAGGCCAGTGGCTCCCATTAGCAGTGTGAAGGCTGGGAAGAAAAACAACTATTGATCGTCACTGTGAGTTCAGCAATAAGGCACGCACAGCCTACAGCTGCGATCAATAGTGCTGAGGAGGCATTTGCTCTTGCTCTCACTGTGGTTTGTGTATCTGTCCGGGGCTCTGAGAGGAAGCCTTTGGAGTGGCACCATCCAGCACCTCCTCCACGATGCATTCTCTGCCAGGCTCTCTGAGCCAGTATTTCCATCCGGAGGAGGCAGGCAAGCAGGGATGCTCACTTCTGCATGGCAGGTGTGAACAGGCAAAGCAACCATCCCACAGCTGTAGCCTCTTCATCCCCTGTTCTTCCACGCTGGTGACATGGAGACAGCCCCAGGGAACCTCTGCCAAAGGACAGGGTGGCAGGCAGGGCTTCCTCAGTGCCTTATGGGCTCTCTTTGCAGCCAGGGATGCCCCAGCAGAGACACGTTCCTAGCCCACTCTCCATCCCCAGGGTCAGCTGCCCTGGTGCTCCCAGCCTTGGAGCAACAGGCGGAATGGGATGAAAATCAGATCCCTCCAGAAGAGGATATCGGCAGGGAAGGCAGAACTACACTTCCCAGAGTGCTCCTGGCCCTGCCTGCCGCCGGGGGAAGGCTGAGGGACCCAACCACCAGCTCCTCCCTGCTCCTAAATTATTCTCATTATTTATTTGTGGTTTTTCTGCACTTAACTGTCTGCCTCGTCCACTTAATTGGGGGATTATTGCCACTACCTGCCCGTCCGCCAGAGCCCGACTCATTACTGGGGCTTATTTATTAGCAGCGAGGCAGCAGAAACGCACCCTGCAGCTCCCTCTTCTCTGGCACAGACAGCTGGAGGCAATGGAGGAAAGCACGAGGGGGCCAGGATGGGGCCAGTGACAGCAGACATGGCTACAGGGTGGCCAGGACTGAGACAAAACCAGCCTCTGCTGGGCATGGAACAGGCATGGCATCAGCCTCCTCCAGTGTCTGGCATTAACCCGGGACACCGCTGCCCTTGGCAAAGCATGGAAGGAGCACCAAAAGCCTGGATGCTCCTTAAATGTGCTCCCTGAGCTCAGGAAAGGTCAGTCGCACAGCACTGTCCTTTCACGCACAGCACTGTCCTTTCACTCACAGCGAGGGATACGTCTCCTTGCACAGTGGTGGTTGAGTGACAGCCACATGGCAGAGTGATGCCAATAGCGTGTAGGAGCCTACTGTGGGGAGGTGAGGGGACCAGTGCCCCCCAAGCCCAGGAGGAGCCAACAGTGCTCTGCAGCCCCTCTCCAAACCACTGCACCCATTTCTAGGTGGGAGAAGCAGGAAGAATTTGGGACAGCAGGAGCAAGCCTGCATATTGAGCACTTCGATAAATAAAACATGGTGAGAAGGCAATCAGAGCTGCCCGCTTGGCTGCAGGCAGCTCTGCGGCGGCTGCATGAGGGGAATTCACAAGTGGGGCCACCCCGGCTGTCAGGCCACCGGCCCTGGCACTGCTTTTGTGCTTGCATCCAAGTTTTGCTGCCTCAGCACTGAGGGGGATTGATTTATTCATCAGCCTCTCCATCCCGCAGCAGCTCTGCAAGGAGGAGTGGTGCAGTGAACTGCTGTGCAATGTGACAAGTGGCACAGCAGGGAGCTGGGAGAGCAAATCCTGGAGGGTGCTCCTGCTTGACCTGCATCCCACCTGCCATAATGCCTGGTGGAGGAGGGACTCCCTAGTGTGGAAAACATCAGCGAACTCCCCCAGGACCGTGCTACTGAGCCCTCCTCAGGCTCTAAGGCACAACTGCTGTGCAACCCCTTTTCAGGACGGACAGTCAGGACCCCATTTTTCAGAGGGTGATCAGATATCCCCATGACTGAACCAATTGCAAGGACAAGTTGCAAAGTGAGGAGCCAACTCCAGAAAACGACCCCAGGGATTGGTGGGAGCTGCTCTGCGCACCCACAAACACAAAGCAAAGCCCAGGGAAAGGGGTGCTTCACCTGCCTGCCTGGGAAGTGAGGGCAGCAGCCTGTGGAGAGCACTAGGCCGGGAGAAGATGAGTTCCAGCCCCTCTCAGGAATCCTCTTGGCCATGCTTTGCACCAAGGGCCAGATCCTGAAACAGAGTTTTGGCTTCTTAAAACTGCTGGGGACAAGTTTTTGCTGTTGACCCCAGTCTCTGAGGCCAGCCTGCCTGCATCCCTGCCCCGAGGCTCTGCATCCCCCATGTCCCTAGCCCCTCACCTGCTCTGCTCCCCTCGGCTTCTCCATGAGCCCTGCAGACTCCAGTGGGTTCCCAGATCTTGGTCATCCCCCATCCTTGCGGTGATCTGTAAGAAAACCTGGGCAAGGGCTTTGTCAGGTGCAATGGGAGTCTCTGATTTGGGGAGCACCACAGCACTCTGAGATACTCAGAGATGCCATGAGTGGAGACTCCTCTTCTGTGGGAGCCTGGCAGTGCCATGGAAGGGGAATCACTGACTCTAGGGGAGAGAAGTGCTGGGCCCTAGGGGAAGGATGAATATTGAAGGTAATTGTTGAACAGGGGGAAACTGGCAGGTTGGGATCAGAAGGGATGGCCAGGTACTGGAGGGAATTGCTGGGTGCTGGAGAAATGGATGGAGGTGGCCAAGAAAAGGGGGGTACTGGAAGGCATGGCCAGGTACTGGGAGGTGACCGCTATGGGCACTGCAGGTGCAACTGCTGCAGCCCAGGAGCATAGCCAGGTACTGGGAGAGATGCTTGTGTACTGGGAGGCGACTGCTGGGTGCTGGGGGCATAACTGGGTAGAGGAGTGGAGGGCTGGAGAGCCGGAGGGTAACGGTGGGGAACCGAGTGGGCAGCTAAGCACAAGAGGAAGAGATTACCGGGAACCGAGGCGACCTGCTGGGCATCAAGGGCAATCGCCGGGGACTGCAGGCCGGGGGCTGCCGCCGGGGGCGCGGGGCGGGCCGGAGGNCACGGGGACCGGCCCGCCGAGCCTCCCGGGGCCGCCGGCTTATATAACGGGGCGGCGGCCGCGGGGATGCGGCATGCGGGATGCGGGATGGGATGCAGGATGCGGGGCGGGATGTAGGATGCAGGTGCGGGATGCGGGAGCAAGATGCAGGGCTGAGCGGCGCGGCCCCAGACTGCCACTCCGCAAAGCTGGGGAGGGGGGGGGGACAGCGATGTGGAGGGGATGTCAGAGAAGGGCCGTCACTCCAGACTATGCTTCGCAGCCCACCCCCGCCTCCAGCCCCTCCATGCCTGGCCATACCCTGCGAGGGGGTTCTGCAAAGTGGGGCCGTGGGCAGGGAAAGGAGGTGACCTGCTACCCCCACCACTCCCTGCCTGCACTCAACGAGGCCCCACACAGCCTTCTGCAATGGGGAGCTCTTGGTACCCGCAGACCCCATCACCAGCTAGCTCCCTGTTCCATCCTGCTCTCCATGGCTAAGTCCAACTACTCGTGGAGCATCCCAGCTGCATAGTCCCCAGTCCCTCAGGCTGCAGCCCGTCTCCTCACCATGCTGTCCCTATAAGGTCCCTTTCATGCCCCATGCTCCAGACCCTCTCCTTGCCATGCTCCCGGCACTGTGGCTGCAGCCCACAGGGCAGGTGGCTGCTGTGATCCAGGCCTGGCAGCACACAGTGGCACTGCCAGCCGCATGGCACAAGCGTGACCGGGCAGCCGCTGCCTGAGGCAGGCAGTGCGGTGAGTCAGAGTAGTGAAGCAGGGCTGGCACCTCTGCTCAGGACAGGGCTGACAGCTCAGGGCTTCTCCGTGCAACCAGCCAGGCTCTGCGGTTGGTGGCAGCTGCTGGCTGAGGTTGGTGAAGGAGCCAGAGGATTTGAGTCAAGCCAAAGTGCTGGCTTTGACAAACAGAGGATGAGGAACGATGAGCCAGGCTCAGGGCACAAGGAGATGTCCTCCCTGCCAAACTTACTCTCATCTCCCAGAGCCCACAAGACCCTGAGGGTTTCCAGGACAGGCTCGAGCGTGGCTAGGGGAAACAGGAAGCTCAGCCTCCGGCCAGCAGCACTGCTTCTGGTGTCCGACCCTCACCATCCTGGGAAACTGGAGACAGCTCAGCTGAGACAAACTGTCACAGAAAAAAATGTCTCAAAGTCTCCCCTGGCTATGGGCTGTTTGTTTCTTTGATTGCCTCCCGTGATAACATTAGTATTGAAATGACCTCAACCAGACAGAGCTATTAACACTTCACAGCACTGGAGGATGATTGCTATTCGCACCTTGGCTCTTCTCTGAGATTCTGCAGAGATTCTGCCCAACACAACCTGCCAGGCCTGATCCTGGTTGTCAGAGCTACCTTGGGACCTGAGGACAGCCACATTGAGTTGCAGACCACCGTTTAAGCACTAGAGCCAAAGGATCCCAGCAGAGGTCTGGTACTGTGCAGAAACCCCCTGGGGAAGAGATGGTGACCGCTGGCAGCATGGCACAGCAGAGCTCTGTCCACTGGGCACCAACGTGCCCCCATGGGTCAGAGATCAAGAGGTCTGGTCTAGCAAGCGGGCATGGTCACTGCAGCCCATTCTCAATGCACCTATCCCAAGCCCTTGGACTTCACACACTGCCTGAACAGCCAGGGCTGGACTTCCCTGCCCAAAGCAGTACCTTCACAGTGGCCAGAGGGTCTCTGCTCTTACCTGCAGCTTCTGTGTGTTCCTGGCCATTTGTTCTTATGCCAGCATCATCCTCAAGTCTAAACGATTCTTCTCCCTCCCTGGTGTTTACTTGCCGGGTGTATTTATAGAGAGCAATCAGACCTCCTCAGCCAGGGTAAACAAGCTGTGCTCCTGCAGGCTGCTCTCACATGAGAGCTCTCTGCTCACTTGTCCCAGGAGCTTTCCTCTCTACCTCATCCAACTCCATGGATCCTTGCTGGACACAGAGACCCAAACTATCTGCTTCATCCAGCTGTGGATGGATATCCAGGTCATACCTCCAGGCTCCGGTATCTCACTAGGTTGCCCAGTGCATCACCAGGAGCCACTGTCACCTTTTCTGTGCCGTTCTGCACCCCAAGTGCCTGCTTTTCCTGTAAGTAGCCAGGCCAGCACCAGCAGGTCCATCCCTCCCCAGCTGCTGCCACCAGCTCCTGCTGTAACACTCACCAGAGGTTTAGAAACATCCCCCATTTCAGCCAAATCCCAGAGGCCCACGATGCTGTGACCTCAACCTGCCCCAGCCTGTGGCAAGATGAAGTCTGCAAGAGGTGTGGAAATTTTTCAGGCCTGATTTTCAAAGGCAGGGAGGGTTGGCTGAGGTACAGGACACCAACTGGGAAATGCCTCTGGGGGCTGCCTGATGCTGTGTGCCACCCCAATCCCTTTGCATCCCTGCATTAAGCCAGGTTGACACACTCAAGCACTAAGTCCAGTTTGCAGATATTTTCCCCAATAATCATGGCTCTGAGCCTTCCTTCTTACCCCAGTGCACAGACCAAACCTGATGCCAGCCCTGAGGCAGGTCACAACATCATTTCCCTTAGGCAGGAGAAGTAATCTGAGATGTGGCCCAGAGTTTCCCAGCACATGTCACCCCATTACTGACCTTCCTTAGCATGCCCTCTGCAGACCTTTGGACAATCTATAAAAGTAGGGTGCTGAGAGCTGGAGGTGCCAAAGCAGAATTGCTGCAGACTCACTAATAGTCTCATCTCAAGCATTAAGTTTTCCCTCGGTGCTGTGTCTTGTGTTCAAACCTCAGCTGGATAAAAGCATCCCTGCCAGCGCCTGAGGACACCACAGTCCCCAGAGCTGGGGGTGTTCTGGCACTGTCACCCTGCTCTGCTCTTCCCTATCCTCTGCTTTTGACTGCAGTTGGTGTCTGGTTGCCTGGACAGACAAACAGACTGAGCTAGTGCAGCTGTCCAGCTGAGATGCGTCTTTGTGGTGCTGCAGGGTCTGCCCATTGCAAAGGCAAGAAAAAAACCTGAACACTTCAGTCCTTTGGTCTGGCCCAGAAAAAAAATACCCTGCAGAGATCAGAGCACCCCGCTACTCAGGACCCTCTGCATCCTCTCAGGTGCCTGGGCAGGGGATCCCTGCTCTTCCCACCCTCTAGGATTTCAGTGAAGATCAGCTGATTTGCAAGCAAGGCCATGGCCAGCAAAGCACAGGACTGATCCTGTCCCAGCCCAGCCTGTCTCCTTGACACTGAGCTGTCTGGAAACCTGCCACCCCCAGGCACGCATCCCTGCAGCACTCTGCAGCCATCTTACCCCGCTCCTGAACCTCCCCATGTCCCGAAGGAGGCAGCAGTTGTCCCCAGCAAAGGTCACCTTCACGCTGCTGCTGAGCCCTTTCCAGGCAGAGCTTCTAGTGCTACATTTCTCAGGGAAGCAGTGACTGTTTTGGGGTCTTCTAGGAGGTCCCCATGGGAACCCTCTGCCCTTCCCCACAGCCCCCAGAGATGGGGGTCCCTGGGGTAATCTTGCATCCTCTCCAAATGCAGTGCTGCACCCAGGGGCTGGCAGTGTCTCCTGCCCACAGGGCTGGGACAGTGTCCCTGCTCTGTAATGCTTTTAAAAATGCAGGCTCCATCCAGCTCAGCCCCTCGTCTTCCAGCGTTGCTCTTTGCTTGTGTTTCCCCCAGCTCCCCTGGGTCAGATATTTATCTCTAATTTGCCAAAGCCTCCCTCCTTCCCCAGGGTGGAGGAAAAGCCTTTGCTTGAACTCAGGATGAATTTGTAAGTTCCCCAGGATCCTGGTCCTCGAGTCACAGAGCACAAATCACACTTGTGACACCTATCATGGTAGCACCAGCCGCACCATGGGGATGGACCACTGCAGCAACTGCCAGTGTGGCACTCAGCACCCTGGTAGCTGGCTGTCTACGCAGCTCATGCCCAGACAAGTATTGCCCAGGAGCACCCGCCTCCATCTCCCTGAGCATCACAAGGGGATTTCAAGGACACTGAGGGAAGGGACAAGACCCCAGACAGAAGCTTCCTGAAGTCTAGCAGAAGTGGGGAGCCCAAAGTGGGGCCAGGCTTTCCCAAATTGCAAAGTCTGAGCAAGGGCTTTTTTTTTTGGAGGCTTCTTTTAAATTGCCATTGTGTTCTCCAAAGAAGAAATTCATCCTTTGGAAGCTGAGGAAGACAGAGTTAATGCAAATTTTTAAAACCCTCAAAGAGTTGAGAGCCCTCTAAATACTTAATGAAGGCATCCAAACTGCGGAATGTCTGTAGACATGGCCAGGAACCCTCTGCAAGCAGCAGAGTTGGAGTCCCTGATCCAGGAGAGGACAAAAGACCCCAATGGGCTGCCACCTCCTGCAGCCTGTCAACTTCTGCTCATCCCGTTGGGCTCCCATTTGCAGGGAGATGATGGCTCTTGGCAGCAGATTGCTCCCATCCTTGGGGGTCGGGGGGTTGTGTTCAGAACCACCTTGAGTCCCCTGGGTCAGGGGAGACGGCAGCAGGCAGTGGCATGCTCTGTCCATCATCTATCAGGTGATTCCACTTTGTCTACTCTGTCCAGTTGTGGGGCCCCACCGTGAAGCTGATCCTCTTGCTGTTGGTGTCTCCTGCAGGCCCTGCTCTCCTTGCAATGCCCAGCCACCCCTGTGAGGTCCTTGTCCCCCTGCATTAGGTGCTGAAGCCTGCAGACGCTCGGCGCTGCACACACCAAGGTAAGCAGTGCTGCCCCAGCTCTGCATGCCGTGGCTCCTGGGGGGATCATCTCACTCCATGTGGTACAGGGGACACAGTGCAGCCATGTGAGGGATGTGGGATGCAAAGGTACTGCCTCCTGGGGATGCCTCAGCAGAGCTAGTCAGGCTTCCCAGGATGAGAGGTCCATCACACAGGCATCCTGGCAAGACCCATTGTAGGGCAAGAGGCATCTGGACCAGCTTAGGACCAGGCTGAGGCCATGGGAGTGGAGACAGCTTGGGCTCTGGGGCTGATGCTGGGTGATCCTGCCTGGGGACCATGGCAGGTGATGGTAACTGTGGAGCAGGCACAGGGCCAGGTTTTTTTTCTTTGTATTCTTTTTTTTCTTTTTTTGCCTTTGAAAGCCCCCAGATGGGAAAGGTATGAGCCAAACCCCACTGAACGCAGCCAAGAATGAATTTTTTGGCCAGAGCCCCAGCAGCTCTTGGAGTGGTGCCATACCCATCCAGCGTCACACTGCAGCGGAAACCCCGAGTACAGGCGGGTTGGGGGTGGTTTCAACTGGGGTGGGCAGCAAGTCCCCCACCCCCATCTCACCTTCTCCCTGGTGTGAGGATCTCAAGCCCCCCAGCATCCTGATCCAGGGCAGCACAGGCTCATCCCACTCCCACCAAGCTACAGCTTGGCTGGAGCCTAGGCACCCATATGTCCCCCCCACACTGTCACTGAGCCCCTCACTGTGCAGCCATCTGCTGCTGTTGGAGGACAGGGTGTCCCCAGCACTGTGGCCCTCGGCTGGCTCTGTTGCCCAGGACATGGGGCATCTCTGTTCCCAAAACTCCCTTCTCATGGGGTGCAATGGACCCTTTTTCCTCAGGAAGGCAGATGCTTTCCCAGAGCCAGACTGGGAGTTTGAGTAGCGCAGGAACAGCCAAGACAGCATCCCTGCTCCTCTCATCCTCCTGCTCCCCAGCCTCAGCAGTGCTAGGGAGGGAACAGTGTTAAAGCAATCCAGGCTCTCTGCCCTCCTCTTCAGAGCCCCAAAGAGCTTGCAGGATCTTTGCAAAAACCAACACATATATCAGCACAAGATTCCACCCCAGGGAAGCAGTGCCTGGGGTCTCGTTTTCAAGGGTACTTCAGCTGGATGCAGACAGGCAGGGACTGCTGCTGCTCTACTGTGACCTGGATGCCCAGTCTTGAGTTGGTCATGCCCTTGTCCTTCATGCCTTTCCACTGCCACTGATATGAGGGTGTGTATAACCCCTCCAAGGCTTTCTGTGGTGAGTGGGTGCCCAAATCTCATCCTGACAGGGAGACAGGAGGGGACCACTAGGCATCCACTCCCCACACAGTCCCATCTCCATCCTCAGTGCCTGCACAGGCCCAGTACGTCCCTGCCAGGGCAATGGGAATGGAAATCAGTATGTGCACAGGCTGTCTGCTTCTCCAAAGGCCATGGCTGGGGCAATGGAGAGGGACAGAGAGGCAGCATGTGGGCTCAGGGGGATGTTTGTCTGCTCCCTGGGCAGTGCCTGGTGTGCTGTGCCCAGCTCTGCTCCACTCCAGCCCCTGCAGATCTGTGTGGGTGTGAGTGCCTGCCATAAATATTGATGGGGTGGACTCAGCACAAGTGTGCCTTTATATATGATGATTGGGATGTAAATACTCTAAGTACCTGCTCTGTGGGCAGAAGAAAGCGGTGTAGGTGATAGCACTAAGGCTGAACGCACAGTAGCTTTTTTATAGGGAGGTGGGATCCATCCTGCCTGAGGTAGGGAGGTGGGAAGCAGCTCGGTGAGTAACCCCAGGGGCCATAAACCTGTCTGGGGAATTGGCCAGACCTGCAGTGAGCCTAAATCTTCCGGCTGAGACTGCAGCAATCCGCCATGGCTCCCACAGCCTGCGCCCCACACTCCACACCAGAATAAACAGCGAGGGGCTGCAGTGCCTCTGTTTAATAATGCATGGCACAGAGGCACCAGATGCACACCAGGAGCCAGGAGCTGCGGGGACAAGGAGTCACTACTGCAGCACTTGGTTGTCAGTGTCCTCCCTGGCATTCCCTGGTGCTCATGGGACATGGACACCTCAGGGCAGTGGGTGTCTCAGTCAGGCAGTCTCAGTCCCTGAGACTGGGGCTAGGCAAGCAGAGGTCCCCATGATAGGGCACAGAGCAGTGACAGCAAAGCCAAAGCACTTGGTCATGCAGTGGCTAACATCCCAGCCACACTTGATGCTTCTTAGCTAGAGCCTGAAGCTGGGTCCCTGTTCCCTTGAGTGCTATCGCTGAGAGATTCAGCCCCTCTGTCACTGTCTCTCACACAGATTTAGGCATAGATGGTGAGCACCCCTCCATTTCTGGCATCTCCCCAGGACACCACCATGCTGGGAACAGCTGGAAGCCACAGGCTTGGTACCTTCCTCTCCCCATCCCTCCTTCAGCCACAGCCACCCTGGTTCACACACTGGCTGCCATGCCTGGGACAAGCAGGTGCATGCTGGGGCCCTGCAGGCACCACTTCACAACACCACCTCCTGCAAATGGCCCCTGCCAGGGGACGGATGTGTCCCTCATTGCATGCAGTGCCGTGATCCAGACCCACCAACCATCTGCTGCAGCAGCTCACTGCCACTCGCTCCCTGGCTCATGCTGCACCCGATGGCACAGAGCTGGGAAGAAATGTGCTGGGATTGCCCAGCACAGCCCCCAGCCCATAGGCATGAGCAGGAGGGAGTAGAAACCTGGCAGGAGGGGGCAAGTGTGTCTGTGAGAGCAATGCCAATGGGGCTATGGGAGCCATGCAGATGGATCTGCAGTACTGATACTGAGAGGGCTGTGGTATTAATGCAGATGGATCAGTGATAGTGGTGCAGGAGAGCAGGCAAAGCCACAGCATCAGCCCAAAGCCCCTCTAATTGCAGGGGTGCTTTGCTGTGCCTGTGCAGAGCAGGGCATAGGGAAGGCAGCAGGCAGAAATCTCCCCCATCCAGAGAGCAAACATGAGGCCAGCAGAAGTCATCCAGTGAGGGTGGCTCCAGGGGTGGATTTGGCCCATTTTCTCTACCCCTCACTGGTGAGCTCAGGTGGCCCAGCCACCCCCAGCCCTTCCCACCACAGTCAGTTAGAGCATCACAGTGGAGCCAGAGTCAAGTTATGGCATGAGCCCATCTCCCTCCCCACCAGCCTCAGGGCTCGTGGCTTACTCCCACACTGGCCCACAGAGAGAGACTCGTGTTCACATCCTGTAGCTAGCATGGGGGGAGACTGGGGAGTGGGTGCTGGGGGGGCTGCAACTTGCTGCAGGGACAGAGCAGTGGCCCCGCCACCCACAGTGGCTGGACATGGGCAGCTCTGAGCACTGAATGCTCACCTCAAGCTTGGCATAATAAAGGCACTCCGGGTCTCCCTCACTTCACACAGTGTTACTGGCAGAAGGGACAGCAGGGGTGGCCGGGGCTGTCCCTGCAGTCTGTGCTCAGCCGCTGCACTGGAGGATTCAGCTCCAGCCTGGTGCTGCAGCACGCTGGTGCCTGTCCCTGTCCCTGTCACCTCCAGGTGCCAGCCCCAAGGGGCCAGGCTGCTCTTCAGAGGCTGCAGCTGCTGCATGTTTTGTGCTGCCTCTTCCCTTTCTCCCTGCTGCTGTTTTTGTTTTGTTTAAGAGGATGGGTTACGAATTTTAAACAGGCTCCCGAAAAACCCAATTACCTCCAGAAGACAACCTGATAAAAGCTGCCTAAGTGGCACTGTGGAAATCGCCTTGTGCAGCAGCCGAGGGAAAACCAACATAACAAAGCCTTTGGCGATGGAGTTAACCACTTTTAATTCCTCAGTGAAATGCGAAGGACCAATAATTATTTTCTGCAGAGATGGGGGGACGAGATAAGTAAAATAACTGTCCTGTGCTAATGGGTGGCAGCAGGCCACCCATCCATCCAGGGATGGATGCAGGTACTCAGGCACCCACTTCCCTCTGCCTGGGAGCTTTGCAAGGGCCTGCAGAGACTGTGACCTTACAGGGTCTCCATGCGGCTGCGGGGCCCAGGGATGATGCCAACAGTGGGGTGAGCAGGTGCTGCTCAGGTCATTGCAGGCGGCAGATGCAGTGGGTGATGCAGCAGCAGCCAGCCCTCTGCACTTTCCCCTGGATTGCCATGGCCCTGGCACCTGCACCAGCTCTGTCCCTGCCACGCTGCCCCTATGAGCCGGCATGGAGGTGACTTGCAGGACTTGGCAGTACCGAGAGCTTCCTCTGCCATCTGGCCATGGCACTGCCCCCCTGTGTCTCCCATCCCTTCCCTTCCTGCCTCCCCCAGCAGCTCCAGGCAGCCACACGGCAGCTTACACTGCCCAGGACCGTGCCAGGGGACAGCTGTGCCTGAGGAGTGCCCATGCCAGGCGCAAGCAACTTCCCATCACTGGGACCATCCTCCAAATACTTGCCAGAGCCAACTTGGCTCTGGGACTGCGAGTGTCCCTGGGGCTCATCTCTATCCCAGGACCAGGGATGTCCAGAGGGGTGGGCGAGACACAAGGATGAAGGCAACATCCAGGGCTGGTGAAAAGCCTCCTGCTGCCCTTCCCATGAGATCTTGGCTGGCAGGAGAGAGCTGAACACTCACCAGCCCATCGGCTGTGGTTGCACTGCTGGTACCAGCACCTGGGTGCCGAGGCAGTTGGCCATAGCTCACGAGCCTCATGCTTACTGTGGCAGCAGGTACATGGGCTGCTTCACACACCTCCCCCAGATCACCTCACACCTTTTGTGGGGTCCTATGCTTGGGAACAGCACTCCAGGCCACCAAGCCCCAAGGAGGGCAGGCCTGGCTTAGTACTGGGCACTGGCACAAGAGATGCCTGTACCAGCTTGACCGCAGCTTGTACTGGGAGCAGTCCCCAGGCATGCTGGGAGCTACTGGGGGAGGATGCATTTAATAAGCCGAGGCATCTCCAAAGATTGAAAGACTCAAGGACCCATCCCAGGAACAAAAGAAGGCGTTTGTCAGGCACTGAGAGACGGGCTCGTTAATTCCTCCTGACTGTCACACTTATCTCTAATGAATTTGTGCTCCGCTGTATTATTTTTAATACAATAGGAGCGGTGCCGCCCGCCCACCGCCCGGCTGCCGGGAGCGCTGACGTCAGCGCCCAGAGCAAAGCTGCCGCAGGACGGACGGATGGACAGAAGGACAGACAGGCCAAGCTCAGGCCTGTTTTGCCACCCACACGCTCATCCCACCAGCTGCTGGTGGTCAGAGCAGGGCTGGGTGCTAGAGCAGGAGACATTTCTTCCATAGAGGTGGAAAAAGAAGTTGTTGGTCGATGCCATGGTGGAAGGGAGGCTCAGGGCTCAGGGCTGGAAGGGATGAGGTGTGCTAGGGAGTATTCTGGGAATCAGTGAGAGGCCATGAACAAGAGGGTTGTGTCCTTGATGTGTTGTCCCCCTGCTGAGACCTGCCCATGGCAGCGGCTGTGCATCAGGGCAGAACCTGACAACAGGGGCACTACACACATTGGTCTGTTGGCGCACTTGCACGTGGGCTTCAGTACCCCACTCTGACTGTGGGATGGCTTCATGCTGCTGCCCCACATCCTGCATCACCCCCATCCTCCCCACAGCAGCCTTGGCATCCTCTCTGCAGCATGCACTGTTGGGCTTATGGGGGTAGCTGCACCCTCTCCCAGCTCCCTGCAGCCTCCCGCATGCAGAGGTTGGGGTGATCCATAAAACAACCCTGCATCCAGAACCTTTCCAGCACTTTTCTGGGATGTAGACACGAGATTCCTCATGGAGATGCTTCTCCAGAGCCTCACCATTAAACAACAGCTATCCCCAAAGCCTGGCTCAGAGCACCACTAATCTGATTTGCAAAGGACTCATCTTGTGTCTAATAACCCAGGGCTGGATTAATTAGGAAACATTGGCTGCCCCTCTGCGGGGTGGCAGGGCTGGTGATGGGACACACACCTGTTCCCAGCACCTCTCCATGCACTGGGGTGAAGATGGGAAGCCCAGGGGGGGCTCTGTCCCATAGCCAGGGAACGGCAGGAGGGGCTGCAGGAGCCAACGTAGACAGGCTGGGCAAAGTGATGATCCCCCCATTTCCGGCCCAAGGACCCCCTCGCTGAAGGAGATCCTGGGCTCTGTGGGCATCATGGCCTCGATGCCACCGTGCAACCCCTGCCTGAGCATCCCCCACCAGCCGTGCGACCTCCCTGGGGGCAGCACCAAAAAACCAAAGCTGGGGCATCGGCTGGTGCTGGGGCTGAGGTGATTGATCAGGGACTTTAATTACACTCTCACAGCGGAGGGAGACGGGGTGCTGCTCCTCGGAGTGACGGGTGAAGGAGAAAAGGGTGCAGGATTTGGGGAAGGGCGCAGCTCACTGGTGGCTCCAGCTGATTAGTGCTTCGTTTTGCCCATTAATTGCCACGGAGTTGAATCATTAACCCCGCGCAGAACGCGCTCCCCTCCCCTTTCCTCCACTGCGAGAGCACAGTGAGGAGGGGTCCGGGAGGCACCGACTGCATCATGAGGAGAGGTATGGGACTCCCTGGGCTTCCCCAGCCCGGGCACTGGGACGTCTCCCCAGGGGGTCGTGCGGAGTTTCCCGGAGGGGGTCTCGCATCCCCTTTCCCCCCTCCCCTCACCGCCGTGGGGGGCGAGGCTTCGCCGTGTCGGGGCGGGGGTGCCGCCGGGGGCGGGCAGGGGCCNTCCCTTTCCTCGCAGTATGTACCCCGGTCTCTGTACCCCGCTGCGTTGTCCCCCACATGCCGGGTGTCCCCTACGTCCCGTGTCCCCACTGTCCCCCACCCTCCCGGCGCCCCCTGTGTCCCCTGCGGCGNNCCGGTGTCCCCTCCCGTCTGCTGGGTCCCCCCGGGTCTTTCCTGTCCCTGCACACCCTATTGTCCCTCACATACCCCAGTGTCGCTGCGCTGCGCCACCCCTCTCCCCCCGCCAAGGCGGCCCCAGTGTTCCTGTGCCCCTCTCTGTACCAACGACCCCCGCTGTCCCCTGCACTCACCCTGCGGCGCGGGCGTCCCCATGTCCCCGGTGTCCCCTAAGCCTCCCCTCGGCCCCGGCTCTCATCACAGTACTGCCTGAAGGAGTGTGTGTCGTCGTCCTCCCCCCTTTCCCACGCCGGTGCCGCGGGGTGCCCCGAGGCTGGGAGCAACAAACTTCCCCGGGTCCCGGTTCATGTAGTCTCCACTCCCGGGAGCTCAGCGAGGTCCCGGGGAGCTGGGGTGGGGGGACCCGCGAGGCTGCAGCATCCACTGGGTGAGCGCACACACACACTGCAAATGCACAGGCAGTCTGTAAGCACAGCCTGCAGACCCCCTGCACACAAAGGTCATATGGGGGGCATGGGCACACACACCCCCCCCGTCACACGCACACACACCCACACACACCCCCACACCCTGCCTGCGATCCCACACACACACACAGAGCATGCAAACAGCCTGCAACACCCCCACACATACACACACGCGGCACAATCTGCAAATTTGTGTGCGCACTGCAACCCGTGCAGCCTGCAAAACCACAGACCTGCATGCACAGACACCACCCCCCCAAGCCTGCACTCTCTCCACAGTGTGCAAACACATACACGCAGCACAAACACACACACAGCACACACAAACACAGCCTGCAGACCTCCGCGCACACACACATACACCCCTCACAAGCCCTTGCACACACACCCCCAGAGCCTGCAAATCCCCAACTCACACCACTCAGAGCTTGCAAACAGGCTGCAGAACCACAACCTCTGTGGGCACACGCAGGTTGCAGCCCTGCAAACTTATACACACAAACACACGCGCCTGCACACCCCCCCTCAATGCAAACACAGCCTGCAGCCACCTGCAAACACACCTCTTGACCAAACACAGCCTGCATATAGAGCTTACACACACAGCACACGCAGACACAGCCAGCCACACACCCAATGTACACACACACACACTCTGTCCTATGCATGCAGTGCCCTTGCATGCTGTTGCCCATCCCCAGCATCTGCAGGGATCATACACAGAGTCACACACTGCTGCTACAGCCCCCAAACACTGTCACAACCTGCCAACAGCCGCTTCTCCATCCCTCTGCAGAGCACATGCATTGCAATAGACATACACACAGGACCCCATGACAAGCTGCGCCGTGCTGGCATACCCAGGCAGGGTTTGTTCCCCCAGCTCCAAAGCAGGGGCATGAAGTGGGTAGTGACATGGTGGGTCCCTATCCCATCAGCCTGTAAGTAGCACTCCAGAGCTCATGGGCTGCTGCTGCCCCACTGAGGGCAGTGCTGGGGTGGAAAGTCTCTCTGGGGGTCCCTGTCTTGGTCCCTTCACAGGTCCCCAAGGCCAACAGGGATGTGGGGAAGAGGCAGAGGGAAAGAGATGCAGATCTACTATGTAGATCAGCCACTGCCTGCAGACTCCAAAAGCTCCCTCTACCCATCCTGGAAAGCTTTTGGAGCTGGAGATGCAGATGGTGCTAACGGCAACCCCAAGGACTATCTCATCCCTCATGCCTGGGTGGTGTGGACGCTGTGCACAGCATCTCCAGCTGTGTCCCTCTCTGCCTGCACAGGTGGCCCTGGTCAGCAAGCCCGGACAGCAGTGGATGAGCGCTGGGCAGTGGCCTAGCCGCACACACACACCAGCACCATGGACTTCGTCATGAAGCAAGCACTGGGCGGTGAGTGGGTGCTGTTCCCCCCCAGGTCCCCCCTCTAGGAGTGATGTTGGCCCAGCACCCCAGGGAGCACATGGGAGGGACACTGTGGAAGGACAGAGCCAGGGAAGAGCCTCTCTCAGTAGCAAGCTGCTGCTGGAGCTGTCCGAGGCTTCCCTTCCCAACACCAGCAGTGCCTGGCTGGGGAATCCCAGCTCTCCCGCCACTAGGATTCCCCAGCGGGTCCCCTGGGTGCCAGCACCGAAGGAGCTACTTGCGTCTCCCCCAGCTGATGCCAAACTAGGGCAGCGCAGACAGCCCACGGTACTCCCTATCCCCACAGCCTCCAAAGCCTGTCTGCAGTCATCTCTGGCACAGGTGGCCCTGAGGATGTCCTGGTCCCAGGTTGTCGTTGCTGCAGGACTCTGTGATGTCCTTGCCTCTGCAGGGGCTTCGGCAGCCAACACTGGGCTGCATTACCCTTGGGGACCAGCTTATGGCCTTGTGCTTTGCAGGGGCCACCAAGGACATGGGGAAGATGCTGGGGGGCGAGGAGGAGAAGGACCCTGATGCACAGAAGAAGGAGGAGGAGAGGCAGGAGGCCCTGCGCCAGCAGGAGGAGGAGCGGAAAGCCAAGCACGCTCGCATGGAAGCCGAGCGGGAGAAAGTCCGGCAGCAGATCCGTGACAAGGTGGGCACATGCTTCCCCTGCATGTGGGAAGTTAGCATGGCCAGGCAGGAGGGTGGCCCAAGGAAGTGGTGATGGGCACGGGGCACAGTGCAGGCAGCACCCACTGCCTGCCCTGCTGAGGGCCTGTGTCCTCACAGTATGGGCTGAAGAAGAAGGAGGAGAAGGAAGCAGAGGAGAAAGCCGCACTGGAGCAGCCATGTGAGGGCAGCCTGACACGCCCCAAGAAAGCAATCCCAGCTGGCTGCGGGGATGAAGAGGAGGAGGAGGAGGAGAGCATCCTGGACACCGTCCTCAAGTACCTGCCTGGCCCGCTGCAGGATATGTTCAAGAAGTAACAGCACCACCAACCCTGCCATGGGGTGCTGGGGCACGGGCGCCCTCTTCCCTCCAACCCCTCCATCAGTTCCCTTAGCCCCGGGGGGGGGGTCCCCGCACCCCCCTCCCACCCTTTCCAGTCCCTTTTTCCCCAATCAGACCAAAAACCCGCCCCGTCCTGTCCAGGCAGGGCCCCCCCACCATGCCGTGCCAAAGGGGAGCGGCCCTGGCTGGACAGGGCGAACCGGGACCAAATGCACTGACGTAACCTCGCGGCAGGCTGGGGGCACCCCAGGCCCTACCAGCCCCCCCCGGGGTCGCTCCCCATGCTCCTTGCCTTGCCCCTCCTGCCCTCCCAGGGGACGCTGGCAGGCCTCTGCTGGCCTGCCTTTGTCCCCAGCACTGCCATCCCCCTGCCCTGTCCTGCCCTGGGCCAAGCCCAAAGCACAAAGCCAGGCGCCCTGTCCACAGTTCCCCCCCATCCCCGGGCATGGGGGTCCCCCGGGGCCGCCCGGTGTGCCCCAGCATCGGGGGGTAGGAGGGGACCCCCCTCCCCGCATCTCTGGCCCCATAGTTAAAGCCATATCAGTTAGACTGCAATACTTCAGCACCGGGAGGAGCGGGCACCACGCTCCGCCGACCATGTACAAAGGCACGTGCGGGGCAGGGACCCCCTGCCTCGTCCCCCCCCACCCTGTCCCTGATGTCCCCACCTCTCGCTCGTCCGTGTCTCGGCCCCGCTGGCCCCCGTTATCGCATTAGTGTCTCCGTGCCAGGGTGCGCCCCGTTGCTCCATGCGTCCTCGTGTTCGCTGCTCACGCTCCCACTCCTGAGTTCCCACTGTCCCCATGGCCACCAGTGGCGCTGAGTCGAGAACCCCCTCACCTACGCCGCTGGGGCTCCCGCTCTGCCCCCTGCAATAAAGCCAGTGCGAGGCCAAGGGCTGCCAGGCTGCCAGGCCAGTGCCGTGCTGGGAGTGCCCGGCTGCCCCCCTACCTGGCGCTTGGATACACGGGTCCCCCGGGCCTGGGAAGGGATCCCTGGGCAAGTGCCCTGGCCACGTCCCAGGAGCCAGTGCTTGCACCCCAACAAGGGGGATGCAGGGGCATGCCCTCACCCCAGTCCGCCGTCCCTTGCTCCCCCATCCCTGTGCTTCCTCCACCACAGCCCCCAGCTGCTCTCCCCAGGAGGTAGCAGGTGGCTTAGGGCCCCGCAGACATGCTGTGACCATCCTGCTCGAACTAGTCTTTGACGAACTAATAAAATAAAATGATTTGTACATTGCTCTGGCCTCTTCTCAGTCATTGCTTCCCTGGGGCTCCATGCCAGCTCCCTTTCCCCTCCATCCCCCTCAGGGCTAAGACCTGGCAGCTCACCACACTAGGGGAGGCCACAAGACCCACTCTGGGCAGCACACAAGCCAGGCCACAAGTGACAGGAGAGGCCACAAGCAGCTCCCAGGGCCCTGCTGAGTCCAGCTTTTTTCCTGCACCCCTGTGCCCACCCTGTAGGGACCTTCTCGGGGCTTGGGGACAAGGTAAAAGTGATGGGTGCTGGTGGGCCCTTGTCCCACAGATACGGCAGGAGGGCTCCTGCCCCTTCCCTCTGACCCTAGGACTCCCCTCACAGAATGACTGCAGATACCCCTGGGGTACAAGGGCTGTTTCTGGTGGGTAACTGCCTTCTGCTCCACCAAGAGCAGGGACACGAGGCTACAGGCAAGCCCTGGGCAACAGAGCCTGTCAGTGCTCCCTAGTGAGGCAGGGCTCCTAGCAGAGCCCAGGCTCTGCACAGCCCTGGAGGCCTCCATCCAGAGCCAGTCTCAGCTTTGACTCATTTGCCATCATTTACCAGCAAAGAGCTCAGCTGTTACCCGGGCGGCATCAGCAGAGCAGTCACCTGGAAAAGCTTCTGTCAGAAGAAAATATTAGGGCAGGAAATGATAGAGATCTTGCAGGCAAGGTCTCCATTGCAGGCAGACTGCACCCACACCTCCTCTGCAGTGACCATCTCCCTGCAAACCAGCCTGCCAGTACAGGGCAGAAGAAAGCCCTATAGCTCTCCTGTGGAGTGGGGACAGGGAAGGCACTATTTATTACTCTGGCAGGGGCTCAGGGAATGTCTCTGCTCAGGGCCTGTAGCTACAGCATGGGACAGGCAGTGTGTTTTGCTGGTGCCACAGCCCTGCTCCATCCATGTGGGGAGCTGCCAGGCAGGAACAGAGTAAACAGGACTGGGCTGGGTCCCTGCGATTGTCTCCATCCTCTGTGCAGTGTCCCTGGTGTTACCTGCCCCCAGTGTGAGGGCGTAGCGCCCCCTGGTGGGGTGACACAGCTCTCGACACAGATCCCTCAGCTGAGGCCCTGCAAAGGCTGAGGGGAAGAAGAGCTCACAGGAGAGCAGCTCAGCACCCTCCTTCTGCCTACCCCAGCTGTCACAGACACCTTCATTATGGAAGAAGATTTATCAAAATTAGAAAAAAACACACATACAAAAAAAAAAGCCCCAGTTGGAGAAACATCATCCAGCTTGCATCCCCCCACCCTTCCCTCTCTGCTCCAGTGCAGGGAAGGGTCATGAGACATCTGGGAGGGGAAGAGGCAAGCTGTGCTCCCCAGGCTGCCCTCACCACCAGGCCACTGGGGACAAGGGGACAGTCAGGTAGCTTATCACTGCAAAAGAACTTGGACAGAGTGGAGCTCCTCTCACAGGAGGCTCCTCAGCAGTCACCTTCAGTGACTGACTTTCTTTGGCCACTTTGCCTTTGGAATAAGCCCCTCAAGCCCCAGAGACACAGTGGCAGCCCTCAGACAGGGAGGGCGGCCCCACCAACATCCTCCCCAGCACAGAAGGTGCTTTTTTACTATCACTCCTGAGAGTGATATGCACAGAGCTGACTAAGCCAACAGCCACAACACTGGCCAGCAGGCAAGGAGGGGAGCCATCTCCTTACCCCAACCTACACCAACTAAGCACCCTCCATCCCTGAGAGCAGGGAAGCATTTCCACCCCCTGGAGCAGTTTCATTAGGAGTCATTGGGGAGCCCGAAGAGCTTGACGGTGCCTGCCTCCCGGCTGCTGTCATATTTGCCATCTTTGTCATCACAGGCGAAGGCCAGCAGCGGCCTCTTCGGGTGCCAGGCCACTGTGAAGGTTGGGGATTCACACTGCACTTCCCAGAGCTTCTCTCCTGCATGGAAAAGGGGCTACATCAGCCCAGAGAGCTTCCAGCCCTGTGCTGCACACCAGAGCCAAGCACCTGCTGCTTCTCTCCCACACAGGGCAGAGGAGGAACAAACGGCTGCTTCAGCGCCTTTTAATCACCTGGTGACAAGGCACAGACATGACATGCATGTCTGCCACAGACTAACGAGGCAGAGGCTCCCCCTCACGGCGCTCTGCTCTTTAGCAGACTGATTCTCCCAGTGCCCTCCCAGCTCCATCAGTACTTCTCCATCCTATTCCCTCCTTGCTGTTCCCCAAAACCATTACCTGTCTCCACCTCTGCAATGTCAATAAAATGATCTTCTGATGCCGACGCCAGCATCTTTCCATCATGGCTAAAGCTCAACGTTCGCACAGGCCAGTCAAGCCTGCAGCAACAGAGAGAAACAAACAGTTGAGCCATCTCCCACACAGCCACTGGAGAGGGGACACAGGTAGCTGGGACAGTGCTACCTACCTTGAGAAGCACCTCACACACACCAATTCATCCACATCCCAGAGGCTCACTAACGCATCAGCACTGCCTGTGGCAAAGTACTTCCCCATGGGATCGAACTTGATGCAGATGCAGTTTGAAGGATGGGCATTGATGGACTGAATGGGTTTCAGCTCTGGGTAGCTGCAGAGATGAAAGGAGAGGACAGGAAGCAGTGAGAGCACTATAGGGCTCATCTACAAGCAGGGCAGGTGGGACTGGGACTGTGAGCAAAACAAACTGGTGCAGAAAAATCTAGAAAATCTTGAGTGCTGAGTGAATGAGGCAAAGAAAGCATCAGGGTCACTCTCAGGTAGCCCAGTGCAGAATTGGACCAACCTCAGCTCCAGGCAAGTTCATTCCCACCAGAGGGCTGGGAATCACTAGGGTGTAGGACTTAAGTTCCTCAAAAGCATCAGAGTAGCTTGCAGACTCATGTCTGCTGCAGCCAGCCCAGCTACCCAGCCCACCCACTGCCACAGGCACCTACCTAAGGATGTTAATGCAGCCATTCCCATTAGTGAGGAAGAACATGTTGTTATCGTTGTTCCAGGAAATCTCATTCACCTCAAACTTGAACTGTTCTTCAGCTTTGGAGCGATGTGTCTTGGCATCAATGAAGGTGACCACATCATCCTTGTTGCCCACTGCAATGGTCTGTCCATCAGGGCTCCAACAGATGTTGATATTCTCTCCTGGAGAGACAGAAAGGCAGCAGCTCTCGTTTCCACCCAGCAATACAAAGCAGCAACAAGTTAAGCAAAGAGGCAGCTTTTACTCCTGATCCAAGGTCACAATCTGCTCCACTAACTCAACATCACTCCCAGATGGGAAAGACTGTCGGGTCTGCAGTCTTTTATTACACAAAACCTATATAGCAGCTGTCCAGCAAACATATATAGCTACTGAAAATCAGAATCACAGCTTCAAGTCAACACAACTACATCAGTGTCCTTCCCATTTCAGCCAAGATGGGATCACAGCAACCATCAAACAAGGTCAACCAAAGATACTCTGAATCCAGTGATCTTTGAGATCCAGAAAAGAAGCAGCCAACAATAAATACCTATGAATGAGGGTAAGAACAAGGCAGACTGCGGTTATGCCATCTTACAATGACATTTCCAGCCCTAACAACTCAAAATTGGAGATTTTCAAGGCCATAGTTGGTAACTGGGTTAACCAGCACAAGACTTCAAATAGTGCTTTCTGAATCCACACAGACTTTTACTTCTGCCATGGCTCTCTGCAAACATGCCTTTCCCTAGCCTTGCAGTCCATAGACTCCAAACACAAGTATTACAGAATCATAGAGCAGTTTGGGTTGGAAGGGACTGTTAAAGGTCATCTAGTCCAACCCCCCTGTAGTCAGCAGGGACATCATCAACTAGATCAGGTTGCTCAGTGCCCCAAGCAACTTCACCTGGAATGTCTCCAAGAATGGGACACCTACCATCTCTCTGTACAACCTGTGCCAGTGTTTCACCACCCTCATCATAAAAAATTTTTCTTATATCTATTGTAAATCTACTCACTTTTAGTTTAAAATCATTACCCTTTGTCGTATCACAACAGGGCCTGTTAAAAGGATTGTCACCATCTTTTGTATAGGCTCCCTTTAAGTACTGAAAGGCTGCAATAAGGTCTCCCTGGAGCCTTCTCTTCTGCAGGCTGGACAACCCCAACTCTCTCAGCCTATCCTCACAGCAGAGGTGTTTCAGTCCTCTGATCATTTTTGTGGCCCTTCTCTGGACCCACTCTAACGGGTTCATATCCTTCTTGTGCTGAGTACACAGGACTTTTTAACAGCTAGTATCCTATTTCAGTACTTTTTCCAGTCCTCAAACCAGAGTAAATCAGTCCTCAGGTTCACTGCTACTCCTTACAGATGAGTGCAATGCAAAGGTAAGTGCAGTTAGCACAGATGCCCCAATCGCCAATACCCACAAGAAGGGTCCAAAGCACTGTGCCACTGCAAATGGGTCCCATGCAGCTGAGATCCTGCTGGGACTCAATAGCCCTCCCAGGAGGGCAGGGACTCACCTTTGGTATTGACAGTGGCGATACACTTGGTGGTACGGACGTCCCAGATGCGGATAGTTTTGTCCCCGGATGCCGTGACGAAGAGATCAGGGTTGCTGGGGTGCCAGCAGAGCTGATCCACGCTGTCCCCATGGCCTCGATAGTTGTTCTCCTTCACCTGGAGAGGACAGTGTAAAAAAGGCATGGGCCTGCTTGAGCGACTCCAGACGATGGCTACAGAGATGATCAGGAGGCTAGCATACCTCCTCTATGAGGACAGGCTGAGAGTGTGGGGTTGCTCAGCTTGGAGAAGAAAAGGCTCTGGGGAGACCTTGCCGTGACATTCCAGTACCCAAAGTGGGCCTAGAGGAAAGACGGGGTGGGACCCTATCAGGGAGAGAAGTGACAGGATGTGGAGTAACAGTTTTAAACTAAAAGAAGGCAGACTAGGTTAGATATTAGGAAGAAATTCTTCACTGTGAGGGTGGTGAGGCACTGGAACAGGTTGCCAAGGGAAGCTGTAGATGCCTCATCCCTGGGAGTGCTCAAGGCCAGGCTGGATGGGGCTTTGAGCAACCTGGTCTAGTGGAAGGTGTCCCTGCTGCCCATGGCAAGGTTGTTGGATTTAGATGATATTTAAGGTCCCTTCCATGATCCTATGACAGCCACTGACAGGCAGGATGCGCCCATCTCTACTCATCTCCTGCCCCGGATTCCAGTACACTGCACCCTGCTCTGCTGCCGGTTACCAGATGAGGCAGGAGCTCAACTCAGAGCCCCACCACCATTTCAGTCACGCTCCCTACCCACGAGCAGCCTTGACAGAGGAGCCCTCCCCACCTCGGCACCAACTCTAGTCCCGGGTCTCTGGCTCCGGCACCGGCCTGCGGGGTCCGTAGCGACATTCTTCTTCCCAGTACATACCTGAGTCCCCACTTCCAGGCCTGGTGCCGATCACCGAGGTCCACTCTCGGGTTCGAACCACCTGTCTGAGCATCCAGGCCCGAGAGAATCCCTGGTACCGGTCCGAAGCACCAGTCCCAGCCCACGGGTCCCCTATTGGCCCGAGCGGCCGCTCCAAGTGTTCTCCAGTGCCCAGTACCGAACCACCGCCCTCCACCGGAGGAGCTCACCAGCCGATCCTTCTCGAGCAGGAAGACGCTCGCGGTCTTGTCGAAGGAGCCAGAGGCGAGTCGGCGGCCGCAGCAGCTCCAAGCCACCGAGTGCACCTTCGCGCCGTGCGCCGGGAACTCGCGGCTCCGTGTGTTGGCGCGGAATAGCTCCTGCATGGCCTGCACATAGGGGGACAGCGCCATGGCGGCGGGGCCGCGCCGCGACCACTATCTCCGCGACCGGTACCTCCACCACCGCCCCGCCCCACCGCGTCGCCACTAGTGACGCAACTTCTACTGGCCCGCGCGCTGCCGCTGCTCTCGGCCTGTGGGAGGCGGAGCCGCCGCCGGCCGCGAAGATGGCCGACGAAGTAATCGACCTCGTAAGCAATTCAGACTCCGAAGGCAGCCGCTCGCCGCCCCACCTGCTCCGGCGTCGCTGCTGCCACCGCTATCCGCCAACCCCCGCGGTGAGTTGGCGGCCCCCGAGGCGAGGCACCGCCGGGCGCGGCATCGACCGCCCCTCACAAAGATGGCGGCGCTTCCGACGTGGGAGGGGACGGGAGCTGTGCTGGAACAGATTGCATCGAGGACTGTAGCGCTCGTCTAGGCCAGGCGCTGCGGCCGTGTGTTCCCGGGGAGCCCGGTCCCCTCGGTCACGTTCCTCATAAGACAGTCTTGGCCTCAGCCGCATTCCCGAGGCCCGGTACCCCAGCGTGTCTCTGCAGGTGGCCCAGCCCCGTTAACCGCATTCCCCCAGCAAGACCCCGGCCACCAGCTACAGAGTGTCTTGGTTCCCAGGTCGTGATGGGGTGATCGCCATACCTCTCACCTGTGCCACACCACTGACAGGATAACGATGGGCCTGTGCAGCAGTGGTTCAGCGTAGAAGGCTGCTGCCAGTGCACAGCATGGGTGGGGGACACTGGTCTGTCCACCCCCTGCACCAGGCACAATTGGCCCGGATTCTGATGCAGCTTTCAAACACCAGCAGTTCCACAGTGTCCAGTGTAGCCAGCCTGGCTGGAGCCAGGGCAGCCTCTAGTCCTCCTTGGCTCCACCAGCTTTTGGGATCACACAAGACCTGCTGGGTTCTGCCACCTCCCTAGGCTACATTTGGCCCCTCCTTAGTAAAGGCAGCAGGTCTGAGTCAGGAGAAAAAAAATGGATTTAAATTGTCCACAAAAATGTGTTCCTGCTTAGAGAGACTGGGAGGGGAGGGGGTGAATTTTCCAAGAGCAAACAGGCTCTGACACCTCCTGGGCATGTCGAGATCATGAGAAATGCCATGTCCTGCCTGCTGGTGGGAGGCAGCTGCCTTCACCTGCATAGTCCTGCAGTCCCTCTAACAGGCAAGTCCTTCAAGCTCCGGGTGGTACTTCACCCAGCAAGTCCTGGATGGGAGTCCCCAAAGACTCAGGGATGCTGTAGATCTGGCTTGGTGCCATGGATGTGAAGGTAGCTCTGTTCCCCGCCGCTTGTGTTGTCTCCACATAGCAGGTGAGGTCACGCCCCTAGGGAGGTGCCAAGGTTCAGATCCTGCACCACTCCTACCAGCACTGGGCAAGAGCCGCAGGGGACAAGGGCATTCGCTGCACTTGACTTGTCCTCCCTGGACACTCCAGCAGGCCTGGCATTTCCTCATCTAGGAGAGAGCTGAACAGGCAGCCAGCCCTGCTCAGGGCCAAGGCAAGAGGTGTTTGAAGCAGAGGACACGGTTGTTTGCCATAAAGGAGTGCTGGTGAGAGCGGGGACACAAAGCCCAGGTCGAGCTCAAGCTCAGCCATGCTGCCAGGGCAGGTTAACACTAGAGCTTGGGGCTGGTACCTCACAGGCTGCCTCATCCCCTCAGCCAGGCAATGGGATCTTTGCCTAGGTTTCTCTTGCTGGGCTAATGCCAATGAGTTCCTTTTACCCATTGGGCTGGGGCAACAGTATCACCATAGCAAGTAACAGTATCACCTTGGCAGAGGAGGACCGAGGCACCCAGGTGCTACTGTTGCTGACAGTGCTGGTCCCTCTGTCCCCACAGGAAATCATCGATCTGACGTGTGAGGACACAAGTACAGATGTGATGCCATGGAGCAGCCTCATCATCATCGATCTGACAGAGGACAGCCCTCCTCACACCACCACCTGGGTTGACCAGGACCCTGGGCAGGCACTTGCTACTCCAGCACCCCACACATCCCATCCCTGGCTCTGCTTCACCACAACACAAGAAACTGAGGCAACAGCGAGGCTGAGCCCTGCAGCGTCTGGACACAGTGCTCCTGTAGAGCCCAGTGCCACCATGGACACAGCAGAAAGCTACTCCTCTCCCACCTCCAGCCCCAATGGCTCCTTCTGCAGCCTGGAGCAGAACTGCAGCACCACTACTTTTAACAGTGACTTGGGTTCCCTGGCCAGCATGCAGCTGGACTCAGATCTGGTGTCCCTATCTCCCTCCAGCCTGGACAGCAGCAGCAACTGCACAGCCAGTGGCCCAGAGGAAAAGACTCCCAATCAATGCCAGCAAAGGGAGCTCCCTTCAAAGCTAAGCCCTGTCCCAACCATCCCCACAACCCCAGCCGCAGAGCCTTTGCTGAAAGTAGATGTCTTACCACCACAGGAAGTAATCCAGCAAGCGACCCCAACCAGGACCAAGGCTGACAGCAAGGCCTGGCTCAACAAACTGCTCTATTTCAGGAGGAGTGGAGTGCAGCACCTATTCTTCCAAGACATAGCACCCAACAGGGAAACGCAGCAGGTAAACAGGGTTCAGAGCAGCGCGGCCAAGCCCAGCCAGAGCCTGCTTAGAGCAGTCCTGGCAGTAGAGGATGAAACAGGAGCAGGAGCAGCCCCTGCTCTGCTTCCCCTTTGGGGGGAAGCTTTTTCAGGCAGTTGGGATCTCTGGTTATTGTGGTTCCCTTCGTGGTGGGCCCCACATCACAGCTGGGTTCCTTTGTATTGGAGGGAGCTGGCTTTCATCCATTGCCTTGCCTTGTACACAGCAGAAACCTGAGCTTATCCCCAGTGGGAAGCTGAACATGGTGCGCACCACCATGGAGGAGAATTTCCTGGAGGGTGCCCTGCATTTCCTGAGCGACTTCATCTCCTGCCAGCACTATCCCCCCAAAGAAATCATCATCCAGCTGATCAGACAGATCCTCTTGAACCCCCAGCAAAGGGAGTTGCTGAAGGACACCTACATGCTGCTGATGAAGATCCAAATGTATGTGTTCCCTTTGCCACAGCGCCATAGGGCTGCCTAGGTACTCTGGGGGCCTGCCCCACATTAAGGTTATTCTCTGTGGTCCTCATCCACAGAACAGGGAGTGATTTATCCTATAACCCAGGAAGATCCTCCTGCCTCTGCCTCCTCTTATCAGTACAGGCAACACCCCATATTGTCTTAAGGGTGGATCAGAAACAGCCTGTGATACCAGGGAGCCCTCTAGGACAGAGAAGTGTGTTTACCTTGCTCCTTAGCACAGATCTCATTCTTCACTACTGTGACATGGCAGGAACACCTTCCCTAGGCTGCAGCAGGAACCATGGGCTAAAGGTGGCTTGAGCAGTTCCCCTATTGCCCTCAGGGTTCCTGCAGAGAGAAATGATGTTTTGTGAGACTATAGCCCCAGGAGTCCTGGGACTCTCCATGGAGTACAGCCTCAGTCAGATACTTCCAGAAAGATAACATGGTCAGGGGAGGAGAAAGGAAGAGGGTAAAGCTGGAGAGAAGGCAGGGCAGGTTCCTGAGCAGGTAGGGGTGGGGAGGGGCCAGGGGCTGCCATGCCTCCAGACAGACAGTTGTACAGTTCAGCAGAAATGGACAGTGCTGTCCTTGCAGGCTCCATCCAGCCAATGCTGCCACAGTGGGATGGGACTGGATGCTGCTGAAAGACGTCATGGAGGACCAGGTACTTGGCATCCTGTGTGTTATATTGGGCAGGGACCATCCAGTACACGGTGGCTGAGGGCAAGCATTGGCCTCAAATGGCTATGCTGTGCTGCAGAAGGGACCAGTCCAACATGTCCCAACAGGCACTGAGGGAAGCAGGTGCCAGCTGGGTATCCTGCATTTATCCACAGTGCTCCCTAACCTACTGCATAACTGTAGGCCTAGTGAAATGGTAGAACAACTCCAGCAATGGCCCTAGAGAATTGCCTGAGCCAGGCAGTCCCTCCTGGACCTAATCCTCAGTCATGTACATCAGCCCATTCATAAGACAGCTGAATTCTCTAGTGTTCCTCACCCTGCAGGCTGCCAGGCTGATGCCATCTCCCTGTGCCCTCAGGAGAAGCCCCCTGGCTGGCTGCTCTTCCTGCAGTACGTGGTGCAGACCCTGGAGGATGACTTCCAGCAGAACCTGAGGCTGCGCCTGCTGCAGAAGTCAATTGCCAAGAAAGTGCTTTCGTGTGACATACACTTCAACAATGTCAAGTAAGGGACACCACCACCTCCTCCTCTCCTATTCTCTAACCATATGCTGATACTTGTCAAGACTTGAGGTCAGACTTTCAGACTTCCTAAGAAACAAGCTTGGGAGTGTATAGTGAAGGGAAAGGTACAGTGTAGGACCCAAGTATAAAGAACAGAAGCAAGTTTACAAAAGTAAATGACCAGAAATGATGCAAAGCATTATGAGCTGCAGTCTAGTGGGCTTTTCCCAAAATAAGGTCAGATTTTCTTTGCTCAAGACAGGACTGAGAAGGAGGCAGTCCTGTTGACAAGAGTATAAATCTGCTGCTCAGCACAGCTACTCCCTAATCTGTCCAAGTGGGTGGGATGTATTCTTTATCCTCAAGGTCTTTCCTCACGCTTCAAGTTGATCTTGAGGTCAGAATGCAGTAAAGCTGGGCATATCCCCACTAAAGTTCCTGTTTCTGTCCCAGGGAAGTGGTGGGATGGTTGGTCGCAACAGTTACAGGAGTCGGGTTCTCCCAGCCCAAGGAGCAGCCACAAGAAACTACGTCCTCTTCAGCAGAAGCAAGGGCCAAACACAGCTCATTTGCACCACGGCTGTCAAGCAGCAACCAGGCAGAGGTGGCTTCACCTGCTTTCTTCACCCAGAAGTAAGCCCCAAAAGTCCTAACTCTCTGCTGACATTGTCATGAGGCCCAAGTTAGGGAGAAGCCAGAGCATCTCCCTATCACATCAGGTAAGCCAGGCTGTACCTGTGACCAGTTGTTGATTCTCCTTTGGGGTAAACCGATTTGGTTAGCCAGAGAGTTTCCTACCAGGTGAGGAAATGTCTCATTAAGCATCCTCCTTTTCACATAGCACAAGGGTGGAGCTCTTGGCCCATAACTCAGGCTGCCCTGTGCTGCTTCAGCAACACTCAGTACAGCCACCAAGACCTCGAGAGCCCATCTGAGGATTAGTTCTGCTTCTAAGAGCATCAGATTCAAAAGCCACCAAGAGACCAAATCTAGCCTGCTATGTTCCCCTGTGTCCCTCACTGCAAGACAGAAAGCTGAGCTAGGCACCATCCCCACTACTTAACTTTGCAAGCTGAGGGGTAGCATCTGCTAGTGTAGATTGTTTCTCTAACCCAGGGTGATGCTCCTGCTCCAGCGAATGTTGTCCATCGCAGTGGAAGTGGACAAATCTCCGAACTGCAGCTCCTTTAAGATTGCAGAAGTGATATTCCCATTTATCCTGAATATTCCCCTGAGGAGCCAAAGGTGAGACAGACATGTTGCAAGGCAGCATCTGCCTGTGAGAGTAATCATCTCTTGGCTTTACATCCAAGTCTGGATGTATAAAGTACTACAGTGTGTGGCAAAACAGGCTTATTTATGATCCAGCCAGCAAATACATGGCTGTTACACTGAAAGATCCCATGGAGATAGAACATCACCAGCTGAACACATCTCCCCAGCTGCTGTGTTGCTGAGAATAGTTGATTCTTCCAGTTGTTAAAGTTGCAGGACATTAAAACTGTAGAGAGGGTCTGAAAAGCAGCACTCTGCATCAGCAAGGTCAACTCATGGCAAACACATCACTGATTCCCAGGGGCAATTGGGTAAACTCATCATCAGAAGGATGATGCAGTTCCTACAGTTTTGCCTTGACATCCTTTTGTTTGCTTCTCTAAGAAATGCAGTATCTGAAGCCAAAGCACAAAGGCTTAACTGACTGTGTCGATACAAGACCACCAGACCCACAGATACTTCAAATCCATGTTTGCTAGCCTCTGCAAACTCTCTCAGACTTTTAGCAGAACTCTGAGTACATATCAAGTCAAACTGACTCTAGCCAAACTCCAGGACAGATCTCCTAGATCTGGCTGGCCACTGACTCCTAATGTTTGCTTGGTTCTGCTCCCTGCAAGTCAGCAGCAATGGCTAACTCCTACAGAGGCTGCTGGGCAGGGTGAAGTAAGGCAGCTAATCTTGCTTCACAGGTGGTACCAACTTCAAGTTGCCACAGGTCAGACCTAAGGATGTAAACATGTCCATAGCCAAGCTGCAGAATGAAGGTCTTGGTCTGGTGGTTTTCCTTCTGGTGCACTGCTGGGCAGCCCTTGCAGTCACCCCACATCTGCACCAGATCAGCACCAGTGTGACACCAGGAACATGCTGAAGCAGTTGTCCCTGGTCATATTGTGCTGTCTCCCCCTTTTGTCTTCCAGGGAAGCTTTCTTAAACACAATGGAGAGCCAGCTCCTGCGCTGCAAACTGCTAGAGCTATTGTTCCAGCATAGTTGCAATGTGCCCACAACCTTGCCCTTGTCACTGGCCAAGATACTGTACTTCCTGGGTCACTCCTCTGTGCTGCTGCTACACCAGGTATCCAGTCCAACCTCTCCTTTGCTTTCTCCTGAAAAAAATAACTCTTCTTATAACCAAATACTGTTCTCTCACAGGATGAAATGGGAACATGGCAGAGATTGGATGAGACACTGCATTACTTATATTTGCTGCTGCTGAGTTACCAAAATGTAATAATGGGTAAGCAGCCTGTTTTGGCCTTAATAAACATGATGTCATCAAAAGGCTGCAGTAAAAAGGCTAAAGTACCCTTCCTCCTCTCTTCTCATCACTCGAACTCTTGGCCACTGAGTCTTAGAAAGATAACATGCCTCTATCCATGCTAGTAACTCTTCCCAGCAGTCAGAGCAAAGAAGTGATGTTCTGTCAAGAGAAGCACCTGAGTTGCATTAAGCTTAGCCCCTAATAACAGCCTGCTTCCTAGAGGATCAATTCCAGCACTGGAATGTACACAAGGGGGTGCTTTGTACCTGCTATTGTTGAAGTTGCTCTCACCTTGGGTGAAAGAATAGAGTGATTTAGGAGGAAAAGCAGAAGTCAAAGGGATGGTAAAGCCAGGACACACTCAGCATTTAGTAGACTGGGCACTGAGCACCACCCACAGTAGCAGTAGTGGAAGGAGCAGTGTTTCTGACCCCAAAAGAGCAGCACAATCACAAAACACCCTGAAACTCCCTAAAGTCTCTTCCCAACTTTAGCTGCTTTAACCCAAGGGTTAAGGCTGTCATAGAGCAATGCAGAGGAACCCACCATTATACATGCATGGTTATTCTCCCTGAAACCCTAGACAGTCACTGTTGCTATGCTCTCTGGAGAATCCTTTGCAGCTGGTAAGCTGTCTGGTCTGCCACTAGCACCAGAGAAAAGGATGCCACAAGCCCTGCCCCATCCCCATTTCTTGGGCTCTCCAAGAAGGGGCAGTTCCTCTTCCACCAGGCTAGTCTTGTCCAGAAGCTTTAAGGACAACCATAAGAGGGTCAGCACAGTTCTCAACAGGTCCTCACCCCAGCACAGCACTGCTTGCAGCACACCCCAGTCTGTCCCTGAACAGGTCACTGTGCATTGCCTCACCTCACTAGCATTTCCTCTTGCAGAGCACTTACAGAGCTCACTCAATGACCGTATGGACTTGATCATTCGAAAAGCCAAGCCCAAGCTCCGGCCTGATGATGACATCAACCATTTGGACATTCAGCTGAGAATAGAGGACTTCATCAGCCAAATGCAGCAGGTCCTGGGGCAGCCTTTTCCTCCACAGATCACAGAGAAATTGTGCCTGCTTCAGGAGTTGTTCCTCATTGTTGCTGCTACCTGATGGAGACAACCACTGCAGCACGTGGCACAGAGAGCTACTCATGCTGCAGTCTCAAGTGTCACATTGGTGTTTATACATTTCTTTGGAAAAATGCCTGGTTTACATTGTGTCAGAATTTCTTCCAAACTTGCCTCATCCTACAGTTTTACAAAGCACTTCATACACTTTTAAAAAGAAATTATTTTCATGTTTGCCAAGACTCTTCCATGGTGGTGCCAGCCCTGCCCAAGGGACACACAGAGCTGTCAGCTGTACCTTGGGATAGCATTAGACTAATGTAGCCATAAACTGACAATAGTTTGCACAGCAAACAAAATGCCAAAATACCTGTTCAATACTTAAAAAAAGGTGGCACTATTTAAGAAAAGCAGGTGTGGGCTGGTGAGGCCTTTTCAGTGCAGAGATGTCCAAGCCATGCTTGTCAGCCCTTAGGAGAGGAACATTTCTGTTCCAAATACATGACTTTGCCCAAGGTGATTAGCATGTCAAGAGGGAGGACTGAATAGTATCAGCAAAAAAGGCTGCATCTCTTCCAGAATGCATCAGAGTCTGCAGTGCAGGGATGCGTGTTTGTTATAGTGAATATTCCATTCAAATACACTGCCCTCAAATCACAAACCACTCATCTCAATCCAGGGATAGGCCACCCAGGGAAAAGTGAAGTCATCTGTTTTAGGAGTAGTAACTGAAAGTGTTCCCAACCAAGTGCTCCCTGCTCTTTCTGTATGGTGTGCTCATTCAGGTGTATTTTTCAGTTAGGTCCTCTTCACTGGATTTGACTTCTATCATTAGATTAGAGAAAAAATGCATTGCAGCAAGAAGTCCACAATTATGGATATTTTCTATCTTGGTCATATCCCCAAAAAACAATGCTGGGGTAAAATACAGAAAGTGGAATATCATACCAAGAGGCCACACTTTATCCCCAACTGTAGGGAGCAAAACAGATGAAACTAGCCAAAATTAATACGCAACAGTAAAGCAAGATACAATTGGATTACTTGGAAAGAAACCTTGGGATGTGTGACAATTCAAGATACACAAAAGATACCTTGCATATGCACATAACATTATCTCTGTAATCCTGTCTAGCAATAATGTTAATCTCTGTATGGTAAATAGGTGATGTAACCCAGTGGAAAATTTCAGGCTTGTAAGAAATTGTATATAAGGGATGTTTTACCCTTCTGTAATGAAGAACAAAAAAGAACCAAGAGGAATCAAAGGGAACTCTAAGAACCTACCCTCAGGTCTCACTCCAGAATCTGACACCTGACTGTTACAGGAACAATAAACTTCCTGCCCCAATCTGACAAGTGGTCAGTACTTTCAATTTGCAGCACCCAACCTTTCCAAATTAAACAGAGATTAGCCTGTGTAGCTAAGACCTGTAGCAGCAGCCTGTACAACAGTATCTGGGTGCTTCAGGATTTCCATCATCAGTTTTAGTTCTGCTTACATTCCAGGAGCACAGGGAATGCCATTATTCAGCTCAGAGATCCCCAGCCCAGGAGAACCATGTGCTCTGTCAGCCATACTTTGGAAGCTACAAATACTACAACTCTTTAGATGAAGGTAAAGCAGAGATAGCCACACCCCTCGGAGCTGGGTACAAGGCAAGTACGAACCTAACTCCTGCATCTCTGCCACCTCCACAGTGTAGGTGCAAACTGCATACAAGCTCTGCAAGACAAGCAATCTCAGGAACATTTAGAATCACTATTTGAAGAGCTCAAGAAAACACAAAAGATTGTTTTGTTTCATCTGCACAAGCCCAAGACAATACTGAGTCTCGCTTTAAACATAGGAACCCTGTCAAAAATGTCAGGCAAACATCTTACCCTAAAGCAAGTGCTGCCAAAGCCTTATGAGGCAGAACCTCAACCCCACACTTCTTCCACAGATGCTTCATCAACACTAACACACACCAAGGACCTCCATTCACAAGGATTTTATTTTCTTCCAACAAACAAATCATACACATTAGACATGAAGACAGACAACAAATAAATTAATGTCATATGAGAGACTGATTGCCAAGGGGCAAATAAGTGGTGACAGTGAAAACTTTTTGACTGGGTGGGAGACTCAACACAACACTGGCAGCGCTGTTGAAGCTTGAGAGAAGCTGAGCACAAAACATGCTTCTTCAGAGTGGACAGCAGCTTGTGGGGTGAGCCAGCCCTGCCTCACACTGGGAGGAATGTTTGGTTTAAGGCAGCAGAAACCTCAGAGCTCAACAGTTAACAGCTGTTAAGTAACTTCTGTATGTTCTGGCAATAGAGAAGCTCTCAGTACCAGATGCAAGGCTGCTGCCGCCACCACCTTGCAACTACACAAAGCCTGCTGCTGGCTGAGGGAGCTCTGCAACACAACCATGAGATCAAGAGAGAGAAGACCTGTTTGCCACAGGACAGGTGAAGATTATAGAGCAACGCTGTCTATAGTGCTTAATGGATTAGAGAGTAGCCCAGAGTTCTTTCCACTTTTCATGAAAGCATTAGCTGTTCCCAGTAACTGGTCCTGACTGGGCCAGAAATTACACATAGCTTACATGTAGCTGTATCATAGCAGGGAAGAATGTTCAGCCTTGACCTCAGTTCTTCCCCAGCCCTGCAAAATGCATTTAAAGCTGATAAAACCACCTATCTGAGAAGTGCCCCTGGTGTCCAATACACTTCTACATGATTCACACCAGATGCTGAGGGGAAAAAAACCACCAAGCAGCACCCCAAGTGCCAAAACACCTGGAAGTCTGTTGTATAGAAAGCAAGACAGCATTGTTTTGCATAAAGAAGAAACGAGGATTACTTCTTTAAAGCCACACCAACTCTGGTCAGTTCCAGCTTTTTGGAAGGACATGGAGAGTTGGAAGAGTAACAACTCATCCTCATTGCTGCCAAGCCCTATTAGATTCTGCTCCCTGCCCTTCTAATAAGAGCATCTTAGAATGGTCACTGCTCCACTTTTCCTTTAAAAGAAAACTCCCAAGAACAAAAAGTACTGGATGTTGAACTGTAAGGGCACACTGGACAGCAAGTGCCATATTTAAAGCTGACCCACCACATTCCCACAGCAACTTCCTTCTGACAGTTAATGGTCCAGTTTTCAGTCCTTTCTGGTTCTCATTTTCTGCTGGTGTTCTGTATATGCCAGACAGAACCACAAACCTCATGCAGGTACTTCAGCACTGAACAGAACAAAATCAGAACACAGGTAGACAAGCCAGCCTTGCTTGCACACCACACGCAATCCTGTCCCACAAAACATTGTTCAAGGTTTTACTGTGGTACAATGAAACAGGAAACACCTAGTGCAGCCTAGCAGACTGAACTGGGGCAATAGACAGACAGGATGGTCTGCACTGGTTTAGTACTAGCACAGAAGTTTTTCTAAGACTGGCTTTAGGACTACAGTCACAACTGTTTCCTTTTCTGAGATGAAGAGCTGGAAGGGAGACTTTCTTATTTTACTGCAGCACAACATGACAGGGAAGCAGTGTCTAAGACACCCAGTAGCCTGCTAAAGACACCAGAAGCATTCTTCCTAGAACCCGGAGGGAGTGAGCACATTCAGATCCCGAGGTTTGATATTATGGGAACGCGGAGATTGTTTCCTCCCTTCTGTGACTGGAATGTCCATTTTTGGTGGCTTGAAAGTGACTGATTCCTCTGACATCCTAGTAGCTTGAGCACGCATCAGCTCCATTGGTGATGGCTTCTGGGCACCCTTATAGGACTGGATGGTAAATACTCCTGATGAAAAAAAAACCAAAACACAGCAAGTAAGACCTAGAAAAATTAGTCAAGTCCTTTTTCTACTGCTGCCAGGAGTAAGCAGTGTCACTGCAGAAAGCCTATGCAAGACCCAGTAGCTGCATGTCATCTGAAGACTATGCCATATTAGTAGCTGGCACTTTCAGTCCTGGTTTCACCAGACAAAGTAAAAAGCTGTCACCTTCACACATAGCCCTTCCACTGCAGCTCAGTGCAAGTTTTTACTTTCAGATCCTTGACACAGGTTTTACCTATTGAGGCACAGAAATGCTACCATCTCAAAGGTGCTCCTCAAAAGTAACAATGCAAGCAGGAGAAAGCTCTAGAAATAGCAAGTTTGTTGTGCAACAGCTCTCCCCTAGCTCTTGCAGGGCAGGAGATTTTTATAGGACATACCTGAATCACTGGTGGATTTCTGGATGGCTTTAGGTCCAAAAAAGCTCCATCTTTCAGATGGCAATTTGTCCCCACCCGTTTCCATGGCAAAGTCTGGGCCAGTGATGGAAGTAGAGGATCCCTGACTAAACCAACCCCTGGGGAAAAATTGAGATTTATGAGAGATGAGACATAGGAACAAATAATTCAAATGGCCTCACTGTGCCATGAACTTCACATGTAGTGAACAGGGGCAATTTATATGGTCTTCATAGGCTTGTTACCACCCTGGATGAAGACATGTATGCTCAAGTTCCACAAGCTTTCACCATTTGGATCTATCCAACACAAACACACAGCACGCTCTGAATTTCACCCTGGATAAAGCTACTGAATTTCCTCACTGGATAAAGTTACTTGTAGCAGCTCCCACCTCAGTATCCTGTAGGAAACCAAAGACGACAGTAGTCTGCCAGAACAGAGTACCTGTTTTTATGCTTGGGAGAGGAGTGGGGAGTGCTGCTTGGAGTGGACTGAGTAGAAGAAGTCTGTTTGTCGTCTTTTGTCGTCTCTCCACTCTGCATTTTTAGCTTCTATTAGGAAACACAGGGGAAACAGAAGCAACAGAACTTAAATACAAGACTAGGAACAGCCAGTTTTACTGTTAAAACTAGACAATTGTTTATATCACAAATAATAAGCAATTTAAGTGTCATTTCACCTAAAGCTAAACTCAGAATTACACTACTGGCATACACACCCCTTAAGTGTCCTTCCACACCAGATACAAGCATTTTGTATGTCCACTACACTCAAGACATCTTTCAGACTACAGGGAGTAAAATTAACAACTACAGCTCACTCTGCAATTCAGCATCACTGCCCAGCAGTAATGCACTGCTTCAATTCATAGGGAGACTGCACATGCAGCAGACCAAGCTTACACATCAGTCTAAATACCCAGTTACAAGTTTAAGTGCTACAGCAACCATTTGTCTCCAGCACTTTTCAGACTGACAAAGCTTTCAGTCCCACAAGTTCTCTAATGAAGGTGAGACCAGACCTCACAGATGGTCTAGGAATACTAGACCTTGAGAAATAATACACATACAACAGCACTAGAACACTGAGATTAAGTGCATTTGAAGATTACACCTGGTCAAACAGGAACCTGGTGTATATGAACACAGTTATTACAAGTCAGTACAAACTGAATTTCCAAGAAGTCACTTGAAGGGCAGTTACAGTTTGAACACCAGCTACGCAAGCACCTTCTCAGAATTTCCTGTGGCTATCCAAGCCACACTAATGTAATTCACACTTACTGAAACTTTGACCTTGTAGGAGTACACTTGGGAGCATTCACTACGAAGCAACAAGTGCAAGATTACTGTGGCCAACTGAGCTCATCAGAAACATGCTGATTCAAGACCTTTGTCTTCGTTTCCAGTAAGCAGCAAGTCCAACTTCATCTGCTAACTGCCACATTGGAAATGCATTGTTTACAAGTTCTCTTGGGACAAACCGTTACACAGGCAACTGCAGAGCACCATTCAAAGGTACAGCAAGAAACTAGATTCCATGTTGGGATGTCCTCACTTGGAAAGACTACTGTGATAGTCTGACGTGACTGTGGTAGATGACAGATCTCAGAAGAAAATCTGTTAAACTATAAAGGCTAATGCTAACTTCAAAAATCAAAGTGGGTAACCTTTTTTACACAATGAGCTAAAAGCCTTCAGAGGAAGCAGTCAGAGTCCTAGCAACATCCTCCAAAAGTTGTTTCACCAGATAGGTGCCAGGCTAGTGCACAACCTACACAATGAAAGCCAATGCAAAACAAGCCTTACATGGACTGCCTCAGCCACACGGTGATACTTGGTCTCCTCAGTAGTGAGGCCTTTGTGGGGAGTGTAGCCAGCATCTCTCAGCCCTGCCTGCTGCTCAAAGCGCTGAATGCTTTCCTGAGTCTGCTCTGGAACAGACAAGAGCACATATTCACACAGAAATGCCACCACACAGTTCTAGCCAAAAAAAGCTACTTAAGCCACAAAATATAAGACCCTTTGTTCATCATTCATACCTACATGTTGTGATGAGTTGATAGAGGCAGCAAGATGAAGCTAAGGAGGTAATCTGACTTGAAAACTATCCTGAGTCATAGGGCAAAGTTAGATGAGCAGCGATTTGTCCCAAATCACTAAAGGCAGCACCTATAACTAAACCATCTCACCCAACAAACTGCAGCACTCCTAATTACAATTTTAAAAATCTAGAAGACTCCAATAAACTGGACATTTTAAGTGGCCCTCTAGATTCAAAGGCATTTTTGTACAACAAAAAATTTAACTACCGCAGGCAATCTTTCAGAAGATTTAATCTGACAATTGCAGCCTTGAAGAACATGCACTGAAGACTCCCAGTGGTTCTAGATTAGGTAGAACAAGCTATTTCAGCCAAATACAGAGCTACCTCTAATTCACTGACATCAGCTTCAGTTCTGAAAGACAAGCACTTCTTCCTCCCCATTACTAGTGTAAGATGTTTACTCCCTAGGGGAGCTAAGAAAATCATAAGGAATTACAGCACAAAAGACTACTGGGAAAGCCTTCTTTAAAAACAGGTAACACTTCCCATGTTGCAGGGATAGGACACTGTATATATGAGAAATCTAGAGGGTCTCTGTTTATTTCCAGCTTGTGACTGAATATTCTTCCTGGTAGGCATAGGCTGGGGCTCCTGCCTTCTTACTGCAGAAGACAACCATCATGGTTTTAACTTGATTACCATTAGACTAGAACAGGAGCTGCTTTCCAGAAGCAAGTCCATATTCCTGGATGTTATTTTCTGATATGTTGGTTATTCTTCAGCCAAGGCTGAAGCAAGTGCAAATGTATAACTATTCCAAAATTCTAGTCTGTAAATCTAGGCATCTCCGGAAGCACAACTTGGAGGAAAAATGAAGCTCACATCTCAACTTCTAAAGTAGACACCAAGGACAAATTAACACATGAATAATTCCTCATTGCAAAAAGACATATCTTCTCTGCAAGCATAACTGACTCAATACAATTTTAAAGCATCATGATTTATGAGGTTTGGATTTTTTTTTAAAGCAAGCATTACTGTTAGTTAATAGCAGCAACATAAACGTCAGCAAGTGCTCCATTAGCACAGTCTGTCAGCTCTACACAGCATTTTGGTTAATTCTAGAACTTTATCTGTCATTCGGAAGTAGCAAGTTAATAAGCAAACAGTAGCAGCAGCACAGCCACCTCTGCACTCCAGCAGCAGGTGCCATGGACTGCAGTGTCCTATCAGCAATGCACCCTGCACTCCTCCCTCACCCGCCTCCAGCACCTGGAAACAGATGCAGCAAGCATGGCCTGTCCCCTAGTTACTTGCTTCCTTCTAGAAGCATCCTCCAAAAAACCTCATACAGCTCAAGAGCAGAGTTGGTCTGAGCCCACAAGCTGTCCAGAAACTCTAGGAGTTCTCTTGAGGCATTCCCAAGCCAGAACACATTCGTGCCCACATCCCACTAGCCACCACATTAGAGGTGAGAGACCTTACTTGTAATGAGAGAGTTCATGATGATGTGAGTGGCCTTGGCCTTCACCACAGGTACCTTGTTCACACTTTCAGTTGATGATGAAGGAGTTATGACAGGTGCATTAGTGTTAGCATCCCCTTCCTCAATCTGTGGGGAAGAAGCGGGGTACAGTTTAAGATGATGAAGTATCTCAGCACCTTGCCAGAATACATCTCTAACTACTCAAACAAGACATAAGGGCAAGATGCTCTAGCAGTTAGCCTTCAGCCCACACCATTCTCACCCATACACCATTCTCACCACAACCCAGGAAGGTTTGGAGCTTGCAGCTTACAATTCTTAGCAATTAACAAACAACTTGCATCCACCATTTGCAAACCTACTAGGCTCAGAGCCAAAACGTTGTCAGTCTAAATACAAAAAGATCAGCAGGAAAAAAACAGAATATATCTACTTCCATTCTCATAAGTGTAAACTGAATCTCAATGTTAACTGAGCAAAAGCACCCTCCCACAGAGAGCTCAGAAACACAAACTATTTATAGAATAGCAGTCACACAAATTAGAGGCTAGTATTTAGATCTTGCTTTCCCCTCTGACTCTTTGTATCAGTTTCCCATTACATCTAGTGGTCATAGCTCTAACACCAATCACAAGACTTTAGCAACAAAGAACAAGACAATGAATACCAGGAAAACAAGAAATCCTGTGAAACACAGACTTTCTCCTCCCAACACAAGAGCTGCTGTTCCCTAACTGGACAGTTTGCTTTGTGCCAAACCACAAGTTTAGGTTTTCTTCCACAACAATGATTTTAAAACAAAAGTATGTGAAATGTAGAGGTTAAGCTCAAAGAGGCACAGAGTTATTTACTTCCATTCAACAACACTTCACTTCAAACATAGAAAACAGCCTCTAAATTTAAAACAGCTGGAGCTGCTCTCAAAGCACCTCTACAGTCATTCCACAGAAATGTTTAGGTTGGAAAGGATCTTCAAAGATCATCTAGTCCAGCCCCTCTGCTGCAAGTAGGGACATCTTTGACTAGATCAGGTTGCTCAAAGCCTTGTCCCACCTGGCTTTGAACACACTTCCAGGGATGGGGCATCCACAGCTTGTCTGGACAAACTATTCTAGTGCCTTATCACCCTTATCATAAAGAACTTACATACAATCTAAATCCATCCTTTTGCTCTGGTTTAATTACAGCTTGCAACTTTTTTATCCATAAACGCCTCCCATATGTGAGCAGACTAGTGGAACACACCAATCTCAACCATGCTTCAATATTCCCAAAACAGGACCAGGCAGCAAAGCTGGCCCTTGTTTCCACCACCTCCCGAGGGTTCCCGGGGTCCAGCAGGTCTCTGCTGCTGGGAGTGGAGGGCAGCTTTCCCAGTGGGGTGCCTCAGCCAGGCGGGAGGTCTGCCAGGTCCGGCCTGCAGCGGCGCAGGGGCGGCGCGGCAAGCCTGAGCCAGGGCCACCGCGGCAACCGGCCGGCCCGTACCTTCGAGAGCTCCTGGTACTTGCGCTCGGGGATGACCGGCTGCTTCCAGAGGACGTTGGCGCCCAGGTCTGCGGGTGGCGGCGTCATGGGCGCCGTGTCCTCCAGGCTGTCGTCGTAACTGAAGGCGCGCCGAAGCATGCCGATGGGCAGTGACATCTTGCCCGGACGAACTCCGCCGCCCTGCTCCAGTGCTGCGAACAGAGAGGGCAGCGCTCAGCGCCGCCGCCGCGGCCTACCCGAGCCAGTGGGGATGAGCGTTGGGGAGGGGTGCCTTACCGGGAGCGTCCGGCTGCCGTGAGCTCATGGCGGCGGCGAGACTAAGGTTGGCGAGGCTGAGGCTAGTTAGACTGTACGTGGGCTGGCCAGCCAGGAAGAACCCGCAGGTCAAGCAGCGCCATAGCGGAACCACGGCCACAGCTGAGCGGAGCGGTAGGATAAAGCAAGCCTCTCTGCGTGCCCTTATAGGCACGTGAATCTCGCGAGAGGTGGCGGGGGGGGCGCGGGGCACACTGGGAGCTGTAGTTCAGTCCGCGCGGAGAGAAGCCAGGTGGAGGGGGCGGGGCATGGCCTTTCCCGGGGTACCTACCGGATGGGGAGTTTGGGGCGGTGAGGTTGGGGACCGCACACCCTGGCACCACCCCATCTGCTGCCTTTTCGTGCCCGACCGTGCACCAGCTCTGCTGCGGGGCTGGCGGCCGGGCACAGTGACTCCAGGGAAGGCCTCGCGGCCGCTCCCACTGTAGACTAGTCCGGGGGAGAGATGAGTTATGCCACCGGGGAGAACTGAGGACAAACGAGTCCAGTAGGCAGCGGATACAGCCTCTAGGCATGTGGGTGCCTGCTGTGCTGGGCAGCCAGGCGTGTGTGGGGCCAGACACTGTCTGGGGACTTGCTGCCTCCTTCCTTCCTCCCTCCCTCCCTTCCTTTCCCCACCGTCCCTCCCTCTCTCCCCACCTCCCTCTCCCCATTGTCCCTTCTTCTTGCCACCATTCCTCCTACCTTCCCTCTATCCCACCATCTGCTCCTCCCTCCCTCTGCCCATTGTCCCTTCTTCTCCGCACCATCCCTCCCTCTGCCATCGTCCCTTCTTCTTCCCACCATCGCTCCCTCTGCCCATCATCTCTTCCTGCTTGAGTGATGCAACTGCCCCGCCAGGGTGAGAGCGGCTCCTTTAAGCGCGGTAGTGACGTCAGGGAAGGGTGCAGCTGGCGCTGGCGCCCCGCTCGCAGGCACAGCTGGCGGGAGGTGGCAGGGGCGCAGCTGTGCTGCGGCTGCCAGTGCCGCATGGCTCCGCCCCGCGCTGTCCGGCACCTGACCCTGGCCCTGGGGGCCATCGTGGCCGCTCTCGGCTCCCTCCTTTTCATCGCCTGGAAGATCTGCTTCCGCGACTCCAGCGCCAGCACCGACTGGGATAGTTGGTGGGAGCGGGAGCTTCAGGAACTGCGGGAAGGATTCCCCCCCGGCGACGCGGTAAGGGGCAGGAGAACCATCCCGTCGCCGGGTGGGGAGGACACAGGGTCGAGATGGCCCCGGGATCACGCCCCGGGAGCCTTTATACCAGGAGCCCCTTCCCGAGATCTCCCCGAAGCCAATGGAGCAGGGATGGGGCAGGAGATCAGGGTCCCTCTCATTTCCTCACACCTTCAAGACAGTCCAGCTGGGGAAGGGGCTAGGGATTGGGATCGCCCAGGTGATCACCAGGCTGGGGAACGTTCTGGATCGCCAGCAAGATCCCCCTAGCACGTGGGCCTGGGGAAGGGACACAGGTTCAGGATCCCTTGGAGCCAGCCAGACTGGATTGCCCTAGGATATTTTGCAGGATAACAGCCCTTGGAGAACCTAATGTGGACCATCCTGCTGGGGAAGGGGTCTCCAGTCTGAACCTACCCTGGAGCCCATCAGGCTAGACACAGGGGTGCAGGGGCTGGGGTAATGGCAGGACTCCCTGCGTTGGGCTGGTCCTTCAACCACCTGCCTGAGCATGGGGCTGGGGTCCCAGGATTGGCCTCCACCCACCACACCCTCTTGTTCCCCCACAGCTGGACTGGCGGCAGGTGCTGGTGCTGGGACTGGATGGGGCAGGGAAGAGCAGTGTCTTGCACTACATCTGCAGTCAGACTGTCAGGGAGCACATTGCCCCTACCCATGGCTTCAACTCTGCCCAGCTCTATGTCAAGGGGATGGAGATGGACCTGCTGGAGGGTAAGGCTGGCCTGACGCCACTGTGTCCCCCAGGGCTGAGCCTGCACAGCCTGGAGGGTCTCCCATCCACTGACAGCAGGCTGGTGCTACAGAGCATCCTGGGCAGCGGGAGCATTCCAGATGACCAGAGGTCTGGTTCTCTGGGTTGCTAGAGGGAGGTGACAGCCTCACTCACCCACACACCAGTGCCTGATCCTGCCCATCTCCCACAGTGGGCGGCAGCCAGAACCTGCGAGCATACTGGCACCACTACCTGAGCCAGGCCCACGTGCTTGTGTTTGTGGTGGACTCAGTGGACAGGTCACGCCTGCTGACAGCACGCCAGGAGCTGCATGCCCTGTTGTCCACGGAGCCCCAGCTGCCCCTGGTTGTGCTAGCCAACAAGCAGGTGGGTGTCCATCCATCCATCTCTCCCCAGTGCTGTCCCCGGGCTGTTTACAGTGAAACTTCCTCCCCAGTGAAACTTCCTCCACGGGGCCCCAAAGGGAAATCCTAATACCCAAAATGTACCAGCTCTTACAAAATCTGGTTTCTCAGGGCCTGTCTCCTCCAGTCTTCACCAGGAGGCATGGCTGCTATTACCAGTGCCTGGGCTAATGAGTTTCAGGAGAGCACCCAAGCAGCAGCATGCAAAATCCTCAAGGGGAAATACATTTTCCAGGCAGTCAACGAAGCACATATGTGCTGCTGCTGCCCTTTAGCTTGTCCCAAAGTGACTCCAGTACAAGAGCAAGGCAGCCCTGCCTGTGCACCATCCCTGCCAGGACCACACAGGCAGGATGGGGTTCCTGCGACCCAGTAGCATGACTCCCGGCACAGCTTACCTCCTGAACAGTCACTTCTCTCCCTCGTAGGACAAGAGCGATGCCCTCAGCACGGCAGAGCTGTGGGAGGAGCTGGCCCTGCACATGCTCCGTGGGCAGCGGGAGCTGTTCCTGCTGCCCACCAGTGCGACCTGGGCCGGCTTGAGCACTACCACCAGTGTCCTCCACGTGAAGAATTTGCTGGTCACCCTGCTCTCCCAGCCTTGAGCCTGCGTGAGGGGTGGGCAGGCTCCCACCTGCAGCATGGCTCTTCTTTTTGGGGTCTGCGGCGCAAGGAAGAAGGCAGCTGGGCAGGACCCTGGAACTCAGACTTGCTGGTAGCAGGCTGCCAGTCCCGGGGTGTTTTCTGCACCCCATGAAGTTTGGGGTTTAGCTGTGGCACAGCTGTCCCCACGGAACATGAGCTCTGCTCTCTGCTGCAGTGAGAGGACAGCTGCTTCCCCCAGTTCAGGGACAAAATATCCCTTGGGATGGAGGCACAAGCACAGCTCTTGTCCCCAGATGAGTGTGAACATGCAGCACAGGGCAGGGCCCCACACCTTCATGGCAGCCCTGCAAGATATTATATAAATGGGGCTGAACAACCAAGTCCTCTCACCCACCAGAACAGACAGATCATCCCAGGACATGGGTTCTCCTTCCTTAAAAACATGAGTTTCTGCTCATGCAGCTGTGCCAGTACAGCACACAGTGGGAATAACCAGCTCAAGCTGTCCCTCACTGGGGCTGAGTTCTCAATTTGCTTGGTCTATTTAAAGCCCTGTTTAGGGCTTTTCAATACCTGATGAAGGCACGTATTGGGCAGTCCTCCACCACCCCTTTTACCCTGAGGAGGGGTAGGCAGTCTGTTTGGTAGGAGCTGTGCATTTGCCCCCTGCCTGGTCTCCCTCACCCTCAGCTGCCTTACAGAGAAGGGGAAGGAGACAGGCTCAGAGACCACAAAACGCCCTACCTGCAGGCAGGAGGCTGCTGGGTCAGGCCATGGGGCACTGGGTCCTGGAAAACTGATCACAGAAGCTGGGGAGCACACTGGGGAAAGGCTATGTGCCGGACGGTTTGTGCTGTGAAACCTTCTGTACAGTCACTTCTTCCTTTTGTCAATAAAAGAGGCTGATCGCTCTGCTCTGATCTCAGCTCCTTGGCAGGGAAGCACCCCCACCCTGGTCTCCTGAGCTGCAGGGAGGAAGGTTGCTTGCAGGGGAAGGAAACAGCATGTGGCCCTGCTCCAACATCTGCTGCCTACAGGGAAATCAGCAAAGGCCCAAGTGCTGCCTATACCCTACATGACCTCCAGCCTCACTGCTGCAGAGGGTGACATGCACTCAATGCCTATGTCCCACAGGTTGGCACCAGCTCTCCAAAGCAGGACTGCACTAAGCGAGAGCTCACAAGCAAGACATTCACACCAGCTTGAAAGAGTAACTTATTTTAATAAAATGCTTTCTATGCTGCCACATAGAAAGGTTAACAGCACAGCACACTCAGTCCCAATGCCCAAGCCACAGAAGAGTCTTTCATGCTTGGTTATAACTGTCTCTGTCTAATGAAAGTCCTTCCTCCATCAAATTGCAGGCACTGAGCCTGTGAGTGACTGTCACTTGTCTGTCAGTCCCCATTTGGTTCAGAAAACATTCCCATCAAGCCTGCACTTGCAGGCAAACCTGAGAAAAAGGAGCAGTTACTGCACATCCATCTTCTCCTGCTTGAGTGATGCAATGAAATCCTTGTATTCCTCAGGATAGAAATTCTTGTACACGTTGATTTTTCTCTTAATCTGTTTTGGAGTATCCTGGTAGTAGTTCTTCTCATCTCTAGCCATTTCCTGTGACAAAGGAGAGGATAGGCCACAGGAGTGGCCCCAAGAGAAAACACCTAACTGGCCCAGTCATGCTCCAAAGGCCCACTCAGGCCAGCTGTGATCATTGCCTGACTCACACAACAGGGATCTGGCCAAGGTTCAAAGTACTGCTTCCCCTTAACAATCAGCTGACTGCAAAACAGGATCCAGGACAGGGAGGACTACTGATTCCTACGCTGCAGAAGATCCAGGAGTGAATCACTCTGGGTGCTCCTCACTCTGGGACAGCTAGTACTTACCTTGTAGTTCTCCCCGTGGTTCTGTATCATGTACCGCACATAGTCAATGAGGTCTCGTGAGAGCGTGTTTGACTTCTTCTCAGGGAGACTGGCCTCATATTCCATCTCTAGACAGAGGACAGAGACACCATGAAACAGGGGAGGAGAATAAGCAGTACCTCAGAGGTCCCCAGTCTCTTCACAAGATTGAGCCCTGCCAGTACGGCAGAAAGTAAGTGTCTCCTGCAGCACAGCTCAGTTGCTCGCACACAGAGAGCTGCTTCCCAGCACAATCACGCAGAATAATGATCAAGACAACAGCCCCTCTGCACAGGGTGCAGGCATCCAGGCCTGTGCTGCAGCTCCTCTCCAACTCATATGAAAAGGAAGGGAGTCTTTCTGCCCAGGCTACAAAGCATGACTGTTCAAAGCTGCCCAGCCCATCACTAAAACATGCAGAGTACTGCAGCCACAGTTTCTTGTGATCTGGTGTCACACACTCATACATGTCACAGTGACAAGAGGCCTCTTGGGGCAGCAGGTAGAAAAACTGCAAAAAAGGCAACACAGGAGGGGAAAAAGAAATTAATGAATCAGAGGACACACAGGAACAGTAGAGCAGCTGGCCCAGCTCCCAGCTCAGCTGTGGCCTGGCAGGGAACGCCTTCACCTGACAGCTGCCAAGGGGGTAATCCTCTAAAGATTGCCTAGAGAAGAAATAACAGCCTTCCTTGCCCCTGGCACAGCATCTAAGGACAGTCTGGCAGCGCACAGATGAGAGATAACACGCAGAGCATCAGGAGAGCCCCAGCTACAATAGCAGTGGTGTGGTTCAGCAAGAAACCCTCTCAGGCTGGAGGTGGTGAAGCACTCCCTGGGCAGGACAAAGTGGCACTTACCATTCACCACATAGGGCTTCCGCACTATTTTCTTTCCTTGCACCCGTCTGTTGCTGTCCACTTCCATCCCCTGTGTTAAATGAGAAGGAAGGCAACTCAAGAAAAGCCCATTTATAAGAGAGCTGTCCCCTGCATACATTGCTCCCAAAACTCCAAACTGCTTATACAATAGCTGCAAGGACTGGAAATATGCAGCTAGCCCATGGGCAAGCCTGTACCTGAGTAATACAGTGTGAATGGAGACAAGTGGCAATCAAGGTCACTCCTGGGTTTTTTTTTTCATGAACATGATATTTCATGGGGTCACATTTTGCCTGGAAGCATTGCACACTGATGCAGGCAGACTAGGCTGGCCCTTCTGTACACAAAGAGGCTTTCTTTGTTATTAGGAGCAATGCGGCTGCAGCATTGCCAATCCCACCCTTCACTGGCAAGCCCCAGGAGGTTAACTGACATTATTTATACTTGTTCCAAAGCCCATTATTTTCCTGTGGCATTGCAGTTCATTCCTCCACCAAGGTCTTGGTGAAAAAAATGCATTAATAAATATAAAATACCCATCCACCTAGAGAGACTGATACAGAGCCACCTGACCTGTGCTCCAAGGCAGGCTGCTCTCTACACTGCTTTTGTGCAGCACAGCCACGTGTCATAGAATCATAGAATGGTTTGGGTTGGAAAAGAACTTAAAAGGTCACCTAGCTCAACTTCCTTCAACAACATCAGGTTGCTCAGAGTCTCAAACACCCTTACCTTGAATGTTTCCAGGGATAGGGCATCTACTGCCTCTCGGGGCAACCTGTGCAAGTGTTTCAGCACCCTCATTGTAAACTATTTCTTCCTTATATCTAGTCTGAATCTACCCCTTCAGTTTAAAGCCATAACCCTTTGTCCTGTCACAACAGGCCCTGATAAAAAGTCTTGTCCCAATGTTTCTTATAGGCTCCCTATAACTGCCAAAAGGCTACAATAAGGTCTTCCTGGAGCCTTCTCTTTTCCTGGCTGGATAACCGCAACTGTTTCAGTTTGTCCTCATAGCAGAGGCACTCCTGCCCTCTGACCATTTTTGTGGCCCTCCTCTGTGTCCTGGGGGAGGCCTGACCTTCCACCCCCACCAAAAGAGCAGCCCCAGCCAAATGCTCCTTTCTTTCCACGGCAGGGCACAGCCGCACGTACCAGCAGCGTCTTCTTGGGGATGGGGACGGCCTTGTTGGGATCCTCGGCCAGGCCCATCTCGGCCAAGTTCTGTGCCACGGACTTGGTCGGGTCCCAGGCATGGCGGATGTGTGAGCTGTATGGGGACAGACACCGGCATCACAGACTACCCTCACCCCCACCTCGGTGGATGCGTGTCCTCTTCCCACAGAGAAGCGTCCCCCAAGCACCCACCGCGCTGTGCTGAAGGTCCCCTCCCACACGGGCCCAGAGACCACGCAGGGGCCCGAACCCACCCACTCCGGTGTGCCCACCGCCACGGCCCTCACCATGCGATGCGCGGGGCGGCGCGGCGGCGGGCGCGGCGGTAGAGACGCTTGCGGTTGATGTTATAGGAGTATTTCTTCCGCCGACTCTTCTGCTTGGCCTTCGGCATGGCGAACCCACGCTGCTCCTGCTGCCACTGCTACCGCTGCCGCCAGCGTTACCACCACCACCACCACCGACCGCCAGGCCTAGCCGCGGGGCACCACGGGAAGTGTATTCCTGCCCCTGCCGCACCGCCCGCTGGGTGACCCTTTGCGGACCACCACCCCCAGTATGCTCCGCGGTGGGAACGGGGTGAGAGTGGTTCCCGCCCCATTGGCCGCCGGGAACTCTGCTCTACTTCCGCGCTACGGCAGGCGGCAAGGGCTGCGAGTGGTCACCTTCTCTGTGGGTCGCAGCTATGGCGGCCGGGTCTCCGCCACCGCTGGAGCCCAGTCCGCTGCCGGTGTTCAGCGAGGAGGGCTTCGCGGACAAGTTCCTGCGCAAGACCCGCGAGAACCCCTTAGTGCCCCTCGGTGAGGGGGAACGAGGAAGGGGGCTGAGGGAGGGGAAAGGGCCAGGATGATGGAGGATGGTGACAGGGAAGGGCCGGGAGCAGGTGGTCGGTCCCTCTTGAGCCCATATCCACGGGGCTGCTCTCAGGGGTGGCATGTCTCTCGTTTGCGGGTGTTGTGTAACAAGCCAGCAACGCTCAGGTAAGCAGGAAGATGGCGTGAGCTGGTCCTAGTAGCCCCTGCCCTGCTGAGCGTCTTTTTCCCTCCGTCCTTCTCTGCAGGCTGCCTCTGTACCGTCGGCGTCCTGACCTACGGCTTGATCAGCTTCAAGAGAGGCAACATCCGTCAGTCTCAGCTGATGATGCGGGCACGTATTGTGGCCCAGGGCTTCACTTTCGCAGCCCTCCTGGGAGGAATGGTGGTCACGGCCATGAAATCTAGAAAGTGAAATCTGGCAAGAGAGACGCTGCAGCCTGTGCCCCAGCTGGCGCGGTGGATTCTGGCTGTGGATGGAATTTTCTGAGAGACAGTTGTGATGTCTTGGTGGAGCCAGTGTGAGAGAGGCTCTGTTCCAGAGCTCTGGAATCACAGCTAATACACCTCTGTGATTAACCTGAAATTTGGGCTGTGGCATTTTTGTAATTCCCTAGGAGCTTGTTCCTGCTTGGTGCTGTCACAGTCTGTTAAAATTACGTACTGTGGGTCACTGAGGTGATTTAGTCAGGTGCTGCACCAATATTTGAGAAATAAGCTACCCAGGTAGGAAGGAACAGCTCTGTTTATGGCTTGGTCCTGGCAGGACAGAGTTCATAATCAGTAGGTAAGTTGTTTGGGGAGAATAATCTGTTCAGTTGCAACCAGTGAGTAATAAAGTGAATTGCAGCAAGATTCTGACTGATACTGGATTGCAGAGCATTGAGAAGCCAGAAGAGCAAACAGTGCAAGAAGGAAAGGGAGCAGACATGGCTGCTTCAAAGCTGTGGTGAGGCAAGCAGGACACAAGAGATGTAACTACCTGTGAAAACAAGTTGGGAACTTGCATTTCCAAAATGGGAAATGTATTCCCTGCGATGTATTCCCAGGCTGTATTCCCTGGGATCCACTGCTGTCTTGGTGTTTTTTTGTTGGGGAGTAAGTGCCTGCACAGCTCACTGCTTCATCTGACCTGGAACTGGCTGCTGAGCAAATGCCCTGTTACCAGATGGAGCTGTAGTACCTGTGTCAGGACAAACATTGCCATGGGTGGCTCCAAGTCCTGCTGTTGGATCGTTTGGATCATACCAGGAGTGTTTGGTGAGCAAGGAGGCTTTGCTCTCCAGTGTCAGGGCTGCAGGGCCAGGAGGACGTGGGGCCATCAGCTTTGTTGCTGTGTGGCTGCAGCAGTTGTACCTGCCTGTAGGCAGAGCATATCCCTGCAGGGGAAAAGGGCACAGATACCACTCACTGACCCTGCTCAGTGCCTCCTCACACTGAGCTACCTGCATGGTTCTGGATCTAGGCATTGCTCTCTGGTTGTCTGCATGTTTGTGCCTGTGCCTTGCACTCCCTGGCCTGCAGTGGCTTTGCAGCTGGCTGAGCCTACTTTGCCCTTTTAAGTATCTCTGGAGGACAGGGTAAGGGGAAAATCCACTTCTGACTGCAGACAAGCACTTAGTTTATTCTATCCAGGGAATTGTGCTGTTGGGCCTGAGCAAGGAGAGAGGGAAGGGTCTGGCCCACCAGAGCTGACTTCTGAGACACAAGGGTGAGGCAACAAGCTATTGCCAGTGCTGAGCAGAGTGATCCCCACCTTGGCACTGGGGAGCCAGGAGCTCTGCCAGCTGTGGGACTGTGGCACAGCCTTCCTCACCCAGTTGCTGCCTGCTCAGCACAGCTTTCCTAGAAGAAGCTGCTTTTGGCTGCCTCACTGACACTTCCAGCCTGGCCAGCTTGGGGCAGGGGTGTGAGAGGCAGCTGGTGGGCAGATCTGTGAACAGATTGCCTTGGCGGCCTGGAGATGGGTGCAGCCAGCTGGGGAGTCATCCTGTCTGGATGAGCAGGAGCTGTCAGGTCCTTGGGGGCAAAGCAGAGGCCCCCAGTCCTGCTGCCTTCATGTCTGCCCAGGCCTAGCTCAAACCCTCTGGTCCTTCCCCTTGCTCCTGTTTTTCCCTATAAGATGTGGTTTTCCTCCAGCCTTGCCCTTTCCACAGGAGGCTTCATAGCTGTGGGTACTCCTAAACACACATGTGCTTTGCTGAAGCAGAAAGACAACAGTGCCCTGTAGGGTTGGAGGTGTTGGTTTATTTTAACAGATAATTTGAACAGTCACAGATACCAAAGCCAAGGGGATGTAGAACAGATGTAGGCGTGGCTCCCCGGGAGATGGCTGTCCCTGCCTGATATGGGGGCACAGCAACGGGAGGACCTCAGGGCCTGGCTGCCTCCAGGGGCTGAGGACGGAGCACAGTGGGGGCTTCCTACCCCCAGGAAGCAGCCAGAGGCACTTCCCACTATTCCACAATGAAAAGTGGAGGCAGGCAGCCAAGTCCCGAGGTATCCCGCATCAGTGTCCATCCTGCTCCACAGCACAGACACTTATACGTGCTGGAGCGCAGGGGTACAGAGTAAGAGTGACAAGCCCTATGGAAAAAGGGGCATGATCCCAGCACATAACAGCAGAGTGACACCCTACACACCCATTTCCCTTTCCAGCCCACTTCTGAGCTCATGCCCAGAGGCAGGAGTGCCCGGTCACCCCATGAAAGCTGCAGCAGCAGGCAGGTGACCTTCCTGACTTGTGGAACCATTGCTGCAGGGCAGGAGAACTCTGTATGCTTGTTTTTCGGCTGAGCAGGGCTTTGCAGGGAGGCTCAAGCAAATGTTTTGTGGGCTCTGCTCCATGTTCCACTAGTCTACTACTGCAAGCCCTTACCAAGCCCCCAGCAGGCCAGACCCAGGGCATGAGCTCAAGGCTGCCCCATAGCAGGGTAAACGCAGGCCTGCCCCTCTCCAGCTAGCTGAGATTTTTGCAGGTTTCCAGGACTAGGCCTCCAAGTTGCAGAGGCTGATGCCAGCCCTACCAAGCAGAGAGAAAGCTGGTGTTTGGGCTGGAAAGCATGTGCCTTGCGGGGCAGGCGTGGGACTGAGGCATCTTGTCACACTGCCATAGGTGTGCAAATTCAACAAGGGCCAGTGAGAAGCTACAGAGCAGCTGCAGACATGTGCAGGTTGTTCTCCAGGGACAGCACAAGCTCCAGCACCAGAACTCCACCCAATCCTGGGCCCCTGGGTTGGGGAAAACCAGGAGGCTGACCTGCCCCACAGAAGCTGGACCTTTCTACCTCCTTCCCTGCAACCACACAGCCTCCATCTCCCATCCTAGTAGAAGGGGAAGGAGCAGAGCAGAGCCAAAGGCCCTAAAGCCTGGTACCCTGCATTCCCAACTACTGGTGGTCTTGAAGGAGGAGATAGAAAATATCCTGCCCACTCACTCCACAGCCCCTTCCCAGTGCCCTGCATCACCGTGCCGTCTGGCAGCAGCAGCCACACAGGACAGATGGGACATTAACACTGCAACTACTATTTGGAGTCCCATTAGCTTTTTGGGGTGCTCAGCCAGGCTGGGGAGAGTTCTGTTGGCCTTGGGGCAACCGCAGGCAACTGCAGCCCTGGCCCAGCCTGGGTGCCTGCACTCACATTCCCCTGTCCCTGCAAGCCCAGCAGCATCGTTCTGCAGTCAAGCTCCCAGAAGGAGCTTGTTGGAGATCTGAGTCACGGCTGTTCCTCCACCCTCCCAGCCCTGGACCAGCTCTGCTCTAAACCCTGTGGGAGAGGCAGGCAGCCCAGAGTTCTACTATGATCACCATCTCAGGCCTGGGACACAGGGCTGCACGCCTGCAGCTGCCCAGCGCCGGCACAGCCACAGACAAGTTTATTCCCAGCGCAGGCGTGAGGTGGGGAACAGGGGGAGGAGGATTCTCTCTCTCACACAGGCAGGCCGCTTGGCACAACCTCACTCAGGGGCTCCCCCACTAACTCAGCTCTGCCACCTAGTGTTGCTTCCCGGGAAATGCCACAGTAATAAATAAGTGTAAAAAGAGACCGATGCACCTTTTAAGCAAAGGAAAACCGTGGGGAGAGTTACAACCAGTGAGTCACAGCCGAGGCGTGCATCAGAGAGCAGGGTGAGGCCCCTTCTGGGCTGGCCCACAAAGCCACATGGCTCAGTGAGCCTGGCCTTGCCCTGCTGCCCTCCCGGCTGTGGCAGGTGACAGCTAACGGGACAGGGGCGTCTGTTTGAGGGAGATGAGCACTGAGCGCATCCGTGAGACATCTTTGCTCTGCTTGCTGCTCTTGGGGTTGAAATCACAGAGCTGGGCCACCTTCTCCCACTCAGAGCCTGGAGTCTCCTCCTTGGACTCCTTCAGGAATGCTTCCTCCGAGGCTCTGCAGAGACATTGAAGGTTGTCACTGACAGAACCCTTTCCAAGGAAAGGAAACCCTCTCCTCTGTCTGGGAACCCTGTGTGTCCCTGCTTCCTGTCCCCTTGCTGCAGCTGATGAGCTCAGTGTACTCTGGGAGCCAGAGACACACAATGCTCAAGGCTGCATCCACCCAAGACATCATTCGTCCAAGGCACTGGGATGTCTGCCTGCTCCCAAGAACTCTACACCCCTATCCCCATCCCCCAAAAAGCACAAGACCCCCTGGCTATGCCTCTTAAACCAGCACCCACAGGGGCATTTGCAGGAGCTCCACTTGCCTCTTAAGACTCCACCATTTAGAGACACTCAGCTGCAGCATCCTCCCTCCAGGACCTCAACAGGGCCCAGTACCTCCCAACATTTCCCCTCCCCCTGGCTGGGTAGTCAGTGCTGGGGCCAGGACCCCCAGACCCGGGGTGGGCAGGATATGGTCTGTAAGAGGCACATACACATAGCCAATCACATCGGCGTCCGGCTGCTGGTAAAAGGCTTTGTCAGCGATTCTAGCCCCCGAGGCACAGAGAGAGAGAGAACACAGAGTGGACAGGCAGGCAGAGGGTTAGAAAGAGAGAAACAGAGAGGGGGTTAGCATCCTCACGTAGAGTGTGACTCACATCACTGCATACATTGCACCAGGAAAACCTGCCACTGACAGCAGGGTTGCACAGATAGTGCCCCAACCCTGCCCCAACGCAAGGCCCACACAGGGGACAGGAGGCACCAAGATCCTAGGGTAACCTCAGCGTGTCCCAGCCAGGGCAGCTCTGCACAGCCACTGGAGCCACTTGAAGCCCTGGGGTCTCTCCCCTTGCCTGGCAAAGCTCCATCCCTGCAGGTCTGAGCCCCACTGTGGAGAACGAGGTACCCAAACATGCCAGGAAGGCAGATCTGGCTCCTGTAACAGCCCTCATGGCCACGTGACCCCAACACACCTGTTGTTTGCCCGATTCTTCTCCATCTGCTCATTCTGACGCAGGTTCCACTCCTCCAGATCTTTCTTGGCCTTCTCACGCCATTCCTGCTCAGTCACCTTTGATGCTGCATCTAGGGCCAGAGTAAGACAGATCCCATCAGGCAGACTGGCATTCACTGGGTCTGCTGGGCAACCCCTCAGTGGGTAGGCCAGCTGCAGGCCCCCAGGACTGTCCCCAGTCCCTATCAGCACTGTCTGAAACACATCCCTGCGCCAAGGACAGCACATCTTTGGCAGGGGCAGCCACACCGCGTGGGGCACAAGACATCTCTCTGGGATGCAGCAGGGTCCCAGGACCCTGACTAGTCCATGTTGTGAGGTGCCACAAGCATGACCATGCACAGCCTTGGGTCTCACCCAGCTCCTCCAGGCGCTTCTTCTGCTCCTCCCTCCACTTGCGGATGCTCTCAGGTTCCTGGGTCAGTCGATCAGCCTTGGCTATGGCTGCATAGGCATCTGTGGGGCCATTGGACTCCTGCAGGACATGAGGACCTCACCATCAGCACCAGCCCTTCCCACAGCCCAGACACCTCAAAGAGCTGGCACTGGGGCAGGACCCCACACTCCCAGCACTCAAACAAGCCAAGATAGGAGGCAGGGTGGGTGACAGCCTGGAACATGTAAGGCAGTGTACCAAAGTGATCATAGAATCATAGAATGGCCAGGTTGGAAGGGACCTCAAGGATCATCTAG